>JANHMN010000004.1:37430086-37474948 GCA_030674055.1 Rhabdomys pumilio
ATTACATACTCTATACTGCATTACATACTCTATACTGCATTACATACGCTATACTGCATTACATACCACTAATAAAAAAATTATATGCTTGAAATTTGGTGAATGAATAGAATTTAAATGTTCTAAGAAAAGGGGTATTTCTGTGAAGGAATGGGTATGTTAGTTTGAATGCATCAACCACTTCAATATATATACACATACAGACATATATACACACACACACAAATACACATACACACACATATATATGTATATTCAAACATCAATGTAAGCAAGGTGATTGAATAGACATCACATATTACTCCACAAATAGAGCCAAAGCAACAAGCATATAATTGCATATTGAGGTAGATGACTGCAGAAGAATGCAAGAGTTCTAGAAATCAACAGTACCCAGGATGAAGACCAGCTATCCTAATCAGACAGAAGAAAAATGAAGTATCAATTTACAGGCACAAGCAGAAAGTACCTAAATAGGACTGCAGTACCTGGAAATTTCATAATCTCATTTTCTTAACATCTGAATGAAATTCCATTATGTACAAGTGCCACATTTTCTTTATCCATTTATCATTTGATGGGCATCCAAGGTGTTTCCATTTCCTACATTTATCAATAGACCATCAATAAACATGTATCTTTGTAGTTGGATATATAATCCTTTGTGTATACACCAGAAGTGGTATAGCTAGATCATATGGTAGTTCAATTTCTATCTTTTTAAGGAACCTCCATGCTGATTTCCATACTGTAAGACCTGAGAGTACCAGACAACCTGTCCTCCAGCTTCTCAGGACCATGACTCTGGCTTGTTTGTATAGGACAGAAACCTGCAACCAGAACTCCAGTCTAGTAAACTCATAGGTCAATGAAGAGCCCAAGTGTTAGCTACAGTGATCACATGGTCCCTGAAGGCTGGAGCTGTGGTTCTAGTAGTCAGTGAGGTCATTGAGTGTTTGGAGTTATGATTTCTGAGGTTATAGCAGTCACTGGAAGAGCTGAAATCTATAGTGAAATGATTCCAGAGATTACTTGGTCCAGGAAGATCTAATAGATCTCACTGCATCACCTTTGTACCTTGCCTGATATAGGTACATGGAAACCAAGTGATGATCAAAGTTTTGGCTCCATCTGATCACCTTGATACTACCCTTGTCCAGTCCTACTCTTGATCCTGTGGTCACATAACAAAGGCAGGATCACTTCAGCAACACATTTGATAATTGATAACAAGTCTTACCAGTTCTGCTACCTGAACTTCTCTGGTGAAAATAGAGGCAAAATTTCTCAGCGAAATACTTGCAAACAGAATTCAGGAGCACATGAAAATTATACAAGAGAGAAACTATGCCTATTACTGCAACCTTGCTAGCTACCCAGTACTAGTGAAGTCATTATTGTAGGAGAACCCGCAACCACTAATACCAAACCACAATAATCCTTAACAACAATTTGTAAACATTTGTTTATCATCAAGGAAAGTTTTCTTTGCAATAAACAGAGACCACTACAGAGAACTGAAAACAATAAAATACATCTACAAATTATTCCTGCACCTCAGACTCAGGGAACATTGTGGAACACTATGAACTATATAGATGACAATGTTGTGTCATAATGCCAAAAGTTGTACATACCTCAGAGTGAGTTTGTAGCATAATAACTTAGTAAAATACTAGATTTGACCAGAAGAAAAAAGAATCTTATATCCTGCCTTAAACAGCCTAAATAAATCCTAGAATTAAAATATATCATATGAAATCTGTGTATGCCAAACAAATTATTTTAAATGGCTACTGGATTGTGTTCACCAATAAATGGTCAACAATATCTCTCAGCCTAATGGAAATGTGGAAATGATGTTACAAATTATACTCTCATGGAATATATTGTTGCAATGCTGTTCACATATAAGAAAGTCTATTAGGAAGAATTATTATGTTTTCATACTGTGTTGATTTAGATGATAGAACTTGACCCCAGAAAATCAACAACTACATATTTGTAAATTTACATAAGATTCCTAAGATTCCTCATATCATGTATTTTATGTACACAATCAAATAAAGAGCTCTGTCTGCTGTTTCTCTGATGACAGTTACAGATAACCAAATTGAAACAAGTGATTCAGATTAAACATGTCTGAGAGGCTGTTCTGGATATTACAACAGATGTAATTGATACAACCAATTGTCTGCATGTTATAAAACAGGTATTAATAATTCAGTAATTATGTTGTCATGTTGGAAAAATTCTTATACTGAGCCTTCTGGTAAGGTACAAAAATCTGGATTGTTCCCAAGGAAAAGACATTCTTTAAAATAAATATGTATTTTATCAGGTTGTAGCTAAATCAAAACACTCAATTGGTAAAATAAGCAAACATTCCTCTTTCACAATATTGGCATTATTGTAAAGGGCCTTTGGGTCCTTCACTAAGGTAAAAGCAATAAAAGATACATTTGGGGAATCAAGTATAAACCAGGAAAAGGCACAATTACTAGCCTGAGAAATATAGAAAATATTGATTCTAATTATGTGGACATTATTCAAGTTTGACAAAAAGAAAAGCATTGTGTGTGTTGTGTCCTCTCAAAATTGATATACATATTGAAACCTTTATCCCAAATATCTTACAATATAACTTTACTGAGAGACAAGTACTCAAGTTTGAAATCATTTGAGTACATATAATACAATAATTGGCATCTTTACAAAAATGGAAAGTAGGAACATACATAGAAAATACTACATTAAGATAATATCCAAAATTGGGATGTTTCTACAAGCCAATAAATACAAAATTTAGTAACAAATCACCAGAAGCTAGGGGATAATCATTGAACACATGACTCCACACAATGTATGAAAGAAACAGCACTATGAATGCCTTATCTCAGTTTCTCTCCAGCAAAGTCAAGAAACAATGACTTCTGCTCAAATAATCTATTCTTTTTACAATGTCTTGTACATCGGCCATTTCAAACAAAGACAGTATGGAATTAAAAATAAAAAAATACGTCATAAACAAATTTCCATTTGTTTACTAACAAAAATCTTCAAGGTACAAAGAACTGTCATATAATTGACACTGGGCTATTCCTTAAGAGAAACAAATCAACACAAATAGAAACATATATTCACCGAAAAGAAATGAACAATTAATTGTAAATATAATTAAATTATAAATACAATTATGTTTACATTTTTCTTAATATTTCAGAATATTCTGAATTACTAATATGCATTATCTAGAGGGCATTGAAAACACTGAAAGTTGAAGACATTGATAGCTACAAAGAAGCAATTCCTATTAAATGAGAATATGCAATCAAACTTGACCACCCATTCAGAGTAGACATTCAAAGAAAAACATATAACATTGACAATTAACACATTTTATTCCAAAACAGCAATATCATTATTATATATTTAAACATATAGAGCAGTGACAATCCACTATTTCTAGCCTAATTCACACATCTTTGAATTAGGAGAAATTATTACTTCTATTATTTGTTTTGTCCAAATGTTTCCTAATTGTAACGATTATGTTTTTACTTTTGTTTATATGAACATACTTTGGTAATAGTTATAGACATATTTTATACTATAATCAATTAGTCATTGGTTTTAATATATTATATATACACACACACACACACACACACACACACAGAAACCTATTTATAAAAGACCAAATTCTATGACCATCTCAAACTCATACTGTATAAATTAAAATGTAAAACATTTCCAAATAATGCTAGTTTTATTCCAAAATAGCAACACCACTATTACATATTTAATAACATAGAGTAGTGAAAATCTAATGTTTCCAAGTTAACGCTAATTCTTTCACAACTAACTTTTCTCCAAAAACATGTTCCATTATGGTGAAAACCTAATCACTGAATCACAATGATTGATCAGATGGAATTAGATTATGAGAAAACAGTCTTCTCAGACAAACTAAAAAGAAGACTTTTAACTACACTTACCACTTTCAAAGCAAGCATCAAAGGTAAGATGTCCTTTCTTGGGCTGTCCAGAGTATCCACTTGGAAACACTATGTATTTGTTCACATTCCCTCCAATGGCATCCTCATTTCCTGTATCATTGCCTATTCAAAAACACAGAAAAGTACTAGTATTAAACATAAATCTAAGTATATTTTGCAATAGAAATCTAATAATAGTGATTTGAAGTTCATTTGAAATCTTTGCTCTATCACATACTAACTCTATATAATCTCTAATATATAATATCACATATAACCTCTAATAATGAGAAATAGAATAGCTATTTCACTTTCAGGTTGTTCTATATTTAGATTTATAGCTATCTAGCATCACTACTGAAATTTAAACTAAGTTTAGGAGACTGAATTGTAGCAACAATTTTAGAGTTTTGGTTTCTTAGAAGAAAAACAGAAGTATTATATGAGTATGTTTCTGTGAAACGAAGGGCTACTTCAGATTGTGCAGAGCAGCTGACTATGATTTGCCTCGTGCTCTAGCAGGGCATGATTTTGCCAGCTCAGGTAGTTTCTGTAATAGTGTGATGACTGGAGTTCTAGGGACTTGTTAGAATATATATATAAGTGCTAAGTCCTGAATGCAGGGGTGAGTTATTGGTGGTTGGTGGTTGGTGGTTGGTGGTTGGTGGTTGGTGCTGTTGGTCATGGTTTGTTAAGTAGTCATGCACAAAGAAGAAACAGGAAGAAAAAAATAGTTATCCTGACAGCAAAAATCAAAATTGCCCCGAGGAACTCCCTAATCAGCAGGAAGTAGTCTAATGATAATGTATTCAGGAATCTCTTTCCCTTCCTTCTTCATCTCTATTCTTTTTAATCTCTCTTATCTAATAATAGGAGGTGAAATCAAGGGGTTAAGGGAAGATAAAGGATGGGATAAAGGAGAACCCACAAAGTAGCAGAAGACCAACTCATTAATAACTATTATTGTAATCCATCATAAATGTGTTTCGTTATTGTGAATGAGGAAATTCTATAAATATCACTACAGGATCTACATGTTTCATCATCAAAATAATCTAAGAACCAAGAGAAACTTTGATTTTTCAGAGTTAATTCACATCCACAAATGGTAGCTAACTACCACCTACTCTAGGAGGGATCCAATGGTGCTAGCCTCTGCAGACTACTATACTATGTGAACATAGCCACATATAGGTACTTACAGACACATATAACTAAAGTGGCACATAAAAATCTTTAAAACAAAAAGCTTTTATGTGGCACGATTATCTAAGAAAAATTCAGTGGAATAAAACACATCTTTATCTCCATAAAATAACACTAGAAGAATTTGAAACCAGTGACAAACAAAAGCTGAAAAGTAGCTAAAGTCCTCACTAACTTGAAATGGGTATTTACACTAAGGACCTAATGAAAGGGGTGCATCTATTCCAAATGAAAATAATGTTTATCTAATTTTCTGATGACTTACAGTAGATATCCAGCATTTAATAGAACATATAAACGTTAAGAAAAATGGTCTACTCAACTGTTGAGGAGAATATAGGAAACTGATAGGAGATAGGAGTGGAGAAAAATGAGAGACAGGTGTACGGGGCATGTTCTGGATTTTTGTCAACTTTACATAAGACAGAGTAGTCCGGCGGTCAGGGAAAGCCCCAATTGAGAAAATGTTTCAATCAGGCTGGCCCGCAGTCAAGTGGAGTATTTTCTTGATTGATGATTGATGAGGAAAGACCCTGTCTACTCTGATGGGTGCCACCACTGGACAGGCACTCCTGGATTGTATAGGAAAGCAAGCTGAGCAAGCCATGGGAAGCAAGCAAATAAGAAGTGTTCCTCCACAGTCTTGCCCCTGTATTCCTGTTTGAGTTCCTGTTCTTATATCACTCCATGATAGACTGAGATGTGTGCTCTAACCCAAATAAACTCGTTCCTACCCAAGTCAGTTTTGGTCAGTGTTTTATCACAGTAACAAAAAGTAAACTAGGGCAAAAATGTAATTCTCAAGATATGTAAGTGTATAAAAATATACTTATTAAAACCAATACCATGTACAATTAATATATCCCAATAAAAAATACTACCAAAAATCTAAACAGAGACAGATGAAAAAATGAGCAGATATCAGAAGTACCACACAACATATTTTTAATTAAGATGAATTAAAATGGAAGAAAAAACCTCAATTGAAAAAATGCATCCATCAGACTTGCCTAACATAGCCAGGGAGACAAAATCTGTAGAAATAAGGATTTTTTTCTAATGGATAAGAAAAAGATGTGGTTTCTTGAGATAGAATCTCTTCATGTTTATGGTTTGGTTTGGTTTGGGTCAGTTCGACTCAACTCGATTCAGTTTAGTTCTTTGGTTTGGTGGTTTGGTTTGAGTTAGGGTTTGGATTTGGGTTTGGGTTTGGCGGTTTAGTCATTTGGTAGTTTGGTAGTTTGGTTTGGTGTGTTGGTGTTGGTTTTGGTTTTGAGACAAGGTCTCTCTCTATAGAACTGTCTGTCCTAGAAATTTCTATGTAGACCAAGCTAGCTTCAAATTCATAGAGATCTACCTGCCTCTGCCGACCAAAAGTGCTGGGATTAATGTCATATGCCACCATGCCTGGGCCAGAATCTGCTTTGATGAAAGCTTATGAACATGACTGAAATAAAAACTAAGAATTTAGATTATTGCATGTGCAGTTAATACCAGTTTTCCAATTTTTAGAGTTTTACTTTGGGTAACATGACAGCAACAGACTGCATTCTACAGACAGAGATATCTTTTCTGATGATGTTTTGTTTCATTTTGTTGTTGTTGTTGTTTATTTGAGACATATACTGACTCTATAGCCCAGAGTGTCTCAAAATTCTCATACTTTAGCCTCTCATGTCCTGGGATTATAGGTAAGTGCTATGATTCCTGACAAGAAATCTTAACAGGAGTCGATCAATTTAACAGATTTCAGTTGCCATACTTAATAAACTCGCAGGGGTCACACAAACTTTAGCCTCCATCATGTAATCATAATCACTCAGCAACTATCACCACTGAGGCCAAATGTCCACCAATATAGAGATAGAAATTTACTAAGACTCAGATCATTGCTAGCAATAGTAATAAGATATTATTACTATATACTTATTATAAAAAGTAATAAGATCATTTAATATACACATATATATTATACATGAGTGACACATTCAATGATATAAAATAAACAACATTTCTAATGCACTGAAAACAAAATATTGTAGATAAGTCTACTGAGATATTTGTTTTAATGCAGCAGTCTGGAACAGAACATACAATACCTCTCTGGCATGTCTATATTCTGTGGAATAGGCTAACAATGAAAACAGAATGTACAATGATTACTTTGTAAATTTGTAGCATTTTAGTTTGTTTGAAACAGACTAACATTGATAGTGTCTACTTCGTAGGAGCCAGGAATAACAGGTGTACTAAAAAGAGGAGAATCTTGTATAACCTCCAGTTAAGTTATTTAATAAGTCCATTTGCAATTATGTGAGCTTAGAACTCATCTCTGTTTGCATACAAATACAAAGAATTTTGCACTTTTTTAAAAACTACATCTAAAATAAAACTCAAGAAAATTTGCATTTAATTTGTTCATAATTTTATTTAAAAGAAACTAATATTTTAGAAAAATCATACATGTCACCAACAACACTGTCATTCTTTGAGGTGACTGCCATAACATCCCTGTAGGTCAGCACTTGAAAGGCCTCTGCTTATTGTAAATCCATATATGACTAGATATACACATACTCTGCTTTCCTTGTGGAAAGTCATATTCAGGCTGTGGGTCTACATGAAACGTAATCTCCTCCAGAAAGTACTGCCTTATCTTTCCCATCTAAAGGAAATAGATAGCCCTCTGTTTTCATACAGCACATTGTTTATAACTTTATTTCAGTATTATTTTTCCAATAAATTTCTCCCTCTAATGATCATGTAGTATCACATCAGAAATGACACCTTTTACTGACACTTTCTGCCTCTCCATCTCAAATATTATACGATGCTTTGCAAAATGTCAATATATTGTAAGTATTTCTTGATTTGTGAAAAAAGTGAAAGAGACTTTTTAGGAGTTAAATTTTATTTTATTGTTGAAAACTGTTGCTTACTTACTGAAAGCTTAAACTATTTTTAAGTTCAGCAATTGAACAAATAGTACTTTATAATTTTATGTATTTAATTTGTTTGTATACTTTGTATGTATGTCTGTAATACATGTGGACCTGGTCCAAGAAGATAACAGAAGAAGGCAATGGATCCTCTGGAAGAGCACCCAGTGCACTTGAACTCTAAGCCATCTCTCTAGTCCCCAATTCTTTAGGTTTATATTTTATTCTGATAAACATGTATGATATAATGAGATCAAACAAAGAAAAAAGAAACTGCAAAAATTTAATAACTGACACAGACATAAACAATAAGAAATATTAATCCACATTATGGTTGATTATTGTGTCAGTTATTTTTATATAAACTTAATCAAAATACACACTTGAGCAACTTAAATGAAAATTTTATTTGGTCATAATTTCAAAGTCCACTTGATCATGATGGTAATGTGTTCTTGTATTCGGCTTGTGAGAATTTTATTGAGTAATTTTGCATCAACATTCATAAGGGAAATTGGAATCAATAATCTTTCTGTGGTGAGTCTCTGTGTGATTTAGGTATCAGGGTAACTATGGCCTCATAGATAAGTTTGGCAATGTACCTTCTGTTTCTATTTTTGTCCTAGCTAGAGTAATAAAACAACTAAGGAGATCAGTGAGAAACAAATTGGAAAGGAATAAGTCCAAGTATTGGTATTCATAAATAATAGGATAATATGCATAAAGTTACCACCAAGATTCTACAGCTGGCCACCTACAACTGATAAACAACTTCAGCAAAGTGGCTGGATAAAAAATTAACTAAAAAAAAAATACCAGTAACCCTCCTTTATACAAACAATAAGCGGGCTGAGAAAGCAGAGAGACAATATCCTTCAAAATAGTCACAAATAATATAAAATATCTTGAAGTAACTCTAACCAAGCAAGTAAAAGACCTGTATGACAATAAGTTCAAGTTGCTGAAGAACAAAATTGAAGAAGATAACAGAAGATGAAAAGATCTGCCATGCTCAGCTCATGGAGCATAGGATTAACATAGTGAAAATGGCCATAGGTGGATCAATTGAGTTGAATCAAAGGCCCAGAAATAAACCCACACACCTATGTACACTTGATTTTTTGTTTTACAAAGAAACCAAAATCATACTATGAAAGAAGAAAAGTATCTTCAACAAACTGGGTCGGTCTAACTGGACATCTGAATGTAGAAGAATACTAAAGATACATATTTTTCACCTTGGACAAAACTCAAGTCCAAGGGGATCAAATATCTCAATGTAAAACTAGATACACCTAGTCTAATAGAAAGGAAAGTGGGAAATAACCTTAAACTCATTGGTATAAGAGATAACTCCTGAACAAAACACCCATACATCAGGCTCTAAGATCAACAATAAATTGGATCTCATGAAACCGAAAAGCTTCTATAAGTCAAAAGACACCAAAAGACACAATCAATAGGACAAAATATGGATTAGTAAAAAAGATCTTCCACAACCCTACATCTGACAGAGGAATAATATCTAAAATATATAAAGATCTTAAGTTAGATACAACAACCCAAATAACCAAATTTAAAAATGGGGTACAGAGCTAAAAAGAAAATTATCAACAAAGGAATATCTAATAGCCAAGAAACATTTTTTAAAATGTTCAATATCTTTAATCATCAAGGAAATGCAAGTCAAAATATCTGTGAGATTCCACATTAGAATGTGAAATGGCTCAGATAACATACTCAAGAGACAACATATGCTGGCATGGATGTGGAGCAAGAGGAAATTCTACATTGTTGGTGGGAGTATAAACTTTTACAACCACTTCTGGAATTAATTTGGCCATTTCTCAGAAATTTGGGAATCATTCTACCTCAATGACCATCTACACCATTCCTGTGCATATACCCAAAAAATGCTCCATCATTCCACAAGGACACTTGCTTAACTATGTTCATAGCACATTCATTTATAATAGGCAGAAGCTGGAAAAAAACAGATGTCCATTAACTGAAGAATAGATAAAGAAAATATGGTTCGTTTACACAATGGACTACTACTTGGCTATTAAACACAAGCACATCTATTGAAAGTGCTGCCTTTTGTCCACTGGATGGTTTTAGCTCCTTTGTCAAAGATCAAGGGATCATAATTATGTGGGTTCATTTCTGGGTCTTCAATTCTATTCCATTCATCTACCTGCCTATGTCTGTACTAATACCATGCAGTTTTTATCATTATTGCTCTGTAATACAGCTTGACGTCAGGGATGGTGATTCCCTCAGAAGTTCTGTTATTGTTGAGAATAGTTTTCGCTATCCTGGTTTTTTTGTTATTCCAAATGAATTTGAAAATTGCTCTTTCTAACTCTATAGAGAATTTAGTTTGAATTTTTAATGGGGATTGCATTGAATCTGTAGATTGCTTTTGGCAAGATGGCCATTTTTACTATATTAATCCAGCCAATCCACAAGCATGAAAGATCTTTCCGTCTTCTGAGGTCTTCTTTGATTTCTTTTTTCAAAGACTTGAAAATCTTGTCACACAGATCTTTCACTTGCTTGCCTACAGTCATACAAAGATATTTTATATTATTTCTGACTATTGTGAAGGGTGTTGTTTTCTCTAATTTCTTTCTCATCGCTTTTATCCTTTCCATATAGGAAGGCTAATGATTTGTTTGAGTTAATTTTATATCCAGCCACTTTGCTGATGTTGTTTATCAGCTATAGGAGTTCTCTGGTAGAATTTTTGGGGGTTGCTTATGTATATTATCATATCATTTGCAAATAGTGATATCTTGACTCCTCCTTCCCAATTTGTATCCTTTTGATCTCTTTTTGTTGTCTAATTATTCTAGCTAAAACTTTGAGTACTGTATTGAATAAGTAGGGAGAGAGTGGGCAGCCTTGTCAAGTCACTAATTTTAATGGGATTGCTTTGAGTTTCTCCCCATTTAGTTTGATGTTGGCTAATGGTTTGCTGTGTATTGCTTTTATTATATTTATGTATGTACCTTGAATCCCTGATCTCTCCAATACTTTTAACATGAATGGGTGTTGTATTTTGTCAAAAGCTTTCTCGGAATCTAGTGAGATCATGTGGTTTTTTTCTTTGAGTTTGTTTATATAGTGGTTTACATTGATGGACTTCTATATATTGAACCATCCCTGCATTGCTGGAATGAAGCCTACTTGATCATGATGAATGATTGTTTTGATGTGTTCTTGGATTCAGTTTGCAAGAATTTTATTGAGTATTTTTACATTGATATTTATAAGAGAAATTGGTCTTAAGTTCTCTTCCTCTGTAGGGTCTTTCAACAAATGGTGCTGGCTTAACTGGTGGTCACCATGTAGGAGAATGCAAATCGATCCATTCTTATCTCCTTGTACAAAGCTCAAGTCAAAGTGGATCAAGGACCTCCACATAAAACCAGATACACTGAAACTAATAGAAGTGAAACAGAGGAACAGTCTCCAACACATGGGCACAGGGGAAAATTTCTTGAACAGAACACCAATAGATTATGCTCTAAGATCAAGAATTGACAAATGGGACCTCATAAAATTGCAAAGCTTCATTAAGGAAAAGGACACTATCAATAGGACAAAATGGCAACTGACAGACTGGGAAAAGATCTTTACCAATCCTACATCCAATAGAAGGCTAATATTCAATATATACAATGAACTCAGTAAGTTAGACACCAGAGAATGAAATAACCCTACTTAAAAGGGGGGAGCAGAGTTAAGCAAAGAATTCTCAACTGAGGAATATCAAATGGCTGAGAAGCACCTAAAGAAATGTTCAACATCCTTAGTCATCAGGGAAAGGCAAATCAAAACAACCCTGAGATTCCACCTCACACCAGTCAAAATGGCTAAGATCAAAAACTCAGGTGGTGAGGATGTGGAGAAAAAGGAACACTCCTCCATTGTTGGTGAAATTGCAAGCTGGTACAACCACTCTAGAAATCAGTGTGGTGGCTCCTCAGAAACTTGGACATAGTACTACCTGAGAACCCAGCTATATCACTCCTGGGCATATACCCCAAAGATGCTCCAACATATAACAAGGACACATGTTCCATTATGTTCATAGCACTGATATTTATAATAGCCAGAAGCTAGAAACAACCCAGATGTCCTTCAACAGAGAATGGATATAGAAAATGTGGTACATTTACACAATAAAGTACTACTCAGCTATTATAAACAATGACTTCAGAAAATTCTTAGGCAAATGGATGGAACTGGAAAATATCATCCTGAGTGAGGTAACCCAATCACAAAATACCACACATAGCATGCACTCACTGATAAGTGGATATTAGTCCCAAAGCTCGGAATACCCAAGATACAATCCAAAGACCACATGAAGCTCAAGAAGGAAGATCAAAGTGTGGATGCTTTTGTCCTTCTTAGAAGCGGGAACAAAATACTCATGGGAGCAAATACGGAGACAAAGTGTGGAGCAGAGACTGAAGGAAAGGCCATCCAGAGACTGCACCACCTTGGGGTCCATCCCATATACAATCTCCAAACCCAGACACTATTGCAAATGCCAAGAAGTGCTTGTTGACAGGAGCCTAATATAGCTGTCTCCTGAGAGGCTCTGCCAGAGCCTGACAAATACAGAGGTGGATGCTTGCAGCCAACCATTGGACTGAGCACGGGGTCCTCAATGGAGGAGTTAGAGAAAGGACTGATGGAGCTGAAGGTGTTTGCAACCGCATAGGAAGGACAACAATATTAACCAATCAGGCCTCCAGAGCTCCCAAGGACTAAAACCATCAACCAAAGAGTACACATGGAGTGACCCATGGGTCCAGCCGCATATGTAGCAGAGGATGGACTGGTCAGACATCAATGGGAGGAGAGGCCCTTGGTCCTGTGAAGGCTTGATGCCCCAGTGTAGGGGAATGCCAGGGCAGAGAAGTGGGAGTTGGTTGGTGGGCTGGGGAATACCCTCATAGAAACAGAGGAAAGGAGATGGGATAGGAGGTTTCTGAGGGGAAAACAGGGAAAGGGGATAACATCTGAAATGTAAATAAAGAAAATATTCAAAAAAAGAAAATGAATATTAACCATCAAAAAAACCCTCAAAAAACAAAAAAGCAAGTACATCATGAATTTTTGCAGGCAAATGGATGGAACTAGAAAATATCATCCTGAGTGAGGTAACCCAGACCTAAAAGGACATGCATGGTATGTATTTACTTATAAGTGGATATTAGCCATAAAGTACAGAATAACTATGCTACAATTCTCAGACCCAAAGAAGCCAATTAACAAGGAGGGCCCAAGGATGAGTCCTTGAATCTTTCTAAGGAGAAATAAATCAGATATTGGAGGTGGAGGCAGGGATGGAAATGAGTGGGAGAGGTGATTGTGTGGGGAATGGGGTGGGGGATCAGGAGAGCAGGGGCTAGGGAGAGTAGGGCAGAGAATGGAAATTGGCTGTGGGTAGGGATAGGGCATCTCTAGGATAGGCCAGGGACCTTGGACATGGATAGAAGGCAGAGGGAGGGAGTCTATGGGGGTGAGTCTAGCTGAGACTACTGGCTGTGAGGACATGAAGCCTAAAATGACCACCTCCTGTAGCTTGGCAGAACTCCCAGTGGAGGCATAAGGACAGCAACCCAGCCACATACACTTAGATCCAAAAATGTGTCCTGTCTATAAGATGTGCAAGGGACAAAGATGAACCAGAGACAGAGGGAATGGCCAACCAATGATTAGCCCATACTGAGACACATCCCATGTGTAAGAACCAACCCCAGATACTATTAATCATACTCTGTTATGCTTGGAGACAAAAGCTTAGCTTAACTGTCCTCTGAGAGGACCAGGCAGTTGATGGAACAGATGCTAAAACACACAACCCAACATTAGCTGAAGCTAGGGCATCTTGTGGAAGAGTTCGAAGAAGGATTAAGGAACCTGAAGAGGATAGGGACTCCACAGGAAGACCAGGAACTTCAACTAACATAAACCTTTCGGGACTCCCAAAGACTGAACTACCAAGCAAAGAGAGAGTATGGGTTTGACCTAACCACCAACAACCCCTGCATATAAGAAACAGATGTGCAGCTTGCTCTTCATGCAGGTCCCCCAACAACTGGAGCAGGGGCTATCCCTAAATCTGTTACCTGCCTATGGATTCTGCTCCTCTAACTGGGCCACTTTGTCTGGCCTCAGTGGGAGAGGATGCTCCCAGTCCTGCACTGACTTGATGAGTCAGGATGGGGTGCTCCCCCTTTTTAGAGGAGAAAGGTAGGGGGAATGTGGGAGGAGCTGTGTGAGGGGAGCCTGGGAGGAGAAGGGGGAGATATTGGGATGTAAAGTGAATTAATTAATGAAAGAACAAAAAGAAGACAAGAACACATAAATGAGAAAATATCCCTCAACCACTTTAAGTGCATATAAAATTACAAACAATACTGACAATTACAAAAGTACAAAATAACTCTAAATGACAGCTCTCACTGCTATAGAATAACTTTTGAGTTCCTGACTTCTGTACTTAACTAGTGGTTAGCCTAAACCTTGTCTTATACAGATTTTCAAATTCCAACTCTGAATTATTGCTCTACATCTAGGCAAGGCATTAATAATTTTTAGTATGACTTGGGATTTTAATAGCACACAAATTTGAAAACTTGAAATCATTTAATTCAGATATATGCTTTAGTAAGACCTCTATTAAGTAATTTAACCATGTTGGGCCTGTTTTCTTAACTTAAAATGATTTCCTGAGAATTACAGAAAATATGTGTGAATAATCTAAAATATAACAGTCCTTCAGTAGGTAGACTATTATTATTGCTATCATGGTTATCATTGTTGAGACATATATATTATCAAATATGTATATTTATCAAAAGAATAAAAGATTAAATTCTGTAGAGTATAAGGGAGAACTCAGAGACAAGGAAATGGGTCATTTAAAATCCATGAAGAAGTCATTGTGTCTTTTCCTTGTGTGAACACAGAAGACTGTAGCATTTTCTTCCATTACAAATAAATACACCCTCATTATCATTGTGTGAAACATATTTTTCTCTAAAGATAGATACAAAATGTGATTTTCTTTTAGTTTAAGTTAGGACAGAACATTTAAATAAAATAATTAAAGTTTACCTGTAAGGAAGTAAATACTAACCTTAAAATTGTTATCATATACCTTGATGATATTCGTTCTACAGATTTATAAAAATAACAACATAGAAAATTAATATTTAGAAATAAATTATGAGCATGTTTGGGAAGATGAGGAAAGATTTGTATTGTTAAATGTAGCATGTACCCAGTGAGATAATGTGGTAATTATATCTTATTTCAGACTGATAAATAGGACTGTTGAGACAACTAGAAATAGATTTCTAGAGCAGTGCAGAATTTTGACACTTAAATGGGTTATGCCACTGATGGATGTGACTAAAACACACTTTGTTTTATTTTTATGTTGAAACTACTTCACACAAAGGGTATAAGCAACTCATTGCTCAAAATAAAGAAGTTTGCTTATTAATTAAAATTGACCTTTATATACATCATGTTTTCCATATCACAGATAATCAAATACTTTTGAATAGGAAACAAATTACCTCAGTGTATAAGTGCAGCTACAGAGTCTGTCATTTTATGCCATAATTCCAGAGATTGACAATTCTGGTTGAAGACTACAGATGAGGATCATCCTACTAATCACAAATTCTCAGTAATAATAATAATAATAATAATAATAATAACAATATCTGAAAGTTCTGCTTGAGAATGCTTTCGGAGAGTTATTTCTTTGAATTTGTTTTTGAAATTTCTTATTCATATATATTTTAGTCATTTTGTTGTTTCTTGTTGCTTTTGTTTTGTTTTTAAGAAAGGATCTCACCATGTAGCCCTGGCTGACCTGGCCTGGAACTCAGTTTGTAAACCAGGATTGCCTTGAACTCACAGAGATTTACCTGCCTCTATCTCTTCAGTTATGGGATTAAAGATGTGACCTAACATGTTAACTATTTCTTGTCTTTCTGAGACAACTTCTCTTATCAATTATATAGCCTAGGTTACCCTTAGATTCTCAACCCTCCTGCCTCAGTCTCACAAGTAAAAGGATTATATACATGTGCCTCTGTACCTAGTTGTGTGAATATTTTAATCTCAGTGAAGTAGCACCCATTATATAGCTTCTTTCTAAATAATTTAAAACTATGTAGTCATTTGTTGATACTGTAAATAGGCTTACAAACTATATACTAATAATTCATTTCTGAACAAATTTATGAAATGCATATGTACCAATTCTCTCTAGGCATATACATCTACAACACAAACAAGGGATCTATTTTTTAAGCTACAACTAATCACAGAATGCTTCAATAACTGAATCCACACTAAAGATCCAATTTTGTGCACTCCCTATCTTGTACCTAAAACAATATACACACGATCCATAAGCCTTAAACCAAACTGTCATCCAGTAAAAGAATATTAACACCATTGAAATTCTGACCACATAGTAAAGAGGTATAATAAATAAAAATATATAATAAAAATTCTCCTGCTTCTCCAAGTACACTATACTAAGTAGATCGTATACTAAGTTACATATGATTGGGAGAAATACAGACCTAGTGCTGAGTTCTTTCTTGGCAACTCTGTAGTAGTTATGACTATACATGAGTCCAAATTCATCAAAGCTAAAGTTTTATGACTTCTATTTTGGAATATGTCACAGCTGTACAGAATAAATGGATGGATAATTTTTCCCTGAAAGAGTAATGTGCATCTAATTTCCTAGTGTTTGATAATAAAGGGTGTTCATACTGTGGTCTTGCACAGGACCATACTACACTTTCTCGATTTCATACTAGTTAATTATGTATTCCTTAATGCTCATTTTTCAACATTTCCTATTTGTTTGTTAGTCATAATGGAAAGAAATATATTTTTCTTTAATTAGTAGTAATGTAAATGCCTATGTTCACAGAAAGAAAATGAGAAGACTGTTCCTATGGAACCATGTGGTAGTAACCAGACACGGTAGTGAGGCTAGCTAGACAATGTTTCTGCCTGTCACACAGGCTCAGAAACTGTTCTTCCACACAGACTGAACTGTTTCAGAAAGGCAATGATGGTAGATCAGCCTTGGAGAATTTACATATGTAATCTTTCTTGTCAAACTACAAGTGCATTCTGCATTCCCAAATTAGACCTGTACTTCTAAATGAATTTTTAATTTAGAACCTAAAAACAGAACCCTTAAAAACAACATCTGGCTAGTATTCCTAATCTATTTTTGCCAGATTCAATATTCAAAGACTTCCAGCAGTGTTTTCAAATTGTGGATGCTTCAAAGTTGCTGGTGGATCTCATCGATCTCCCTCAGCAACCACTCAGCACTTACTCAGTCCTAGACATTGTGCTGGGTGCTGGACAGCCAGAAATAAACAAAATTAGTATAGCCATCAGAGTGTAGGTAGGGATGTGGAGTAAATAAGTACTTAAAAATTGTTCTATATTCTCTCTGTTATATGATTGCATGTTACAAAATGGAGATGTAAACAGGTAATAAACATCTGATATGTATAAAGGAGGAGAATGAGCCAAGCTTTTGTTAGAGAAAAGTAAAATGGAAGGCTTGATGAGGTTTTGAGTAATACATGTCTCTTACAAATGTATCAGTGGTGATAAATTACTGTAAGAGAAAAGATGATAAAACTAAAGAAATGACAAACTTCATAGATGTTGAAATTAAATTCTCTACATTTACTTGGAAAAATTCATTAATCAAATGGGCTCATTTTTATTCAAGGCTGAGACAAAATAAATCCTTATCATAATTCTTATGGATGTTTCTAAGATAGGCCATTAGTCACAAGCATATAAATATGAAACTCAAGATCCAAGAAATTTTCATAACCAATGAAGTTAGGCCAAATAATGAAGATAAATGGCATGCTCTGTTGTGTGTGTGTGTGTGTGTGTGTGTGTGTGTGTGTGTGTGTGTGTGTTTGTGTGTGTGTGTGTGTATTGTGTATATTATGTATCTGCATATATGTATCACACACATATATGTATCACACATATATGCAGATACATAATATACACAATACACACACACACACACACACACAAACATTGATTCAATTCATGAAGGAAAAGTGGTTTAAAGAACTCAAAATTTTGATCAATTAGTGTGATGGTTTAAGTGAATATGACTCCCATAAGCTTTTAGAGAGTGGCACTATTAGGAGGCATGGCCTTGTTGGCTTCCTTTGGTAGGCTTTGAGGCCTCAGATGATCACTCCAGGCTCAGCATTACTCTTCCTTCATGCTTCCTGAGGATCCTAATATAGAACTTTCAGCTTCTCCAGCACCATATCTGCCTGCACACCACCATGCTTCCTGTCATAACAATAATGGACTAAATCTCTGAAACTGTAAGCCAATCCCAATTAAATGTTTTCCTTTGTCTGTCTGTCTGTCTGTCTGTCTGTCTGTCTGTCTGTCTACCTACCTACTTATCTCATTCATTCATTCATTCATTCATTCATCTGTTTTACATCGTAACTGCAGTCTCCCCTCCCTCCTCTCCTTCCTTCGCTCCCCCACAATGCCCTAATCTTCCTGTTTTTCTCTTCATAAAAGGGCAGGCTTCCCATGGATATCAAACAGTCACAAGTTGTAGTAAGATTAGGCACCTCCTCTCCTATTAAGGCTGGAAGAGGAAACTCAGTAGGAAAAGAGAGTCCCAAAAGTGGGCAACAAAGTCAGTGACAACCCCTGCTCCCACTGTTAGGAGTCTCACAAGAAGACCAGGCTACACAACTATAACTCATATGCAAAGGACCAAGGTCAATCCCATGCAGGCTCCCTGGTTGGCGAGTTCAGTCTCTGTGAGCCCCTATGAGTCCAAGTTAGTTGATTCTGTGGGTTTTCCTGTGCTGTTCTTGACCCCTCTGCCTCCTACAATCCTTCTCAACTTGAGACCCACTCCATGGGTGAAACACCCACCCCTGATACTGCCAGGAGGGCCAGGAACCAGAGGCTGAGTAGCCTAGAGACCTAGGATAGAACCAAACACACCTGGAAAAAAAAGTCAATGAAATAATTCTTAATGACACTGCTATACTTGAGAGATTGGTGCCTAGCTCAGTTATCAAAGAGGCTTCATTCAGCAACTGCTGGAAACAGATCCAGAGACACACAACCAACTATTAGACTTGGGGAAATCCTGAGGAAATATTTTCCTTTATTAGAGTTGCTGTGGTCATAGTGTCTCTTCCCAGAAATAAAACCCTAACTAAAACAATTAGCATTACAAAAATTTAAGAGAAATCACAATACTACATGAAGAGCTTTTTTTTCTTGATCATGTAAAGTCAGTTTCAAAGATTTGTATACTGATTTGATCAGAGTTGAAGAATTAGGGTGACTTTAAATTCACATTTTAAGCAAACTAAATATAAAACTAATAAGATTCTACAGTATTCTAAATTTAAATTTCACAATAGATAGTAGTGTTACTTCATCCATTATACCTATCAAACATTTTTAAACAGAAGAGTTATAAACAGTTGACTAAATGGATGAAATTCTTAAGAGAAATTAAAGGAAAATGTATAAGATTATATTACTTAAGTGAGGCAAACACAAAGATGTGAAGTCTATGTACAAACTATTGTAGAACTTTAGTAAAAGCTATAAAAAAAGCTACTAAGTTTTGAGAACTTACAATGCATGAGACATTGGACTAAGTAGATATTTGTAGGAGTATACATACACACACACAAACATATACATACACATACATACACATATGCAATATATATATGTAAAGAGAATCAGACTTGATATGTAATCTAAGTAACCTTTGAACTCGTGTTTTTTGTGCAAACCTTTTAGCTCAGCATTCTAAGTGCTGTACATTATTTATTTATTACAAAAATCCTGTTTTTTCCTTTCCATAAGTAATAGAACTTGACGCTTAGAATTATAAGGTAACTTTCCCCTTATTACATAGTTAATGAGTAGAAAAATCACAAATCAAATACTATTCTGATTTCAACAGCACTAACCATTGGTTTGATGCAGTTAGTCATTCAGTAAATGAGTTCCTACCATCTACCAGGAAGAGCTCTAAGTGTGGGGACACCATCACTTGGCAGAGATGACATTTATGCAGTAATCATTGAATGTCACTAATATGTAATTCATTGTTGTTAATATTTGGCTCATCAAAGGAAGCAACTCCTATTTGTAGAGACAATAACTATGTAATAATTATAAATATATTGTGGTAAATATGACACAGTTTTTGAAGAAAACCCATTTCCATTCTTCTCCTAAGTATATAACCTGACATCTCACACACCTCTTTCAGTCAAGTAAATTGTAGGTCTCAATGAAACCCAGGACAAGTCTCACTCTTTACCTATGGCTCCTTCCAACACTTCTCTGCCTGACCCCTACACTAAACCTCTACCCCCAGGGACTTAGCTTCCTCTTCCTAAACTTCTCTTTCCTATATAGCCTCGGCCATTTTGACTACACACCCCATTGCTTTCTTGGCTTCTGGATGGCTCCCCTCCTGGATCTCTCTTAGTCCATTTGACCCCCCACCATTCCTCTCTCTCTCCACTCCCCCAAGGCCTTCTTCACTCTGGGCCATTCCTTAGGCTGTTAGCAGTGCTGTCCTTCATTTCTACAATTAAACTTTCTCCTCAACCATATCTAGGAGTAGTCATGTCCTCATTTGTTTATTCACTAACGATGTGACTACAATTATAAAAAAAAGTAATGGCCACTGGAATTAAATACATATGAATTATCTCCATGGATAGAATCAGTATTAAACAGTACAAAATGTGTGGACGGCAAAAGGTCTAATTCATGCTGCAGTTGTAGTTGTTTTTGTTGTTGTTGCTTTGCTTGCAAGACTAAAGGAATAGACTAAGTGGCCCTCATCTTTATTTGATGCTCCAGTAATTATAAGTATAAATAGTCAACACCTTCCTCATCATTCACTGTTATGTCTACAATGAGTAAGCGGACTAATCGATTTCAAAATCTTTTCCATCTCATGCAAAGGAGGAGGAGAAAAAAAGAGGAGGAGCATTTTTTAGATCTGCTTTCACACACAAAAAAAAATCCTAAATGCTCTCTTTTTCCATCCATCAAACAAAACCAAAAAAAAAAAAAAAAAAAAAAGGACAAGACCCCAGGAAAGAGAGGACCAATATGTAGGATGATGCTTAGTCCCTTGATTGAGTAAGGAAGAATTTAGCTGTTTAAATAAGTCAGTGGATGAAGGTGTTCATGTTATTGTTGCTGCTGCTGCAACAGCAACCTGTTTTACATCAGGTGGTTAGGAATATTATCTTGAAGAAATGACATTTTCTCTCAGTACAGGGAGGCAATGATTCCTGTGATGATATATGAGAATATCACAGGTGACAGAAATATGTGCAAAGACTGAGAAGCAGAAGGGACAAGAACAAAAACCTGATGGAGATAGGATGCACTGTCCTAATTTCCCTTCTCTCAAAATATGAACGAGGTGAAGTGAAGATCTACACACAAAGTTCTCATTCCCCACCTGCATCAGTGGCTCTCAACTGTGGTAATTCTGTCCCTGAATGAGGCAACTAGCAATGTCTGAAGACATTTTTGGTTATCCCAACTGGTACTGCTGAAGGTGTTGCTGAACTCTAGAAAGCAGAAAACTGCCATGCAGCCTGAAATGCATAGGAACTATTCCCTCCTTAACTAAGAACTGTATGGCCTAAAATGATAAAAAAAAAAAAAAAATCCCAAGGTTGAGACATATCTTACTAAAAATCCAAGAAGGGTAGCTTGAGGTTAAAACCTATTAAGATTCCAGAAAGGTGAGTAAAAATGTCTTTGGTAAAGAGGATAAAGTGGTTGAGGATAATGGACTTCCAACCAAACGTCAGCAGAAAAAGATCAGGTAATATAGAAAAGAGAAATAGTGAAGACTATGGCGATAGAACAGGAACGGAGCAACTCCTCCACTGCAGTCATTCACTCCCATGCTACTATTCATGATGTCATCACATCTACTTTGTTATTAAATGAAAAACAAAGACTAAAATGTAAGGCATGGTTTTAAAGTCTGTGTTACTTATTTCAAATATTTTCACTTCACAGATAGTTCCCTAAATACATACTATGATAAAAGTTATCAGTAAATGCCAAACCAATATCCCTCCACTAATTTCACCCAAAAGCCCTAGAAGGCTCTTAAGCCATCAACCTAAGATGACAAGAACAATGTACTGTTCTTATTTTACAGACTATATCATCAATTTATAGAATCTCTATAAGGTTTTTTTATATATGAGTTTTAAAAATCTGCAATTTTAAGCTTATCTTTATTTTATTTCCTTTATTGAATATGGATTATTTTCTCATACAATATATTGTGATTACAGAGGATATGATATATCCTCTCCTTTATTCGTCCCAGACCAAGAACTAGAGATCAGATCACCCAGAGACCTAGAGTAAAACCAAATATATACTACAGGTCTTTTAAAAAATAGTGATAAAATGACTGTAAATGATATTCTGTAACACTCATTGATCAGTCCTTTATTACTCATCATCAGAAAAGCTTCATCCTGCAGCAGATGGAAACAAATACAGAGACCTACAGTCAGACATAGCACACAGAGAAATCTTGGAATACTCCGCTCTAAATGGGGTATATTCATTAAATCCCTCACTTGGAGCTCAGTGGACCCTACAGGAGAGGAAGAAAGAGTGTAAGAGCCAGAGGGGATGGAAGATATCAGAGAGCAAGGCCCTCTAAAGCAACTGAGTAAAGCTCATAAGAACCCAAAGAGACTGAGGCAGCAAGCACAGGGCCTGCATAGCTCTAGGCACTGAACAATTCAATATCAGCACAAGAAAATCAAAATAAAATGACCACAGGAGGTGAGAGAAAAAAATCTCTGTAGAGTTATTTGCCTGTGAAATTTTTTATTTAGAATTGATGTCAATTACAGAGATTATTGTTAAAATTAAGAACAAATTCTTTTAAAAGGAATAGTTAGAAAGTTCAAAGCTATTTCTTCCTAATTTTAATGTCTGCATTTAATGTATAGAATGTTAAAATCGTATTTCTTCAAGTTGCAGATTCTTTTTCAAGAAAGCTGCTCTTTAAAAAATAAGAAAAAGAAAGAACTTATCTCTTATGTAAGAAAGTAAATAACCAGTCTACTTTCAGCAGTGAAAAGGCTTGATTTCCACCATGTGAGCTGTCAGAAGCAGGGCTAACACCACATTAGCAGAAGAAAAGCATGGCTGTGATGTTTCAATAAGAAAGAGACACACTAAAGAGATGATGAAATTAGAAGCTATGGGCTTAGCCTTTGGAAAATTAGATTTCAAGAGCAATTGAAAAAGATAACAATGTCTGTAAGAGATTTTTCTCTAATAAACAAAACACAAGTTTCTAATCAAATATTCTTCAGTTTTGAAAAAGAATGCTGAACTCAATTCACTTTAATAATTTAGATAAATTGAATTGGAGCAAATATCATGATACTATAAATTTATTAAATATAAAATTTTCCCTTAAAATACAGTTCTTTTAGAAATGCTCCTTACCTTGATTTTCTTCTGATAATTTACATGAAATTTTCCTAGTAAAATTCATGGTACATTGTAATAGAAATAAAGGCATTTTCATTCAACTATATCATCTACTTTGACCATATGCACCTCTTCACCCTCCATTTTCTCCCTGCTTCAAACTGCTACTATTACACACTGTTTCTTCATTGTACATATATGCACTATCTTTATCCACTCCCTGATTACTGATACTGATTCTTCTATAACTTGGCTATTAAGAATAATGATACAGTAAATATAGATGTACTTATAGATAAGTACTTCTGAGGTATACTCAGGGGTGGAAAAGCTAGGATAATGTATAGATCTCTATCTAGTGTTCTGAAGAACTTCCATACAGATATCCATTGGTACATACCCATCAACAGTTTATAAGAGAGTTTCCTCACCTTTCATTGTTTGTTATTCTCTTAAAGATAGCCATTCTGTCTGGAGTGAAATGGAATGCTAATATTTTAGTTTATGCTTTCTTAATAACTACAAATGAGCATTTTTCAATGTTTTTCTTGACTATTTCCTTAATTTCTTGGCTATTTCTAACTCATTTTGGGGAAACATTCATTTCATTGGAAAATTAACTGGCAGTATTGTTTGATTTATGTGAATTGGGTTGTTATATATATATATAATTTTTATTTTGAGCTTTAGAATTCTTTCAGTAAATCCTTTCTTATGCCTACATTAATTTTAATTTATTTTTGCACAGAGTGAGAGATATAGATCTAACCAATTAAAATTATTAGAATATAAATAAATGATAAAAATCAGGAAGGAAATTAATTAAATGAAAAATAAACAACTCAAAGAATCAATGAAACAAAGAATTTATTCCTGGAAAGAATAAACAAGATTGATGACAATTAGCTAGAAACAACCAAAATATTAATAACCAGGGGCATTGAAATAGATGAGAATTTAAAACAAGGGATTTTTAGAAATGCTGAGTCTGTGTCATTAAAAATTTGTCCAAACAAAAGAATGTACAAAAATATTATAAAACTTTATGTAAACAAATAATGGTCCATAACAATGAGAAGTAGACTCAGAAATTTTGGTCATCCTGATAAGCCCTTAGAAACAGTGATTACAGGAGTAATTTTACAAATTTCTGTAGTATGTAATTGTAATAAATAAAACTTTGTTTAAAAATGTTCCTCAAACATTCAATTTCACAACTGCATATGTAAACTATGAACACAAATATTTATGTAATGTGAACAAAGCTAGCAGAATATTTAATGGAAACTTATTTTATAAGCAATTTTATTTTATTACTATTGTATGACCTTATGTAAATTACTTAATACAAAAATTTTAATGCTGTAAAATGAGAAAAATAATAAAACTTTTCAAAGCCATACAACTAAAAAACTGTAAGCTAAATAAGTACTGAAGGCATTGCAAACTACTATAGTGTGTGTGCTTATTTCTGAATTATTAATGCTTACCTGCACACGGTGATATAAAACTGGTAATGGAGACTCAGTCCATTCCTCAATAGGAATACAATTTAAGTCAGTTAAGTAGTTCCTCAGAAGATTAACTATGTTTAGTATATAGATTTTCCATGGATAAATTTAATCCAATAGTTAAAGCGAATATTATGTTTGAAAATTTCATGATTTGAGCCATGTTCAAGATAATTGGTAAGGTTATTAAATTAATGGAATGAAAAAACATTAATATTATATGCTAGCTTTTTTTCCCAATCTGCTTTTATACCATTTTAATTACATGCATGTATTAAGTTCTAGGTTGAGGAACTAGCAATAAAAATAGATGCAAATAGTTAAGGAACAAGCAAGATAATAAACAGAAATAGTCAAAAAAAAATAAGCAAGGCAATAAACAAAGTCCCATGATCACTCCTGTAATCACTGTTTCTAAGGGCTTATCAGAATGACCAAAATATCTGAGTCTACTTCTCTATCCTAGCCCAAAGTCATTTTTATGCCTGAAGCCTACTTCATTGTTTTAGCTTAAGATTTAGATTCCTGCCTGAAATTACTTCTTGTTCTAGCCTAAGACTTAGATTCCTGCCTGAAGTTAGTTCTTTGTTCTAGTCTAAGACTTAGATTCCTGCCAAGCAGCCCACTTCCTTTTGCTTGGCCAATGTCAGATTCTTGCCAAGCAGCCCCAAAAGCTCTCCACATCACCCCCTTTTTATTTCAGAAACAAGACTGAACCTGTCTTAAGCCATTCTGACAAGAATGCCTTCCTTTCCCATCATAAAATATGCATTATCAAAAGCAATGCACTTATGTCTTAGGTTGGTAAGGCTCTGTGCAGAATCATACCCGTCCTTGGCTTGCCAGCCTGTTAATTTAATAACTCTGTCTGGGGGTCCATTTTCAGTTTCAAGCAATGTACTTTGGCTGCCAACATATTGATGTTGTTAAGGATAAGCTTTAATATGATGGGCAGGAATAAAAGTATTCCCAGGACAAAAAGGGCTAGCATGATCAAGGTATATATGTATTCTTAAAGCTTGACCAAACTGGAAATACTGACCCCAGGCCATGGATAATTTTATCAGCATTTTATGCAGCATCAATGCATAGCAGAACAGCATTCTTTAAATTCATAAGCTCACTACGCAAAGTTAAAACATCCAGAGAGGTGTTAGAATTATTCCAAATACCCTGCAAATGTCTTTAAACTTTTTCCTAATTACAATGACTATCAGTGTAAATTTTAGAAGTAACACAAATCCATTGATATTTGGCATGATACTCGAGATGGCTCCTTACTCTTAAACTCTGACCCTCCTTCCAATAATTTGAATAGGATAAAGAGCATCAATACATTGTTCTAAACACCTATCCAAATCCTCTTGAGTACTCAATACATTAGTAACATTTTTTTTGCTAGATGATTAACAAAAGTAGCTGTCTTACTTGTGTTAAAGCAGTTGCAGAAACAGTGGTGCTATTAATGTAATTAAAGCTGTTACACCCATAATATTCAAACCCACTACCCTCTTGCTTCTGCTTAAAGCCTGACTCACTTCTTCCTGTTCTTGCAAGTTCTTTTTGAATACCAAGGTCTTATAATACTCAGGGCAATAAAACAAAAGGTGGTTGATACACCCCCATAACTGACATGCCAGGTTTCAATACATGAACACAATTAGAAATTGTACAATCAATATAACTTACATTAAATACTGTAGAAGAAACAAAAGTATTTTTAACTTGACAATTAAAAGAACCTTAACACATGCACTAAAACTTCCTTGAAATCCAGATCCTGTCCCGACTATATCTCTTGGTAACATAACATCATAGAGAACTTCAGCTAACTTCCAAATATGTCTCTGAAAATGTCCAGAACCAGACTTCCAAATGAAGACTGTTATTTCCAACACTCGATTGATCTCTAGACCAGTCCATCATTGAGTCTGAATAAGTGGTCACATTTAAGAAAAATACAAAGTCATTATAACTTCTCTTTTTGATTCTCGGTCCCAAAAGGTCTAAAAACTTGAGGCAACTCAGTTATCTGGGATATAGGCAGGCAAAGGTGGGTCAGGAAGATATCTCCAATACAGCTTCCCAGTCACCCTGGTCAGGGTACTCAGCAAGCTCACAAGTCAGCACTATTCTTTGTCCCAGCATCAGCATGTCTCACCAATCATTCTGGCAGCCATCATGCTCCTTCAGCATCCTGCAGAAAAAAAAAAAAAACAACACAAACATCCCCTCTTCCCCATATTAAATACCTGATCAGGATCATGCCATATGCCAGCAAGTGGATCTTTCCTTTTTACCTAAGCATAAGTATGCCTAGTTGTAGGGTGCCATATACACTCAGCAGAAAGTTCCTTGGCATTCAAATTTTTAAAAATTTAAAATAAAAATAACATAATTTAAGTAAATTTATTGTGTACAGGGATATACCTCTCCCTTTTTTATTTTATGAAGATATTGTTTTAAAGGTCCATGGGCCCATTCCACAATACCCTGTCCTTGAGGATTATAAGGAGTCCCAGTAACATGGGTAATATTAAATTGTTGACAAAAAGTCTCAAATGTTTGACTGCAATAGCCAGTTCCATTATCTTTTTAATATGATTTGGAACAGCCAGAATAGAAAAACAATGTAGGCAATAACTAATTACATTTGTAGTTGTCTCTCCTGTTAAAGCAGTTGCAACTAGAAAGCCTAAGAGGGTTCAATAGTCACATGTACATATTTTAATTGTCTAAAAATCAGAAATATGAGTAACATCCATTCACTATAATTGATTACGTATGAGTCCTCAAGGATTAACACCATTACATGGTACAGGTAGAAATTGAGGACATTCAGGACAAGTCTTCACAATTTGATGTGCACTGCACATACTCTAGAAATACCATATTGTTGTCTCAAGCTATTACTATTTTGATGATGTAAAGAATGAGAATGTTTGGCTAACTGTTCCTGTGTAACTTGTATAGTCTGCCTGGTATACAAATCTGCTGTGGCATTGTCCTAAGGGGTCCAAGCAATCCAGCATAAGCTCTTAAATGTCCTATAAAGTTAAGGAACATTCTCTTAAATTGAGCTGTATTTGCATAAGTAATTGCAAAATTTGAGAATTATCAGTATCTAAAAAAGGAACAGTTTCAAGTAATTGTAAACCATGAGCTATATATTGGATATAAGTGTACAAATAAAAAGCTTGATTTTTCAGCATATCTTTTTTTAAAGTGGATATTTTATTTAGATTTCAAATGTTATTCCCTTTTGCCATTCCCCCCCTGAATCCCCTATCCCATTCTCCCTCCTCCTGCTTCTATTAGAGTATGCCCCCACCCACCCACTCAAAGTTGTATCTTATTTCCTAGGTAAAAGTATGTAGCAATGAATTACTAGTCATTCAAAGCCTATGCCATATACTACTGAATATGCTAGAATTATAGAAATAAATAAGCCACAAGCTATAACTTACATCTAATGATACTAAACAAATAGTAAATAAGTGAGGAATAGCCAATAAATATGTGAAATGATAAACAATTATTGTAATGAGTAAAATAACAAAAGTAACTGGTAGTCTAGGAAGGCTTCTCAAGGGAAGCAATGATTGAAACAAAAATGCAATATTTTATAGCAATGAAACTTGCTGGGACATACTGAAAGTTCTTTACAAACATTAGCTCATTTAGTGATGACAATTCTATGAAGTGGATAAGATTACTACTCCTATTTTATCAGAACCTGGAGCACAAAGATTATATATTTCCAAGTCTTAGAGAAAGTAAATGAAAGAAATAAAATTTGAACATAAGTTACTTGTATTTAATTTACCAGTTATTGACAGACTGGTTGTTAAATATAAGTAGCTATTTAATACCTATAGCTTGAAATTATACTAAAATTTAACAAGTTAAAATAAAAAGTATGCTACCTCAGAAAATGGTCACTGAGATCTCCAATTAGGAAAAAGACAACTTGACAGCCCTAAAACTTACTAACAGCAATGAAAAGTAAGACAGGAAATAAATGTCATGTTGACAATTATAAGCTTTGATCGTTGATATGGCTTAAGTTCTAACTAGGGTATTTAATTATAAAAGAATTCTTTCAAACTTGGATCATATTAAGCAAGAAAGTCATATAAAAGAGTAAATTCAAACTATTCTAACTCTAAAACAGAGCATATAATTGATGTGCATCACAGAAATTTATTTAACATTTTTTATATATAAGACATTAGTGATTATTATGTAGTATAGAAGTAATATCTAACATTTATAGACTCTCTACATGACAAGCACCAAACTAGTAATTTAACTGATATGATATTATCTCTTAAAATTCTCCTATTTGTCTACACAATGAAGAGTTACTATTGTTTACAAATTAATAGGGAAATATATTGAAACCTTGAATGATGCCTTCAAGATGGTAGGAATAAGTTCCTTTTTGTTCCATCTAAAGGCACTGATAGTGTACAATGTAATTACAACCTAAATAAATATGAATCAGAAAACATAGTGATAATTCTAATATACTTTATATCAAAGAAATAAATATGGATTCTTAGGCAATACTGCATCCACTTATTCCAGATTCCTGAACTGAGAAAGAATCCAGGCTCCAAGTTAAAGAGACTATAGTTCACACAGAGTGCAGAAGTATCTTTCACGTTAACAAAATGAAACCTAAGAAGACCAAGGCAGAGAGGCAGTGTTCTAGTTTGATTATTTGTTGCTGTAATTACACCACAAAGAAAAGCAACTTAGGGAGGAAAAGCTTATTTGGCTTACACTTCCAACAGTTCATATCACGGAAGCAAGTCAGGGCAGGAACTCAAGCAGGAACTTGGAGGCAGAAACTGTAGCAGAGATCAGGAAGTAACACTGGATACTAGCTTGCTCCATGCTCCAATTAACCTACTTTGGTTGTACTCCCAGGACCACCTGCCCAGAGGTGGTACTGTCCACAGTGGACTGGGTTCTTCCACCTCAATCAACAATCAAGAAAATGTTTGACAGACATGCTTACAAAACAATCTGATTGCAGCAATCCCTCAATTCAGCCCTGTCCCCAGCTGTATCAAGTTGACAAAAAAGATTGACCATCACAGGCAATATATAATATAAAAGGGGGAAAAGTTTCAAGAACAGTTTCTTGGCATCAACAGTATCCCATACAAGCTGTTTTCAGGGCATGATAAGCACATATGAGGAATCAGTCGGGGCTGAGGAAAAACATAAATTATAAGAAATGTATAGGATTCTTATTACAAATACTGACTGATTCCCTCAAGCAGAATAGAAAGTCTAACAGCTCAAAGGCCATAAAGTTTTGCCTTAATATGATAAGCATGCTACTATTTCTAATCAACATTTTAAAGCATGACTCAAAGTTATCAGAACATTTTTATCTAATTTAACTGTCTCAGAACAAATCTCAAAAACATTTATAGAAAATACAGAATATCTAGAATATAAGCTCTACAGACATTAACACCCACAAAACATGACAACCAGTCATAATATATCTATCATAAAAAGAAGCAAAAAATATGACCCATAATAAAAATCAGTCAGTTGAAGTTAAACCATGATCAAAATTAATAAAAAAGTAATATTCAAGGATATTAGAGGTTACATATTAACTGTATTTCATATGTTCAAAATTTAGACAAACTATATAGAATTGGGGGCAGCCTCCACACTGATTTCAATAGCAGATGTAACAGTTAGTACTCTTACCCACAGTGAAGAAGCAAAGAAGTATTTTCCTTTCCATATATCCAAAGAAAAACTTGCAGAACATCATGTATGTTCTAGGAACAGATCTTATGTTACCAAGGCTGTCTTTATACCCTGAACTATATCCTCACAAGTTGTGATGGTTAACTTTTTGTCAATTTGACACAGGCTACAATCATCTGGGAGAAAGGAACCTCAAACTGAGAGATGTCTCCATAAGACTGGGCTGAAGGCAAATCCGGGGGGTATTTTCTTGATCAATGATTGATATAGGCAGACCAAACTGTACCTACACACATTTAAAGATGATAGTGTTCTTTGTTACTTATGAGGCAGAGGGTTTACATGTGTGTGGTATATGTGCGACCAGGCGAGTGCACACAGAAGACACAGGAGGGAATCCTCTATCACTGACCTCTTGGTTCCTTTGAGATGGGGTCGCTCTCATTAATATTTTGTTGTTGTTTTATTTGTTCGTTATTTGGCTATAGCAGCAGTAAATAAGATTTGGTGATCCTTCTGCCCCACTAGACTCTATGGTGGAGATGTGTCATAAACATTACCATAAACATCTTTTACATGGTACTAGGAGACAGTACTAAGAAATTTTTTATTCAACGAAGGATAGTTCCATCATTTATGATCCCTTGCCTTGTTGCTTAAAACATTTAAATATGCATAAATGACAAAGTGGCACAGAGGTATCAAAGGCTCCAAAATAACAAATACAAATAGATCTAGTTTATAAGTCATTTAGGAATAACTTTGAGATGTCCTTCCTTTAGTTTAACCCCACTATCCACCCACTTACAATATTAAACTGTAACTCAATTGCAAAGGACTATGGTAAAGCTGCATTACCTATCCAAGCTCTTCCACATTACGTCTCTATATAGTCAAAGTAATCAAAGACAGAAGATACCATGTGTTTATGGCCAAACTTTGTTCCTCTGCCCCAAGGAAAAAATACTAACTCCAACTAAATTTGACCTGAAAACCATACAATTCAACTGTGCTCTGTCTCTTTTCAGAATATTTTATTGCCTCCTTGTTTAATGTGGAAGTATTTTATAATGCCTCAGGAACTATATATCCCAATTGAATACTGTCATTTATAATTCTCACGAGAGCCATTTTCAAGTATAGGGTAGTAAATGACATTCCAGATAAATTAATCTAAGTGTATCTGCATATAATCTGCTGCATAATAATATATTGCTATAGTTTTCAAGGTCAAATATCATTAATGGCTAAATTATTTTTTCATTGATAAGAAAATATATCTATACATTGAGAATTCTGTGTTGAAACCCAAATAATCAAATTAAAAAGTGGGGTACAGAGCTAAACAAAGAATTCTCAACAGAGGAATTTCTAATGGCTGAGAAACATTTAAAGAAATATTCAGTATCCTTAGTCATCAGGGAAACGCAAATCAAAACAACTCTGAGATTCCGTATTACACCCATAAGAATGGCTGAGATCAAATACTCAAGGAACAGCATATGCTGGCAAGGATGTGGAGCAAGTGAAACAAACACTCCTCCATTACTGATCAGAGTACAAATTTGTACAATCACTGAGGAAATCAATTTGATGGTTTCTCAGAAAATTTGAAATATTTCTACCTCAAGATCCAGCAATACCATTTCTGGACATATACCCAAAAGATGCTCCACCATCCCACAAGACACTTGCTCAACTATGGTCATAGCAGCTTTATTCATAATAGTCAGAAACTGGAAAAAAAACAGATGTCTCTCAACTGAAGAATAGATAAAGAAAATGGTTAGTTTACACAATGGAATACATCTCAGCTATTAAAAACAAGGACATCATTAATTTTTCAGGAAAGTGGATGGAACTAGAAAACAATCATCCTGAGTGAGATAACCCAGACCCAAAAGGATATGCATGATATATACTCACTTATAAGGGGATATTAGCTATAAAGTACAGGATAACCACACTACTATCCACGGACCCAAAGAAGCCAAATAACAGGGAGGACCCAAGGGAGGATGGTTGAATCTTTCTCAGAAGGGGAAATAAAATAGATATCAAAGGTGGATGGAGAGAGAGAAGTGGATGGGAGAGAGGAAATACATCGGAGGAGGGATTCGGGTATAAGGAAAGCAGGGGAGAAAAAAGGGAAATCAGCTGAGGGGGCATCTCATGGACACACCAGAGACTTGGGACAGAGATGGGGTCGGAGAAGGCCTCAAGGTGTCTATGGGGGTGAGTCTAGCTAAGACTCTTAGCAGTGTGGGTATGGATCCTAAAGTGGCCACCTCCTGTAGCCAGGCAGGACTCCCAATGGGGGAATAATGACAGCAACCCTCCTACAAACATTTAGACCCAAAATATGTCCTGACTACAAAATGTGCAGAGACAAAGATGGACCAGAGACGGGGGAAATGGCCAACCAATGTCTTGCCTAAACTGAGACTCATCCCATGTACAAAAACCAATCCCTGATTTTTTTTTACAATTGATGTACTTATGTATTTTATATATTCTAATTGTTGCTTGCTCCTCCTGACTATCCCTTACAGGATCCCTACCACCATCCCCCTTAGGGTGCCCCACTCTGACAATATTAATGATATTCTACTATGCTTGCAGACAGGAGCTCAACATAACTGTCCTCTGAGAGGCTCCACCAGGAGTCACTGTAAACAGAAGCAAAGACCCACAGCCAAACATTAGATAGAGCTAGGGAGTCCTGTGGAAGAGTTGGAAAGAGGATTGAGGGATCCAAAGAGGACAAGCACTCAACATGACCAACAAAACCAACTAAACTAGACCCCTGGAGGCTCCCAGAGACTGAAATACCAACCAAAGAACAAGCATGGGTTGGACCTCCTCACCCCCAACACGCACATATATAGCAGATGTGCAGCTTTGTCTTTATGCTTGTCCCCCAACAACTAAGTGGAGCAGGGGCTGTACTTGAATCTGCTACCTGTCTGTGGATCCAGTTCCCCTAACTGGGCTGCCTTGCCTGGCCTCGGTGGGAGAGGATATGTAATGTGTAGTCCTGCAATGACTTGATGTGCCAGGGTGAGGGAATAAAGGGGTGCTCTCCCTTCTTAGAGGATATGGGGAGCAGGGAATTAGAAGATCTGTGTGAGGAGGTACTGGGAGGAGAGGGGGCTGACACTGGGTTGTAAAGTGAAGAAATAAATAAAATTTTAAAACAAATGATGTGTTGTGCATTTAGAATACAATGATAAAACACACCATATACTGTATTTTCAATGAGATCATAACTTTACAGAACATATTACAATTGAGGAGAAGGTTAGGTAAAATAAAACAAAATAATAAACATAGGCTTTAAACCTCTCTGAACCTTCAAGCATTCCTAGTACAACCAGATCAGTGGTCATGAATTCCTGTAGCCTATTTGTGAAAAATTTGTTTCCCTTTTTATAATGAAAAATAATTTTGCTGGGAAAAATAAGATATATTAACAAGAATTGTTTTTTAGAACTTGAAATACATAACTTCATGCCTTCCCAGGTTTTGAAGTTTCTGTTGAAATAAAAATTGTTATTCTGACCATCTTATCTTCATAATATGTGTTCTTATGTTTGTCCCTTGCTGCATTCAGTTTTCTCTCTATCCTCTGTATAATTTAGAGTTTATATTAAGATATGACAAGGAGAGGTTATTCCTTGTCTTTGTTTGGAGTTCTAAATACCTTCAGAGTCTGGATTGGCTAGATTTTGTTGAAAATGTATTCTATGAAATTTAAAATGAAATTTCATAGAATACATTTCAACAAAAATATATTTAAAATGAAATTCTTGTCTCTCCTTTCCTATAATTCTTAAGATTGTCTGTTTTCATAGTGCCCATCCCATCTTGAGAGCACTACACGTACTTTCTTATTAATTTGTGTCTGTTCTTGTAGGAATGCCCCAACTGCCCCACCTTGCCTTGAGGCTCAGATGCTCTGCTCTCTCCTTGAACCAGTCTTTTGGAGAAGTTTTTCATTAAGCATTTTATTTGATTTGCTATGTTTGGTTTTCTGTTTTGCTTAGTTGATTCAGAAGGCCTTGCTTTCCTGGTGTCCTCCATTCCCTGGCTCTTACAATCTCATGTACTGTGATTAATTTATTTCTAGATTTTCAAACATCTATTTTTTTTTACAGTATTTCTGTATCTCTATTGAATTCTACCATCACACTTGCATTGTCTTCTTTTCATCTGGGGGGGGGATGGGCATGTGTGTATGTGTGTGTGTTGTCTTGTTACTAAAAACTCAACTTCCTTCTTTGATATCTTTGAGCATCCAAACAGCTATTTTGAGCTGAGGGTGGGGAGACATCACTTACTTTTACTTTTACTGGAACCATTATTATAAGGTTTGAAACTTTTACAAGTTGTGTTCTCTTGGGTTTTCATACATATATATTATATAATTTGGTCATTTTACCAGCTGTAAACAGCCAATCTGTTTTTTATCTTTTAAAATCATTGTGTTCTCATTTTCATTACTCTCTTGATTTCCTCAAAGATCTATTAATTCAATCATGTGTTGACTAATGTCTGTGTTTTTGTGTGTGATCTATTGTATCTCATACTGTTGACTCAGTTTTTCATTGTGATCAGACAAAATACAAAAAAATTAAATTTCCCTATATTTAAAAAATTTGCTTTAGGCCATAATAACATGATTTATTTTAGAGACTGTTCCACAGGATAATGAAAATAATGTATACTCTTCAGTCTATGAAGGGAACATATACTATATATGTCTGTTGAGTACACTTGATCTACAATATCATTTAATTTGGGTTTTCTTTTGCTTTGTTTCATTTTTTTCCAGTTCAATTTTTTCTGGAATGACTTGTCAACTGGTGAGGGTGGGACACTGAAGCCACCACCCACTACCCCTTGCTTGAATTAATCTGTAAATTTATATTTAGTAGTTTATGTAAACTTGACATACTTTTACCAAATTGGCCTGTGAGCAAGTCTTTATTGATTGATTGGTGGTTGAAGTGATAGGGCCCAGCTCACTGTGGATGCTGTTGGTCCTGATTTTTATGAGAAAGCAGGATGAACAAGCCATGGAGAGCAAGCCAGTAAGCAGTGTTCCGCCTTTGCTTTAGTTCCCAGTTCCAAAGTTCCTGCCTTGATTAAGTTCCTGGCCTGACTTCCCTCAGTGATAGATGCTACCTGAAAGTATAAAATAAAATAAACACTTTCCTTCCCAAATTGCTTTTTGTCAGTGTCTATGACAGCAACATAAGCCTAGAACAACACAGTATATTTATCAGCACAAACCTAAAAATTTATCAGCCTTAATATCATGCTATTATAACTGTTTGACACAGTGTGTTTAGAACCCATGTCCGTCAAGGCTTAAGATAAAGCTGTAAATGAATCTCTATAGTTACCAACCAATAAAAATGACTCTCCTAGAATCATCTAAAAGATAAAATGATACTTTTAACGTAATTTCCTCTAGTTTATTACTGAGTTCATTCTCAAATTAACTCATTTAATTCATGGAGGACTCATATCTTCCCTAAAGCTAACAACTAACAAGAAAAAGACTGAGATAGTCATTAATACCTAAGGAGGAAGACAAGGATAGTACACAAAGAGTTAATAGAATAATGCAAGTCATAAAACAGATCTATGCAGGACTCCAGAAAGCCATAGATAGAGACTAATTCAACCGAAAAATTGGGAACAGTGCCAGAACTATTCACAAAGTTAAAATTACATTCCATTCCTAATGATCAGAAGCTCACCAAGCGGACAAATTGAGGACATCACTGTGATAAAAGCAGAATGTTTTTATCACAAACATCCACAAAATGTTCAGTTAAACAGGTACATATATACTATATGCATCTAAGAAACAGTAAAAGATGTATGCCTAGAAGTCGGGAGCTGCATGGAGAGAGGAGTTAGAAGATGAGATTAAAAGTTATATGACTGTGGTGGGTAGTAGAAAAGAGAATAGCTTCCACTCTCCAGATAACTTCTCTAAACTAGGTACTTTATTCCTCATAGTAGCTCCAGTAAATAATATTTCTATTTCATAGACAACATATGTGAAACTCTAAAAGGGACAGTAACTTTCAGATAAGGTGTCTATCAAGAAAGTTTATACTTAACAGCCATTTTCTTGCAATATAAAAGTCAGAAAGACCACAAGAAGTAGTATGTATTTATTACAATATAAAGTCCAAGATGTAAAGGCAATACTGACGAGAAAAATATGCACTTGAAATGAACAGGCATTTGTTGTGCCACACTGAAGAATATGGATGACATTAAAATTAATGAAATAACACTAGGTTATTAAAATGTGTGGTGTTTAATTGTTACTGTCAATAGAACTTATAACCTGAGTTCAATGTCTAGAACCCAAGGTGAAATAAGAGAACTCTCAAAGGTTGTCCAATGACTTCCACATAAACACCATAGCATGTGTTCACCTGTACACATATACACAGAGAGACAATCATAATTATTATTAATAATATAAAATAAGAATTTTCCAGATTATTAAAGCACAATTATGAGGGTTTCTGTGAGGGAATGTCTAGAGCCAACTGGATCATTTAGAGGCAATTAGGTCATCTAGAGGTAATTAGATCATGCAGGCTCTGACCTGATAATATACTTAAAAGTTATTTAAAGGTAGAAGAAGGAACACATAGGTCTCTAGCATGATATTTTCAAGGGGAAGAAGGTAATGAAGAATTACATCAAAGCTCCAAAAAATCAAAGGTTAGGTCATGTGTAGTAGACTGAGATTTTTCTGGGAATCTATTGCATGAAGCTACTAACATGATATCTAAATTGGAATGAATACCCAAGGTTGTTGGAGATATTAGGACTATAGGGAAACTACTAAAGAAAAAGTTAGTACTAGAATAGAGCCAACCAGAGAAAAGAAAAAGACTACATGTGCTGTATGAGGCACAGCCATAGGGATGGGGCTATCCATGGCTACCGGTGTCCAGATGATTGAATCAAGAACCACAAATGTATATTGGAAGTATACAACCTAACATCTTTATTTCACAAAGCATCAATATGAAGATGTTGCACTGAATCTCAAAAAAGAATTAGGACTTTCTAATATTATTCAGACTGTTCAGATTTTGGTGACTTTTATAGCTGGACTAAACGATTTTGTACTGTTAAGTAAACGTAATACTTAGTGCACATGTATGAATAGTCAAAGCTTCTTCTCTTAGTGCTAAATATATAAATATCAGACATTTGAAAATAACTAAATTCAGAGTAAGCTCTTAATATCAGGATTTATTTTTCATAAACTAAATTGAAAATCAAAAAAACATAACATGGTATGTATATGTGTATCTGTACATATTTCAGGAAGTCCGTAGAGTAGTTGTAAGTCTCCATATGGGTTTTTCAAAGTCTTTATATATTAGCTACCATCCCCATAACCCCTCTACCCTGCCTGCCAATCTTCCACTTCATTTAATCCTTTTGCTCCATTATACTCCTTTAACTCTTCATACTATCTGCATTCTATTAACCTTCCTTTGAATTCCTCTGTTGATCCTTGCTATATTTCCTGACTACTATGGATATTATAACCTAACACCCAAATCTAAAGATTCAAAGATACCATATACATAAAAATGATAGCATGCAATATTTCTCATTTTGAGTCTCAGTCACCTCACTCAAAATGATTCCTCCATTTATTTACCTGCAAATTTCATAATTTCACATATATCTATGGCTGAATATTCCATTGTATATAGGTACCACGGTTTTACTATCTATTCATCATTTAATGGATATATAGACTCTTTCCTGGCAACTGTAAATAGAGTAGCAATGGACATGGATGAACAAAACTTTTGGAAATATGGAAAGTGATATAGCTTGATCATATAGTAGATGTATTTCTAGCTTGATGAGCAACTTCCACACTGATTTTTTTATGGCGGTTGCTCTGTTTTTTATGGTGGCTGCTTACTTTTCAGTCCCACCAGCAGTGAGTAAGTGTTCTTCTTTCTTCACATCCATGCCAAAATTTTCAGTTACTTTAATTCTAAACATTCTGTCTGGGGCAAGATGAGATCTAAGTAGCTAAACCCAGACTGCCCCTACTTCTGCCCTTGACATTCATTGTGAAGTGAGAACCCAAGTCCTATTCAATACTTCCAGAGTCAGTCCCCTTCCCCTGCCTGCTAGCCTATTACTCACCAACTGAACTCCCAAGTGAACTTTTGGAATCTGAACTCATATCTAGGACACATTAGAATCTGAAATCTAAAACTTGTAATGGCACTAAGACTAAAATCTCAGCATCATTCTTCTAGTCCAAAGCCTGTGAGATTGTGGAATCAGCAACCAAACACTCACACAACAAAGGTAAGACCAAATATCCATACCAAAAAAGAAATACCTCAGATGTCGTTAAGTCCAGATGCCTAGATTCTATCACAATGCACAACCATGAATAATAGCCAAGACAATATGACTTCTCAAGGAACCAGCACTCCTTTTGTAACATCCCCTAATAAAAGCCATTTAATGAAAGCATGAGACAATGACATCTTCACTGTAAAAGCCATCTAGACCCTAGGTTTTAGCTACAGAAAACAAAATGCTAAGAAAACAGCATAAAGAGAAACCTATCAAGTCCATCAGAACACATATGGCAAACAAACACCCAATCTTTTCCATGTAACTTCCATATAACAGTGTCGGGCCTGACATGAGGTCTAATCTCCATTCCACCTTCACCCTTCAGTCACTACACAGGTGGGCATGATAAACAGGCCCCAGGCCCTAGAGAGATTTACATACTAATAAGGTACCTGAAGGCCAGAGGATAGAGTCAATTAAGCATTCCTCCCCAGCCCCTCCCCCCTCTTCCCCTCCCTATTTAACTCCGGTCTGCCCTGGATTTGGGGTAGGGGGGGTGTGCACATCCAGATCCATCCAGCATCCGTCATGCCAATAAACTGGTTTTGGAAACTCAAGGACTTCCTTGTATTTTGGGGCCATGCTGTGAGGAGCCATGGAGAGGCCTTTAGTGAACAGCTGGGCCTAACTTCCAGCTAGAGGAACCCAGGGCATTCTCAGCCAACTACACACAGCGTGGCATGAGAGACCCTGTGGTTCCCCAGTCATATTTTTTTTCCTACATAACAGTACCTTTTTCTTCGAGTACATCCAGTTGAATCATGACATTCAAAAACTTGAAACAAGAAAAGAACTCATACCTAGAATAGTGATACAGAGGTTCACTAACTTCCTTTTCTAAAGTTCAATAAGTCAGTACAATAAACTGCCCTATTGTACAACTATTAGTGTAGATACCACAAGATAACATACCCCTACATGACTATGTTAAATATTCAATACCTCTGAAAGAAATTTATAAACAAACATCAAATTAATCATGAATTAAGAGAGGCGGCTTAACAAAAAGATGGGTTGCTTTAAAATAACTATGTTCTAACATAATGGAAAAAAACTCTAGAAACTGAATAACTTCTACTTCTGGAAATAGTCCTAATTTTTCTCATTATAGAAGCATGTATTTTCAAAAATGGGATTTTAAAGAAAGCCAAAAACTTAATCAAAGACATATTAGTCTAGACTATATTACAAATACTATTAAGACACTGGTATATTTATTTTTATAATCTGAATTTATACTTTTATAGTATTATAATTATCCACAAAGTTGTATCATGCTTTTGCATTTAGTATTGCCATAAACATTTTCATATTAACTTGAATTATTTGACAATTAAAAATTAACAAATGTGTAAAATTTCTTAAATTTCTATAATTCTCTTAACTCCAGTTATTTTTATTCTGTTCCATAAAAGATATAAGTTAAAAACAATGAAGAAACAGCAAAATTATTAAGAAGAGAGACACTAATGCCAAATTTTAGATCTCAATCTCTGCCATCTCCACTTAGCAAAAAAACAATAAGAAAATGCTTTGATCTCTCTACCCCTCAATTTTGCCTGCTATAATAAAAGTGAAGAGAACTGTATAACATAAAAAACTTCCAGTACCATCCAAGAATTTCATGAAAGGTTTTACAAAACACCTAGCAGAGAGTAGCATTCAGTGAGTATTAACTATTATCATAAGACTCCTTATTTGGAATTTTCTTCTTATATTTGGTTTCCAGAAGTAGAAATTATTTAACCAAAGAGTACAATTTTAATATTACTGCCAGGTAGAACTGCCAATTGCTATCTGAACGGCTATAAATACTGGTAATTTATATTAAAACATAGAAATGTACAAAATTAATACTATGATGTAAATTTATATTTGGAGTTTGTTCTGCATTATATTTCTATAAGAAGCAAAGAAAAATGGTAGCAAGATAAAAAAAAAACTTTTAGTAATCTTTGCATAGAAACATCAATTTCAACAGCTATTCACATGTGAAATAAGAGATAAGGGAATCAGATGGGATATTATACTATCTGGTTTAGAACACTTAGATTAAAGCACACAGAGAAAAGAGTTGCATATGTCATGCTTCCCCAAGTCCAAGAGCTGTGCAGCCTGGAGAGGGACTGTGAAGGCAGAAACTTCGCCATACTGTTAAATTCACACTTACTCAGTTATAAATTACTAAATATAAACTTTAAAAGGTTTTTTCCAAATGTATAGGTATGTTTTATTCTTAAAAGCATACTAGAAATCTCTTGATTTCTTTATCATGGCTCAAAGAAAAATCTATTTTTATAGAACCAGATATAAATCTAAAAATAATTTAAAGTATTACACATACATACACATACACCATTACCCTCCAGATTGGATTAATCCAATGTACATACACAACGAAAAAGGAATGACTATGGGCAGTGACATGTTTTCAAATATTCATCTATACAAAGTGAAAGCCAGTTCCTTACTACTTTGCTCACAGTATATTTGCGATTTATCCAAAAACTATCAACTCTCACTAGATATTCTAACAATGTTTTGGTAGAATTAAAAATAGTCTTTCAATATTAAAATTTTCTTTTTCATATCAGTATGCTGGAGAGCATACCAACTGAAATTCTATATTTCCCAGCTTCTCTTGAAGCTAAATTTCTCCTGATAACTAAGATTTTGCCAGTAATAGGTAAACAAAACTCTGGCTATGAAATATAGGCTTCTTATAGAAGAGGATTAAGAATTCAATTTACATTTTCTTCTGTCAATTTTTGTTACAAGCTTGCAGTAATACAAAAACAACCATCTTATATAATATTAAAGACAGCATAGGAGAGGGTGAAGAAAGGATCCTACCTCACTTGTGGCAATAACATTAAAGAACTGAATCTGAGCTGCCTAACGCTACACTACTTTCACATAACAGAAAAACTTGTCAAAATTGTCATTTTAAAATTTTCATCATATATAGTCTAATATATAGAGTCAAAATTCATTTAAATTTGGTGTTTTTTGACAGCACAATTGCCCTTTCTAGCAACACATTAGTACTCAGAATGTCAAAGGATTAGACCAGTAATAGTATTTAAATGTAGTGAACATGAATGCAATAAATAGTAGAAAGGAGTTCTTAGTTAACATAAAAACTCTATTCATTTTAAGCTCTTTATTCAAGTAGAACTTAAACACAAAACTACACACATGCAACGTAATATAATTGCTAAGCATGAAGATGAGCATACATTATTGGGGCTATTATCAAACTTCATATACAAGCTGTATCAATCAGCTCCAAACATTTGTTTCTCTCCTCGGTTGTGTGTGTTTGAAAGACAGAGGAGAGGAGATTTTTAACATGAGATCTACTTTCTTAGAAAATTTTAATTATAGACTATGGTTACCTAAAGTCTTATATATAATATGTATATATAATTTCCCTATAATCCATGCATGCCTCTTGAATAACTAATACTTTGAATCTTTTTACTAATACCACCGATTTCTCCCTCCCTATAACACCTGGCAACCATGGTCTCTACTTCTATTGCAGATTCTTTATTTCTTCATATGTGTGGTGTTATATAGTTTTGTTTCTTTTGTGTCTAGATATTTTACTTAGCATTATGATTTCCAGATTAACTGATACTGTTAAAAGCAACACCCTTCCTTCATCTAATGTTTAAAGCTCAATAATATTACACTGTATGTACGTAAACCACATTTTCTTTCTCTACTTGTCCACAAATGGACTTTAAAGGTGCTTCCCCACATCTTCTGAGGTCTTCTTAGATTTCTTTTTTCAGGGATTTGAAGTTCTTGTCATACAGATCTTTCACTTGCTTGGTAAGATATTTATACTATTTGTGGCTATGAAATGGTAGCATGTTAACATGAAAAGTCATAGGGAACAGCTGAGAGGGATTAAGCAAAAAAAAAAAATCCAAAATAGATAATCTTTTAGAAATATCCTTCTAACGACAATGTGGACTTTATGAAGAATAGGCAATGATCATTTATTACCCAGAAAAATAATGACTAAACTGACTAATCTAGCTCTGGCTGTAAAGTCAGAGAAGTTGGGCATAAGAGATATTTTGATTTTTATAAAGTTTATATTAAGCAAGTTTCAAGTAAGTTAATGAGTAGATAAGTTTACAAAACCCATGACTTTTTTACTTAAAACTTTGTTCAATATATTTTGATCTCCTATCACTCCTTCCATATAAAATATGTATGTATATTCGTGTGCCTGCACTCATGCATATGTATACACATATATGTATGTGTTTATAGATCAAAACAAGATAAAAGAAAATAAGTAAGACAAAACATACCAAAACAAAGCAAAATTGAACAACAACAAAATAATAATGGAGTCCCATTTGGATTAGCAGAAAACTCCTAGACATGGGCCTGCACTAGAATGTGGTTGATAAACCTAGTGATACTCCATTGAAGGAAACTGATTTTCTCTTCTACAGCAGGTATTAATTGTAAATAGATTCTTGATTAGTGTGGGATTACCTTCTCTTCTCAGTGCTGGGATTTTATCTAGCTGGACCTGTGAAGTCTTCTGAATCCTGTCACAGTCTCTGTGAGTTTAAATGAGTATCAGTCCTCTTGTGTCCAAAAGGCACTGTTCCTTAGAGTTACATACCTCTAGTTCCTAACAATATTTTCACCTCCTCTTCTATATAGATCCCTGATGGGTTTGATCATAGGTTTGATGAAGATATCCCATTTAGGGCTGAGTGCCCAAAGTTTTATTCTCTGCAGATTGTACAGTTGAGGATCTCTTTGCTAACTACCATCAATTGTAAGAAGCTCCTTTGATGAGAGTTGAGTAATGTTTTATCTATGGGTAGAGCAACATGTCATTAGAATTTATTTTAATGTTTTGTTGCTTTAACTGAAAAATAGTAGCATGTTTTCCCTAGGGCCCATGACCTATCTAGTTTCAGTCTTTTGGTCACTTGAGAAGTGTGAGGCACGGAGGTTCCATTTCACAACAAGTGCCTTCAAATTTTAAAAAGTAGTTAACATTTATGCCACTATTGCACCAGTATTATGTTGCAGGTAGGCCTCTGCTGGGGGTTGTAGGGTTTGTAGCAGGCTGATACTGATGAATCCTTTCCTCCTCTATAAGTTCTTTCTAGAATCATTAATACTAGTGAGTAATGATGAAGCTTCTACCTGGAGACAAACCAATTTCTCTATGTTTGATGACATAAATAAGTAGTGTCTTTAACAATAGGGCCTTATTCTGTTGGTTGTGGAGAGCAAACAGTAGCCTTATTGATAGCCTGTCATGTTTAGGGGTTGTTTATGAGATGAGAATCCTTTGACCAATAACTCAACACACACACACACACACACACACACACACACACACACACACACACA
>JANHMN010000004.1:37474958-37536377 GCA_030674055.1 Rhabdomys pumilio
ACACACACACACACACACACACACACACACACACACACACACACACACGTGTGTGTGTGTTCTAGGACCAACAGCTTTATGTGGTGTCCCAGTTTACCTTGCCCATTCACTCCACCCCACCCCCATTTAATTCTCCTATTGTCTCTTTATAATGCTATATTCTATTTCTTCTTCATCTCCCTTGATCCCTTCCAATCTATCTAATCTTTGTGATTATTCTGATTAAAACACATATATCTAAAGCTTAAAGCTAACATCTGCACACTCGATAAAACATGCAATATTTGTCTTTTATAGTGTGAGTTACTTAACACTTAGGGTGATTGTTTCTAGCTACATCCATTTACCTGAAATGTTCACGTTTTAAGCAGCTTAATAATATTCCATAAATACATCACATTTTCAAAATCCATTCAATAGTTGATGTAACAGAACAGTAATGAGCATGGATGAAGAAGTATCTCTGTAGTAAAATGTAGAGCCCTTTGGGTGTATGCCCAAGAGTAGTATAGCTGGATTTGAGGTAGATCAATTTTCAGCTTTTTTGAGGAACCTCTACACTGATTTCCTGAGGGGCTGTACTAGTTTGTACTCCCATCAACAATGGATTAATGTTTCCCTTTCCCTGAATCCTTGCCAGCATGTGCTGTTATTAGTTTTATTTACTTGTGTCTCTATATTTTGTTGACACTAACTACCTGAAAATGTTGATTATATTTTAAATTTTTGAAAATACATATGGTAGCATTGATAAATACTAAGTAGAAACTTTTTCCTCTCGAGTGCTATATAAAAGTGGGATAGATAATGTAGCAATAGATAAGTTTTGAGCAGTAGAAACTGAGGAAGAGAGGGAGAAATAGTTGTGATTAAGAGCTGTGATAATTACCGAATAAAATAAATTCTCCTAGTCAGTTCCTTAGCTATAATGTGATAGTAAGCTAATTTTGAACTACACGAATCCGTAAAACTACACATCTCTAATCAGATGCAAGCCCCTTTACAGTAGAGACTGTTACTTGCCTTTTGTCCCCTTATCTTCATGCAAAATAGGCAGGATTGAATGACTGTAAAACTGCTATAGAAAGTTACAGCCTTAAGTAAGCTGCTTCATTCTTTCAACAGAATAACATCTTTGATCATTTTATGCATGTTTCAAATATTTTATATGCATAATGTTATTGTATTATTATTATGCAAACATTATAGCATAGTATTTTCATTTCATTGGAAAAGAAAGCAAGGTCAGATAAGTTAATAACAATCCCAAGATCACACAGCCATTAACTAAAAAAGCTAAGATCTGAAATAAAAAGTCACCATATGGTAGTGGTTCCAAAAGCTGCCACCAACTAATAAAATTTCTTCATATTAATTGGAAAGAATTATCTCTTTGAGGGAGCACAGCCCTGTGCCAAGATACATATCTAGAAAGACAAGAATAGCCTAGACTTCAGTCTGGACACACTATTGTTGGTGGTTCTTCATAAAGTAGTCCTCCTGAAGCACCAGTCTGAGCAGCAACATGGGTATGTCAGGCCAAAAAAATACACTGATGTTTCTTTCACCCATTTACTTGGAAGTGTGCTACCTGGTGGTAATGGTCAGTACCTATGGCTATTTAAATGTAAACCTCAGTATATTGGTAACAAAGACCATTCTCTAAGGCCTCATCAGCACTTGGCTAGCTGCTATCATACTAGACAACACAGATTGAATATTGCCAACATTACAAAAATGTTTGTTAACAAGTACTGATTAGAATATACAAGTAAGGGAATTAAATGTTAGAATACACATGCTTTGCATACAGAAACATACATACATACATACTATGCTATATTTTCAGACACAGTGTTTCAGATAGATTAGATAGATAGATAGATAGATAGATAGATAGATAGATAGATAGATAGATAGATAGATAGAGATGGCTATCTTAGTTATCCACAATTAAATCTCTCAAATTCCTAAGGGCACTATTGACATTATAAAAATACTGGATAATATGAAGATATTTTATGATACTTTAAGATGATTTTATTGAAATCTTACTGGATCTATCTGGGCTAGAGAATAAAACACATAAAAATAAGAGAGATTAAGGAAATAATAACTTATAATACTCAAAATGAGTAGAACAAAATCATTTTGTTGAAAAAGGTAATTTTCTTGTATTATTGTTACTAATTTTTCTGCATTATATTCTATGCAAAAAAAAATATGTCCTGTGAAGGCATTTCAAGTGGACTTTTCAAATACATTTTGACATTTCACTAGGCTCTTAAAAAAATAGTAAGTAGAAGAATCATGGAACATTAAAGAAATTTATTGCTTTCAGTTTAATGTCCCACATTAGCAGAAATATGTACATAAGTTAGAAGAATGTCAATGAGAAGAAAGAGAATGGAGTTTGGGGGGAAAGCGACTGACAAGTGATGACAAAATATTCATATTTATATATAGCTAAATGAAGCTACCTATAAGAGGTCACAATACAAAGTAAAAATACATGAAGAATAGAAATTTTAAGGACCTTTTAGCAATGATATTTCAGCATAAAAATGGACAATTCTAATGGTATATATGAAGCCCAATTTACGAGAGCTTCAAAGGATACAATTTCAGAAATCAGAATTCATTTTCATGTATAAAAATACATATTCTTACCAGGCATGGTGGTACATGTCTATAATCCCAGGATTCAGGAAACAGAGGCAGAAGGATCAGGAACTCAAGACTAAACTCCATTACAAAGTGAATTTGAAGCATGGTCTTTGAGATACTTGTAGCAAAGCAAAACAAACGGTAAGTAAACAGAAATGAAACATGCCTACCTTAAGCAGTAAGTGGCAAACACAGTGAACATCATTGTAGCATTGTGCTTTTGGTTTTTTGTTTGTTTGTTTGTTTCCCCCTGAGACAGGGTTTCTCTGTATAGCCCTGGCTGTCTTGGAACTCACTCTGTAGACCAGGCTGGCCTCGAACTCAGAAATCCACCTGCCTCTGCCTCCCAAGCATTGTGCTTTTGTAAAATATAAAATAAAATCTATGTAATAATAAAACCTTGGAACAGACATTTGTTACTAACCTAGCATTCTATTTCATTTTGACTCTGTTCTCATGATACTATGGTATACCACCATTTACTGAAAATGGTTTTCATGACACTAATAGAATATCTCCTGAGATAAAGTAACAGGTTTCCTCCTAGAAGGAAATAACATGTGTGCTGATGGAGTTCATTCAGAAAGAAGTTCACACTTACTCCTACTATCCTCTTCAACATCCACCTCCTCATTGAATTCTTTTGACATTTTTATTTTTAAATACATATGCTTTAAAGTTTTAAAAGGAAAAATATTGGAAGATGAAAAAACTAAAATTCACAAAAAATAACCAGAACAAATAAGTATACGGGAAAAATTATGAACATTTAAACCTGCATAGGAGTCTAAAAGATATACTGTGCATAATTTTTTTGTTAAAAGTGTACTATATCTCAGAGGTTCCAAAGATATCAAATGATGTTGCCGTTACTATAGAAACTATTCTCTCTTAATGAATCACATATAAAATAACTGCATAAAACAAATTCAAATTTGAAATGCAATTACTATTCTAAAGCATATTTACATATTTGATTTTATAATGGTTATAGAAAATAAGATAAAATATTAAGAATACCTTTTACATGTGCAAAACCCACTAGCTGTTATAAATTTAATTGCAACTCTGCCCTTAAATACAATAGTGTTGGGTATAATAAAATTCTATCTTATAAGAGAAACTCACACAAACTCCACCATTCTCTTGCTGCTTGCAGAAACACTAATTTGTATGCAGCAAAACATTCCTTCAAATTTTCCATCTTGCATAAATGGTGCAAATTCAGAGCAAGTATAAAAGACTCCCTAAAGGTTTGCACACATCAGATCAATATTCAAAAAGTGGCTAACAAATAACTTACAAAATTCACAGCAAGTGACTTGAAATAATGAGAAAGACTCTACTTTTTCTAAAAGTATAACACTTTTCCCTAGTCTGTATAGCTAAGGTTAAGAATCCCTCCCAAGGTTTGCACACTCCAGTCACATGACTTGCCATATTGAGTCAAATAGACCAAGTTTCAAATCCCAGCTCTGACATTACCATGCTATCACACGCTATATACTTAACCTCTTTAAACCTGCAAAACAGAGATGGCACTTGCCTTACAGAAGCAAAACAAAAGGCAACAATATTTCATGGATGATGCTTTGACATGGTTTCTGCATGTTTTTGGTGCTCACTGCTGAATAGTGTCTATTATGATGACAATAACAGCTACTGTTGGGGCCACTGTTGTTACTGCTGCTAGTACTGCAACTATCATAACAAACTAAAAAGCCATAACAACATTTTTATTTTTGTTTATTTTCCTCAGTTGGTTAAGTTAATACACCTAATAGCAAGGGAAGGCATGCTGGATGTGCCTCATTCATGGAACTGGCTGGAATCTAACCTACTGGGGCTCATTTCAGCTTTTTACATCATCTGATGCCACTGTTTGACAAAGACAAAAGGCTTTATGCGTTTTCAAACCTTAAGCAATTACAGTTAACACTAAACTTAATAGACAGATAGATAAACAGATAGATCTTTTACTAATAATTTTGTACTTTATGACTTACCTTTAAAACATGTGTGTATGTAATTCATATTTGTAATCCTTGCTTTAATGGTAGTTACTTTTCAACACTATTTATTGTCGAATAAAGACACATCCCTATTTATTCCTGTACCTTTCATACACTTCCAATGCCCTATAGCTTTAGTTTCAAGCTGTCAGTTTTACACTTTTTACATTATTTTCTATAGACATGGTACTTGTGACTGCTATATTCTAAAAGTCAATTGTAAGTAAGTTAACACCACTTAGCACATAAAATCTACAGTGCCAGATGGACTTGGGATTGCATTTCCTTTTCATGAGTCCAGTGCCACAATCCAGAGTCCATCTGAAGAAAATATTCTTTGCATCAAAATAAATGTGTTATCTTCTCTCACCCTCTGTCAGCTGCTTTAACTTGTACCATATTTTATTTCACCTTATTTTCAAAAATCATCTGTGCTGTTTCACTTTTTCTGTTCTTTTAATTGGTTTTCTTTTTCTTACTTGATAGGTAAATAATAAAGCTTCAACCTGCCTAGCCATGCACTGCAAAAACAAAATGGTTAAAGGTACTGGACTTTCTCCAGAAGTATTCTTCCAAGAATGTACTATTAATATCCTGTTACTTTAATCTAAACTAGCCAATATCTAAACTTGCTGATTGACAGTCACCTTCTGTTTTCCCTTACTATCATCTAAAATTGGATACATTTTTTCTTTCTGCATATTCTCCTCAATTTCGTTGGTTTATATCCCTAAGCAACTTTTGAAAATGGAAGCCTCAGAAATATACATTATGATTTCCTGTGTGTCTGAAAATGACTTTAACCCATGCTGATATTTCACTGAAAATGTTGCTGCACATAAAAGTCCAATGTACAGATAATTTTTTTTGGAATTCTGGAGATATTATTCAAATGTTTTCTAGCCCAAATTTGTATATCTGTGTACACTGCAATGCTACACTTACTGACCTTTGCCCTATTTCTCACTCTTTAGCCCCTAGTAACTACCATTCTACTTTCATTAAGAATTGAACTATTTCACATTCCTCATATAAACAGAATTATATAAATTGTCACTTTATGGCTGGCTTACATTATTTAATATATATTCTTCAAGATACATTCTGGCTATATAGCATTTGAAGGGATTGTCTTTCAAGACTGAACAATATTCCATAATGTATGATAGTATTTGGAGCCCACATTGTGTTTATCCATTCACCCACCAATATAATGCTGCAATAAATACCAGTGTGCAAATCTCTCCCATATCATGATTTTGATTCTTTTAGACATATTTATACATACCAACATAGTAGCATATAAATCTGCTAACCTTCATGGGCACATATGTATAATCCCAGGACTTAGGAGGCTGATCCAGAAGAACTACCATGAATTCAAGGCTAACCTGTCCTACTACAAAGTGATATAATGTATCAAAAACAATCACACACATACACATTACAGAAATGTTACATATTTAACATTTCTGTGCTTTAGTTTTTCTCATAAAGATAATAACAGTGTTTGCTTGAGAGGTGTGTGCTATACATGTAATAAATATATGCTATTATAATTAAGTCTTTAAGACCAGTTCCCTAATTGGCAAAAAATTCTGTGTTGTAAGCATAAATTAAGAAATGGATTCTGCACTTTGTCTCTTTATTTTAAAATCTCAAGGAAAAGACTATTTTCTTGCTGATTTTCTGAAATAATCTACCTTCTATGGTAGAACAGGTTGCGAGACAGTTTTATGTAAATCATGTTTCCCTCAAACTACCATATAGGCTGGTCTTGAACTCCTAATCCTCCTGCCTCCACCTAAGTAATAGCATATCTAGCTTTCTTTTTATAATTTAAAATAATTTGTTCAATTTTCTTTCAAGCATTAATTTACTGGATTTGATAAGGTCGCCACAGTCCAGCAATTTCCCCCATTGAAGATATTATATTGTATCTAATGTTGGTATTTTCACATAGTACAATTTTCCTCTTTAATTGAAAATAGATTATTTTCTCATACAATATATCTGATTATAACTGTCTCCCTCTACTTCTCCACATTTACCCTCCCTTCCAGATCTGTTCCCTTTCTATCTCACTAGAAAAAAAAAACAGGCTTCTAAGAGATTTTAAAAAATAACAAAATAGTGAGTACTCACTAATAAGTAGATATTAGCCAAAAAAAAAAAAAAAAGGTACAGAATACCCAAGTTACAGTCCACAGAACTCAAAAAGGTCAACAAGCTGAAGGGCCAAAGTCCCACTGAGGAGGGAGAAGAAAGCAATCACAAGTGGGGAGAGAGGGACCTGAGAGGGAAAGTGGACTGTGGTGGGGAGGAAAGGGGAACCTGATCTAGTTTTGGGTGAAGGAAAAGGACTGAAGCCCTGAGGGTCTGCAGAAAGAATAGAAACAGAAAAACCTAGGGAGATAAGGAGGTTGGGGGAACCCTCCAGAAAGCACTAGAGACCTGGGAGGTGAAAGACTCTCAGGACTCAAAGGGGGGGACCTTAGAAGAAATTCCCAACAGTAGGGAGAGGGAACTTATAGAGCCCACCTCCAGAAGAAAGACAGGCCATCAATTGAAGGGAGGAGGTTGCCATCCCATAGTCAAAACTCTGACCCATAATTGTTCCTGACTGAAAGAACTACAGGGATGGAAATGGAGAGGAGCCTGAGGAAAAGAAAGTCCAGCGACAGACCCAAAGTGAGATCCAGCTCAAGAGAAGGTCCCAAGGGCTGACACTACTACTGAGGCTCTGGAGCGCTCAGAAAAAGGGACTTATCATGACTGCCCTCCAGAAAACCCAACAAGCAGCTGAAAGAGTCAGATGTGGATATTTGCACCCAACCAATGGACAGAAGCTGCTGACCCCTGTGGTTGAGTTAGGGAAAGGCTGAAAGAAGCTAAGAAGGAGGGCAACGCTGTAGGAGGACCAGCAGTCTTAATCTGGACACCTGAGATCTCTCAAACTCTGGACCACCAAAAAGGGCAGGATACACATATACAGCAGAGGACTGCTGGGTCTGTGTTCAATCATAGATAAGGCACCTAACCTTCAAGAGACTGGAGGGCCCAGGGAGTTTAGAGATCAGGTGGGGTGGGTGGAGTGGGAAGGGATATCCATGTGGAGACAGGAGTGTGGGTTAGAGGTATGGGATGTGGAACAGTCAGATTGGGGGTATAATAAAATCTGGAGTGTAAATAAATAAATAGTTTTGTGAAAAATAACAAAATAAATTATAAGATAAAACAAACCCCATCATATCAAAGTTGAACAAAGCAAACAAAAAGAAGGAATAGAGCACAAGAGAAGGCACAAGAATCAGAGACCCAAACATTCACACACTCATTCACACATCCATTCACATAATCACAACAAATAAACACTACACTGAATAATCTATATAGAAGACCTGATGCAGATCAGTGCAGACCCTGTGCTTGCTGCTTCTGTCTCTAAATTTATGTGAGCTTTGCTCAGTTCACTTAGAGGTCCTTGTTTTCCTGGTGTCCTCCATACCCTCTGGATCTTACACTCTTCTCACTTCCTCTTCTTTGGGGTTTCTTGAGCTCTAAAGGGAGGGATTTGATGAATACATCCCATCATACTCATTCTCTCTCCCTATGTAATGTCTGGTTGTAAGTATTTGTATTCCATTCCATCTGCCTCAAAAGGAAGCTTCTCTGACAATGGCTGAATAATGCACTAATTTAAAAATATAGAAGAATATCATTAAGGGCCATTTTATCATTACATTTTTTTAAGACCGGAAATATTAGGTTTTTCTCTGAGCTATATAGTCTTGGTCACACAAGCAGTGTTTGATATGGGCCCCATCTCATGAAGTGAGCCTTAAATCAAATCATATTTTTGTTGATTATTCCCACAAGCTTTGGGCTACCATTATCCTAGCATATTCTGTAGTAAAAAAGAAACAGTATCAAATGTTTTGTGTCTGCGTTGGTGTAAACATTTCTCTTTTGGTAGCCTGCAGAGTAACTTTCTGTACCAAAGACACTAGAGCTATGGTTCTCAACCTGTGGGTTGCAACCCCTTTGGGGTTTAACAACCCTTTCACAGATCACTACAACATGAACTGCATTAAAGGGTAACAGGATTAGGAAGGTTGAGAATCACTAAACTAGAGCATAAAAGTGAAAGGTTGTATGTAGGCACCAGCTCAACCACTCCATTTTCAATGAGTTATGTGAGTATTGCTGTGAGCAATGGAGTCTTGCTCAGTTTACAGAGAGCATCATATTGCCTTAACAATATCCTGGGTTGTTTGGAAGTTTACATGGGATCCCACTGGACAAAAATTCAATTGGATTTAACCCAGTTTCAGTACTGAAAGTTTTGTTTGTTGGTAAAAGATGACCAGTTGTAACTCTGCCACATCCATTATTTGGAGACTTCACTAAGATCATTTTTAAGAAAAAGATGTCTAACAATAATGTACACAACTGAATAGTGATAATAATTAAAATATGTTCAAAACTATCAGGGAAACTAAACGTGAAGTTTAGCAATATTAGAATTTAATCAACACTTTGAATGTCTAATTAACCATTTACACATTTTTTTTCAGATTTATGAAAGTTTGTAGGGAAAAGGCTTTAAAAGATTGAAGATCAGTGTGGTGGTTTGAATATGCTTGGCCCATGTGAAGTGTTCCTTAGGAGAAGTGGCCTTGTTAGAATAAGTATGGCCTTGTTGGAGGAAGTGTATCACTCTGTACATGAGGTTTGAAGGCTCCTCCTATACTCAGGCTCCACCAAGTGTAATAAAGACCCTCCTCTTGGCTCCCTGCAGAAGATACTTTCTGCCTGACTGTCTTCAGATCAAGATGTAGAACTCTTGGATCATCCAGTACATGACTGCCTAGATGCTGCTATGCTTCCTTCCATAATGATACTGGATTGAGCCTCTGAAAATATAAGTTAGCACCAATTGAATGTTATCCTTTATAAGAGTTGCTTTGCTCATGGTGACTCTGCACAGCACTGAAACTCTAACTAGGACAAACAATAATCTCCACTGATTTTTCAGTATGCACTTCAATGTCATTCCCATTCTTGAATGTCAAAATGTATTCTAAAACATATGAACAGCAGGTAAAGTACAAATACTTCTGAAATCATAAAACTGTACTTAATAGACTCCTTGACAGTGTTTTTACATTTATAGGAACATATCTAAATTTTTAGTAATATTATGACTCATAGAAAATCATTTTAAAAATGCTTAATAACAAACCTATTGCAAATAGCATACTAGAAATGTCTCAATAACAATATCCCAAAGACTTATTCTATGAAACTTCAAAGTAATGCATAAATGATAAACAAATTGAGAAAATATCTTAAATCAGGCAACACAGCACCAAACATTTATTTACTAAAACAAAATGCGTGAAATACCAAATGCACTGAATAAAATAAATTATATGATTTATGACCTAAACTTTCAAGATTTTGTAAACTATCATAAACATTCAATGCATTTGTCATTAACGAGGAATGTTTGTTCTTATTAATGCCTAAATGTTTTTTGGGTCAGAGTATAAAGTCTTAAAAATATTTTTTATTGTCTTTGGTTTATGGAAGGATTTCATCAAGAATATCGGAAAGTTTAGGGCTAACCATATACTAGAAATGTTCCAAATAATGCATAAATAGTACATGTGAAAAAAACTTGACCAAGTCATTAAAATGACAATAAAATGAAAATAGGTCATATATAGGGAAGGAGAAAGGGAGATGACATAAGATTGTGGAAATTGGAAAGCTAACAAATGGTAACTAATAACATTTTTAAACCTGTGGTAGAATGAGATGAATTCTAGAGGCATGAGGAATCTCACCAAAGAAGTCCAAATACCCCTGAAAATTAACATGCATGTGAAGCTAAATGGGAAAGAACTAGTTGAGAGACTGAGAAAATTTTCCATTCTCCAGATTACCTCCACTACATAGGACACTGAATAGCTTCCCCCTTTCATTGTGGCAAAAGACAAGAAATATATTTCATTGAATTTATACTGCACTTACAAGTTTCTATTAACACATAAAACCTTGATATGGTTGTACTTTACTTCTCATTCAGGCATTCAGCTCGATAGAGTAGTAGAGCTCTGCATCTTCAACATGCATGCTTCTCAGGAGTGAGTATGACACCAGGAATCAGATGTAACTCACATCACTTCCTCTTGGTTTTCATTAGTTAAGATATACCACATGGGCACATTTAACTTTAAAATGAAGCATTAGGAAGACAAATATTTGTAAAAAGCCTTAATGTTTAAGGCACTGTACTCTAAAATAAAGAATATCAGATGATTATAATTTTATGCAGTTACAGATGCTAACTGAAAACTTGTTAAAGTAATGAGAATAAGTGAGTGTTGGAAACCCAGTCATCAATGAGATATCTAATATCAACTCTCCGTGCTCAGAGAACATTACAAATGAAAGGGCTGAGAACAGCTAAAGAAGGGTTAAATGTTACAGAATGCTGTCTTCTGGGCATGATATGGCTGCTGTGCTACAGAACACACAGTAACTATGAATACCTGCACAAGGCTTACACAAGACAAGGTCCATTGGAATCCTGACATGGAAGGATGTTACATGAATGATCCACCTTCACTGAGGAGCCATTAAGTTAATGTTGCTGGGGAAAAAGAAAGCATTTTGTTCAGGGCCTCAACTACTGATAAGGTGGCCATGCTCCTATAAATAATCCCTCATCCACTCTCTTGTGAACATCTCTAACACACACACACACACACACACACACACACACACACGACTTGAAAATAGAAAAGAAACTAGTGGAGAAAAGAAAAGGCTGAAAAGGCTTGTGGCTGGGGTAGACACCCAGCTGGTCTGCTCCCATGAATACACCATATCCCTAGACATCCTAGAGAGGGCACTGAACTCAGAGAAGCAGGTAAGAACAGTCGCCCACTGCCCTGCACACCAGAGCTACAACTGGTAGCAGTGGGGGCTCAGGACCCACCAGGCACCCAAACCCCACTCCTGCAGAATACCACTCCCCTTCCACCACTCACCTGGTCCTTGTGTCCGGGGCAGACACTTAGCTGGTCTGCTCTCGTGTGGACACCCAAGACATCCTAGAGGAACAACTGAACTCAGAACAGTGGAAACCATATACTGAGACATCCTAGAGGAGCAACTGAACTCAGAGCAGCGGGCACCCATATACTGAGACATCCTAGAGGAGCCACTATACTCAGAGCAGTGGACACCTAGCTGGTCTGCTCATGAAGAAACCTTATCCTGAGACATCCTAGAGGAGAAAGAAGCACCCAGAGCAGCAGACACCTAGTTGGTCTGCTACCATGGAGATACCATATCCTGAGACATCCTAGAGGAGCCACTGTACTCAGAGTAGCTGGAGTTCAGGATCACAGAGACATCTTGACCCTGAGAAGTTCTAACACAAGCAAAATAACTGGAAAGGCAGGCTCCAGTCAAAGACAGTGAGTGCAGGTAGCACAAGAGTTAAACAGATGGCAAAAGGCAAGCACAAAAATGCAAGCAACATAATCAAAAGTTACTTGGCATCATCAAAACCCAGTTATCCCACCATAGCAAGCACTGAACACTCCATCACACTGGGAAAGCAGGATTCAGAATTAAAATCACTTCTCATGATGATGACAGAGGACTTTAAGAAGGAATGAATAACACTCTCAAAGAATTTGAGGAGAATACAGGTAAACAGGTAGAAGCCCTTAAAGAGAAAAAAAAAAGATCCCTTAAAGAATTGCAAGAAAACAAAACCAAACAGGTGAAGGAATTAAGCAAAACCGTCCAGAATCTAAAAATGGAAGTAGAAACAATAAAAAAAATCTCAAAGGGAGACTACCCTGGAGATAGAAAGCCTAGAAAGAGATCAGGAGTAATAGATGCAAGCATCACCAACAGAATACAAGAGATAGAAGAGAGAATCTCATGTGCAGAAGATACCATGGAAAACATTGACACAACAGTCAAAGAAATGCAAAATGCAAAAAGCTCCTAACTCAAAATATCCAGGAAATCCAGGACACAATGAGAAGGCCAAACATAAGGATAACAGGTATAGATGAGGGTGAAGATTGCCAACTTAAAGGGCCAGTAAATATCTTCAACAAAATTATAGAGGAAATCTTTCCTAACCTAAAGAAAGAGATGTCCTTAAATATACAAGAAGCCTACAGAACTCCAAATAGATGAGACCAGAAAAGAAATACCCCCCCCATCACATAATAATCAAAACATTAAATGTACAAAACAAATAAAAAATACTAAAAGCAGTAAGGGAAAATAGTAACGTAACATATAAAGGCAGACCTATAAGAATTATACCAGACTTCTCACCAGAGACTATAAAAGTCAGAAGATCCTAGACTGATATAATACAGACCCTAAGAGAACATAAATGCCAGACCAGACTACTATACCCAGCAAAACTCTCAATCACTATTGATGGAGAAACCAAGATATTACATGACAAAACCAAATTTACACAATATCTTCCCAAAAATCCAGCAATTCAAAGGATAATTGATGGAAAATTCCAACACAAGGAGGGAAAATACAACCTAGAAAAAGCAAGAAAGTAATCTTCCAACAAGCCAAAAAGAAGATGGTTACACAAACGTAATTCTACCTCTAATAACAAAAATAACAGGAAGCAACAATCATTTTTCCTTAATATCTCTTAATATTAATGGACTCAATTATCCAATAAAAAGACATAGACTATCAGACTGGATATATAAACAGGACCCAGAATTTTGCTGCATACAAGAAACGTACCTCTGTGAAAAAGACAGACACTACCTCGGAGTGAAAGGATGGAAAACAATCTTCCAAGCAAATGGTCCCAAGAAACAAGCTGGAGTAGCAATTATAATATCAAATAAAATTGATTTTAATCAAAAGTAATCAAAAAAAGATGAGTAAGGACACTTCATACTTGTCAAAGAAAAAAATGTACCAAGATGAACTCTCAATTCTGAACATCTATGCCCCAAATGCAAGGGCAACCACACACATAAAAGAAACTTTACTAAAGATCAAAGCACACATTGCACCTCACACAATAATAGTGATGGCTTTCAACACCTCACTCTCAACAATAGACAGATCATGGAAACAGAAACTAAACCGATACACAACGAAACTAACAGAAGTTATGAACCAAATGGATTTAACTGATATGTATAGAACATTTCATCCTAAAACAAAACCATATACCTTTTTCTCAGCACCTCATAGTACCATAGTAATTGATCATATAATTGGTCACAAAACAGGCCTCAACAGATACAAAAAGATTGAAATAATCCCTTGTACCCTATCAGACCACCATGGACTACAACTGCTCTTTAATAATGACAAAAACAATGGAAAGCCCACATACACGTGGAAACTGAACAATGCTCTACGCAATGATAACTTGGTCAAGGAGGAAATAAAGAAAGAAATTAGAGACTTTGTAGAATTTAATGAAAATGAGAACACATCATACCAAAACTTGTGGGACTCCATGATATCACTACTAATAGGAAAACTCATAGCTCTAAGTGCCTACAAAAAGAAACTGGAGAAAGCATACACTAACAACTTGACAACACACCTGAAAGCTTTACAACAAAAATAAGCAAATATAACCAAGAGGAATAAACAGCAGGAAATAATCAAACTCAAGGCTGAAATCTACCAAGTAGAAACAGAAAGAACTATACAAAACATCAACAAAACCAGGAGCTGGTTCTTTGAGAAAATCAACAAGATAGATAAACCCTTAGCCAGACTAAACAAAGGGCACATAGACAGTATCCAAATTAATAAAATCAGAACTGAAAGGGGAGCCATAGCAACAGAAACTGAGGAAAATAAAAAATCATCAGTTCCTACTACAAAGGTCTATACTCAACAAAATTGGAAAATCTGGATGAAATGAACAATTTTCTAGACAGATACCAGGTACTAAAATTATATCAGGAGCAGATAAACCATCTAAACAGTCCCATAACCCCTAAAGAAATAGAAGAATTCATTAAAAGTCTCCCTACCAAAAAAGTCAAGGACCAGATGGCTTTAGTGCAGAATTCTATCAGACCTTCCATGAAGACCTAATACCAATTCTCTTCAAACTATTCCACAGAATAAAAACAGAAGGAACACTACCCAATTTGTTCTATAAAGTTAAATTATGCTCATACCTAAACCTCACAAAGACCCAACAAAGAAAGAGAACTACAGACAAAACTCTCTTATGAATATTGATGCAAAAATACTCAATAAAATTCTTGCAAACCAAATCCAAGAACACATTAAAACAATCATCCATCATGATCAAGTAGGCTGTAACCCAGGAATGCAGGGATGGTTCAATATTCAGGAAATTCATCAATGTAATCCAGTAAATAAACATACTAGAGGAAAAAGCCACATGATCACCTCACTAGATGCTGAGAAAGCATTTGACAAAATTCAACATCTCTTCATGCTAAAAGTCTTGGAAAGACCAGGAATTCAAGGCCCACACCTAAACATAGTAAAATCAATATACAGCAAGCCAGTAGCCAACATCAAACTAAATGGAGAGAAGCTTGAAGCAATCCCACTAAGATCAAGGACTAGACAAGGCTGCCCACTCTCAACCTACCTATTCAATATAGTACTGGAAGTCCTAGCCAGAGCAATTAGATAACAAAGGGAAGTCAACAGGATACAAATAGGAAAGGAAGAAGTCAAAATTTCACTATTTGCAGATGATATGATAGTAGACTTAAATGACCCTAAAACTTTCACCAGAGAACTCCTAAACCTAATAAACAACTTCAGCAAAGTGGCTGGATATAAAGTCAACTCAAACAAATCAGTAGCCTTCCTCTACTCAAAGGATAAACAGGCTGAGAAAGAAATTAGGGAAATGACATCCTTCACAATAACCACAAATAATATAAAGTATCTTGGAGTGAATCTAACCAAGCAAGTGAAAGATCTGTATGACAAGAACTTCAAGTCTCTGGAGAAAGAAATTGAAGAAAATCTCAGAAGATGGAAAGATCTCCCATGCTCCTGGATTGGCAGGATTAATTTAGTAAAAACGGCCATATTGCCAAAAGCAATCTATAGATTCGAGGCAATCCCCATCAAAATCCCAAATCAATTTTTCATAGAGATAGAAAGAGCAATTTGCAAATTCATTTGGAATTTAAAAAAACCCAAGATAGCGAAAACTATTCTCAACAATGAAAGAACTTCTGGGGGAATCACCATCCCTGACCTCAAACTGGACTATAGAGCAATAGTGATAAACACTGCATGGTATTGGTACAAAGACAGGCAGGAAGATCAATGGAATAGAATTGAAAATCCAAAAATGAACCCACACACCTATGGTCACTTGATCTTTGACAAAGGAGCTAAAACCATCCAGTGGGGAAAAAAAAAAAAAAAGGACAGCATTTTCAACAAATGGTGTTGGTTCAACTGGAGGTCAGCATGTAGAAGAATGCAAATCAATCAATTCTTATCCCCTTGTACAAAGCTCAAGTCCAAGTCGATAAAGGACCTTCACATAAAACCAAATACACTAAAACTAATAGAAGAGAAAGTGGGGAAGACACTCAAACATGTAGTCACAGGGGAAAAGTTCCTGAACAGAACACCAATGGCTTATGCTCTAAGAGCAAGAATTGACAAATAGGACCTCATAAAATTGCAAAGCTTCTGTAAGGCAAAGGACACTGTCAATAGGACAAAATGGCAACCAACAGATTGGGAAAAGACCATTACCAATCCTACATTCAATAGAGGGCTAATATCCAATATATACAAAGAACTCAAGAAATTAGACTCCAGACAACCAAATAACCCTATTAAAATGGGGTACAAAACTAAACAAAGAATTCTCAACTGAGGAAACTCGAATGGCCTAGAAGCACCTTAAGAAATGCTCAACATCCTTAGTCATCAGAGAAATGCAAATCAAAACAACCCTGAGATACCACCTCACACCAGTCAGAATGGCTAAGATCAAAAACTCAGGTGATAGTAGATGCTGGAGAGGATATGGAGAAAGAAGAACACTCCTCTGTTGGTGGTGGGATTGCAAGCTGGTACAACCACTCTGGAAATAAGTCTGGTGGTTCCTCAGAAAATTGAACATAGCATTACCTGAGGATCCAGTTATACCACTCCTGGGCATATACCCAGAAGATGCTCCAACATACAACAAGGACATATGCTCCACTATGTTCATAGCAGCCTTATTTATAATAGCCAGAAGCTGGAAAGAACCCAGATATCCTTCAACAGAGGAATGGATACAAAAATTGTGGTACATTTACACAATGGAGTACTACTCAGCTATTAAAAACAATGAATTTGAGAAATTCTTAGGTAAATGGATGGAACTAGAAAATATCATCCTGAGTGAGTTAACTCAATCACAAAAGAATACACATGGTATTTACTCACTGATAAGTGTATATTAGCCCAAAAGCTTGGAATAACCAAGACTCAACTCATAGACCACATGAAGTTCATGAAGAAGGAAGATCAAGTATATATGCCTCCATCCTACTTAGAAGGAATAACAAAAATACTCAAGGGAGCAAATATGGAGACAAAGTATGGGACAGAAACTGAAGAAGCTGTCTGGAGACTATTCCACCTGGGTATTCATCCCATGTGCAGTCACCAAAGGTAGACACTGATATGGATGGCAGGAAGTGACTGCTGACAAGAGCCTGATATAGCTGTCTCCTTAGAGGTCTGCTAGAGTCTGCCACATTCAGAAGCAGATGCTCACAGCTAACCTCTGATCTGATCAAGGGTTTCCCAATGGAGAAGTTAGAGAGAAGACTGAAGAAGCTGAGAGGGTTTGTGGCCCCATGAGGAAAGCAACAATACCAACCAACCAGAGCTCCCCAGGGTCTAAACCACCAGCCTGGCAGCACATGGGGAGGAACCCATGACTTCATCTGTACATGTAGGGGAGGATGGCCTTGTTGGGCATGGGTGGGAGAGGAGATCCTTGGTTCCATGAAGGCTGAACACCAAGTGGCGGGGAATTCGAGGGTGGGGAGGTAAGAGTGGGGGGGGGGGGGGGGGGGGGGGCACATCCTCATAGAAAAAGGAGGAGGAGGATGAGATAGGAGGTTCCTGGATGGTGGAGGGAATGGTGTAAGGGGATAAAATCTGAAATATAAATATAATATCCAATAAAAATAAATACATGTGAAAAAAAGAAAAGGCATTAGCAGGAGAAAAATGAATGATAAGAGAGGACAATGAGAAATAAATATGATCAAAATGTATTATAGATAGGTATGAAAATGCCATAATAAAAATTCACTACTATTCATAAGTAATATTAGCTAATAAAACATTTACTAAAAATCAGCGAGAAAAACCTTACTGCTATTGGGAAGATTAAAAGGTTTGAATCCTTTCTAGAAGAGAAAAGCTGGATTGCAAAAATTCTTTTTGAGTAAATGAAGTGAAGAAAAAGAAATTTCAACTATAGACTATTTCAAAAGCTTAATTATACGACACTAGCTGGAGGGAATGCTTACCTTGAGGATGACTTGCACTGTAGATGAATTAAGGGTGCTTGTATATTAGAAAGGAGATATGTAGAGCTGCCCTTTCAGCACAATCTTCCAGCAATTCCTGTGTTTCCTTTTTCTAGCAACTCTTGTGCTTCCTTTCTGCTTTTCATATTTAAAATTGCTTATTTAAATATCTATTTTTACTTCCAGAGACTCAACATTATGAATGAATGCAATACTTCCTTTGTTCATTTAATAGAACAGTTGTAACTTTGCAATATTTTACAATACTTAAAGTCAAGTGTTCTGTTGATCTTTGCAGATTTTTTTCTTTTACTGATGAGTACTTTAGAATTAAAGGAAAGTCATTTGCTCCTAACTAGTAGATAGTAAGAATCTTATTAAAAGAACCTTCTCCTCAAGTAGCTTAATTATGTTATTTTACTCCTGTATTAAAAATATTCCAGAAATGTAAGAACAGTAGGAGAGGGATGTGACAAGCATGCCATTTCTCCTGCATGCTTGTGGTATTTACATGCATTTAATAGAATAGGTTCAATTACTACCTTAATTTTCACCAGTTAACAAGCTCATTTCTTTTCCACACATTATAGGAAAGAAGGAACCGATAAACTACATAAAAGTATTCCTTTGCTTCTTTTGAAAACTTCAAACGAAAGTACTTCATCTACATCACTCTTCACTTGTTGAGGTTTGGTCTTTTGCTATGTATTCTAATGCTAATACTGGCCCCCAAGATTGGGTTGCTCTGGGAACAAAAGAATCCCACTTTACACCATGTGATGCTATGTGACCTTGCTTGTAAACTTAAAACTACTGGTCAAATAAAGATGCATATGGTCTACAGCAGGGCAGAAGAGAGGTAGACAGGGTTTCAGTTCCTGGGCTTGGGCTCTGAGGAAGATCATGAGGGGAGAAGAGATAAGAGAGAAGGTGGAGAGAAGAGAAGATGCCATGGGGTCTGAGAGTCATGGAAATCATGGCCATGAGAGCTGGCCAATTAGAGCTAGCCAGATGGAGTTATTGATGGGGAAGCAGATTCTAATAACTTAGATATCTACCCAGCTCTAGCACATTAAAGGCTTATAATAAACATAAAAGGTGTGTGTTTTTTACCTGGGAACTTAATGATCTAAGGTGGAGTAGAAACCCCCAGTTGAGATCAAATATTTACAACATCGACCACTCACATCCCCTCCAACTCTCCCTATGTTCTCCTACTTGCTCCCAAATCCATGACCTCCTCTTTAAATATTGATACCTACTGAATCCATTTAGCACTGATCTTACGTACATGTGTCTAGGGGCGACCTCTTGAGAGTAGACAACCTACATAGAAGCTCATCCCTGAAGAAAATTGATTCTCCTTCTCTCATAAGCCACTGGCCAACTGCTGATACTTCTTTATCTAGAGGCAGCACCTTGTGGAGTTCCCCCCATCTATATTAGCATGTTAACTGGTGCTGTCATTATATGATTCTTGTCCAGGAATGTCATATACAGAGGATGAAGAAAAGCTGTTTCACACACAAAAACCCAAGACAGAAAAAGCAATCACTAAAAGATTTTTTTTAAAAAAAGTGTGTGTGTGTGTGTGTGTGTGTGTGTGTGTGTGTGTGTAATAGTAATAATGAGAGATTTCAACACTTGACCCTCATATCCTCATATCTGCCAAAATGAAATTCAGCAAAGAAACTTCAGAGATAAATTACACCATAGATCAACTGTAATTAACACATATTTCACCCAACAGATATATAAAACACATTATTCTCAATACTGTGTAGAACTTTCTCCAAAATTTATTACATTATAAGCCTCAAGGCAAGCACCAATAATTTTATAAACAAACGTATTCCTCACATTCTAGCAAATCACAATGGAATAAAAGTAGAAATCAATAAGACTACCCCCAGGGAACATACATATTCTTATACATAAAACAATACACTATTTAATGAACAGTGAAGACATGAGTGAGAAAATTCTTTAATTCCTACAGAATTAGGTAATGAAAGTGCAAACTACTATCATAACCTCTGGAATATAGCCAAGCCAGTCCTACAAAAAGCCTATATCTAGCCAGGCAGTGGTGGTGCACGCCTTTAATCCCAGCACTTGGGAGGCAAAGGCAGGTGGATTTCTGAGTTCGAGGACAGACTGGTCTACAGAGTGAGTTCCAGGACAGCCAGGGGTATACAGAGAAACCCTATCTCAAAAAAAAAAAAAAAAAAAAAAAAGCTTATACCTGTAAGTACTCACATTAAAAAATCAGATAATCAGGGACTAGAGGGAGTGGAGGAAAGGGATACTTTCAAAACAAACAAAAAACAAGAGACTAGGGCTCTGCAGTTAAGAGTATATACTCTTGCAGAGGGCCAGGGTTGGCTTCTCAGCACTCGTGGAGTGGTAACAACCATCTGTAGCTCCAATACTCTTCTGGCCTCCACTAGAACTAGCCAAATACATGGTACACATACATACATGCAAGTAAAATCCTCATTACATAACAATTTTTTTTTAATCTGAGATTTTGTTCATTTAAAAAATTCAAAATGAGATATTTCGGTGTATTTTTAAAACTCAGAGAACTCTCTAATAAATAACCTAATAGTTCACCTCAAAGCTCTAGAAATATGAAGAGAAAATTACAAATGCAGCAAATGTCAAAAAATAATAAAGAATTGAGCTTTGTCTCCACTTCCTGGCTAGACATCATGTAAGATGCTCTACCCTGCTCTTTCCACTTTAAAAACAAAAAAAAATGGCATCTTCTGAAGCCTTGAGACAAAATAAGTCCTTCCTCCCTTCAGTCACCTCTGCCAGTTACTGTTAGTCATAGTAACAAAGTAACACAGACACTGGTGTGAAGGTTACATTTGCTTTTCATATTTTATATTATTTTAGTTACTTCTCTAATTTTTCTCAAGGCTTAGGCTGATTGTGGTACTAATCATAGTGGCAGACGTCAAATTATCTATGATCTGTCAATGTCTTAACCGTATAGCCTTGAGTAACTAGACAAGCCACATAAATATTGTACAAAGAATGATCATGATGATGATACATTTATCACTGAATACTAAGTAAGTTTTAGAATTCTGTAGCAAAAAGCAGACATTACACACAAATTTGGCACTAATGCAAATCATGCACACAAAACTTATGGGAACTGACATGCCACATCAAGATCTTGTGCAAAATCTTAACTATCTGAAAAATAAGCCTAATACATTCATTAGAGAAATAAATAACAAATAGTATCTGTGAACTATATTTGACCAATGCAAGCTCTCAATAAATGTTTAAAATGTAAAACTGGAACTCTGAATGAAGCCTCAGAGACTTTGTGTACTACCTATTCAAGACTACTAAATGTCTATAATATTTATATATATTGTCCTTTCATTTATAATACAGAATATTATACTGTATATTAAAATTATCAATTATTCATGTTATGAGACCAAAGACCCTCATACAATGTTATTAGAAGCAATATAATGTGAATTACCCCTGTAGTACATTACTTTTATTATATATAAACAAATATATAGTTTTGTATGTGTACATGTATATTTACATATATATATTAGTTTCAGTATATGTATACAATTTTAATATATATAAGACAAATTTATTTTATAAAGATAAACATTGTAATGTTTTAGTATTCATTTTATGTAATTTTTTTATTTGTCAAATTTTCAAAATATTTAAATAAATATTGATTTTTATATCCAACTTAATCTTCAGATAACATTAATCCATAGTTATACATTGAACTTAACCTATATCATTGACTTTTTTTTTCCTCCAGGCTCTCTTTCAGAGTTGGATTTCATGTTTCTAACAGCACCATCATCATGTCCACACATCTACCTCATTGTTACCTGAAATTTTAAGTACCTAAAATAAATCTATCCTTTCTCCAATAAAACCAATTTCACACATGATTCTCCTGTTTCTGTCAATGAAAACTGAAGCTTAATCATATGTCATTTTTATCTTGTTCTTCTGCATCTTTTGAAAGATACACACAAGGAACAAAAAGTTCTTTGGAATTAACTACATCTTGGAGACTCTTGTTGCTATTCATCAGCTATGTGAGCTTTAAACAAGTTACTATACCATTGTAAAATTAAATTCTGTGTCTAAAAACATTAGAAATCAAACAAACTAACCTGACAGCATTTTTAAACCCTAACAGCAAGCTATACAAGGTACTTAGAAAATCATGGATATTCAGAAAAGCTGTCGAAGCAACGTCTCTTCGTTCATCACAGTCATCAAAACCTACAGATCCTTTCTTTGAAATGTCCTCATTGTCATTTCTTATTCTAGGGTCCTCTGATCTGAATCTTCCCCTTTCAAGTATCATTTACTCCCCACCCATTTAAGGCAACAACCACAAAGCAGACAAATTTTTCAGAGTCCCATTCTTGCCTAGCATGGTAGCTTCCAGTAGCATAGAAACTACTCTGCATTAATTTCTAATCCATAAATGCCTTCAAGCAAGCTCCTGGTGCCTAAGCCCCATCCATAAGACTTCTATGATTTATTTTAGGATTCTTTGAGGGGCTTTGGTATCGAATCTTCACCACCTCATCACCTATCTTTATTATGCCCATCTCATTGTTCTGTCCAGAGGAAATGTGTCTTCTTTAAGCTTATCTAATATCCTATTCTTTTTCTTATTCAAATATTCCCACAGGATACTAATTGCCTTTTTGTCATCCTAAAAGGTGGTTGTATGTTATTTCTTTGCCCTCTAGTTTCTGTAGGAAAACTGAGGCTCAGTTTCACACTTCCTTTTAGATCATTACTGTTCTTTGTTAGTATTCTGTTCTGGAGGACAAGTCATAATACCAACCTATTGCTTCCCTGCCTATAATGAACTACTCTAAAAATTCTGTGACTTCTTTACTAGGTACTGGGCCCAGTGATAAATACAACAAATATAACAGGATATTGCAATCAATTGCTCTATCTATGAACTATACCACCACACAAGAATATTGAATTTTAACATGTACACTAAAATTTCATGTCTTCGTTTTTTAATGTAGCTACCAGCAGATTTAAAATGATCTATGTAGATTACATTTGTATTTCATGGTGTATTTCTCCTAGACAACAATAAAATAGAACTTTCCATTCCAACTTTCTCAGGCCAGAAGTCTAAGCCTTCAGTATGTTAAGAGGTTAGTTGAATATGAGTTGATATCTTCCTTACTTTAAATTTTACAATCTCTATTCTACACAAACATTATGCTTTTTCTATTTCTGATAACTCTCAAATGTATTATGAAAATTTATGCTTTGTTATGGTTTTGAGCTACAATATCTCTCAGAGACTAACTGTGTTGGCCTCCCCAACACAATATTTGGAGGTAGGGCTTTTAGGAACTGATTGAACCATGAGGTCTCTGACACAATGAAAGGATTAAAAGCATTGATGGATCCATAATTTAGCATCACTAGAAGGTGGGGCTCTTTTATAACAGCTTCCTCTTAGATTAAAACCTATCTTCAAGGGAAACTCACTGAGACATAGGATAGTGACAGGGAGGTAAAATAACCTGATTTTAAGGGGAAGGCAAGATTCCATTCTGCAGGGGAGCTCATTAAACTCAGAAAGTAAAGAACTCAAAATAGCTTCAGGGAGTACCTGAAAATGACCAGATTAATTAGGCTCCTTCATCCCCAAGTGTACTTATTCATTAAGGGCTACTCAAAGATGCTCTAAGACAAAGTGAGTTGCATAAGACTAGCAGACCAGCCTAGCAACCTGGAAGCAGCAGAGATCACCTAGGCTCCCTAGAAGAAAAAAGGACCCGCAGAGCTGCCTGGATGGAAGAGGCTCAGAGCAACAAAACTACCTGCAAAGGACACTTCCAACATGTTAAGGGCCTGTAGGCCTGTGCAGTGTTTTCCAGTTCCAGAATTCCAGCTTTTGTAAGCTGTCGCCCATGCTGGGTGAGCTTGAGTGATATAGCTATATGTGAGTCACTTCTGGTCTTCACTCATATTCCTATAAGTATCCCCAAGAAAACTCACTGGTTCATCCAGTCGGATTTTAACAATAGCCTTTTGTTGGTGTGTTCTCTATGCATTGACATTTGTTCACAACTCCCTGAGAATAGCATCACACAATAGGGGCTAAAATGAAAGAATGGGTTATTAGGGATGTGCCTAGCTCCTGGCCCCATCCTCTTTGTTTTTCTATCCCACCCTGTTCCCAACTGTCCTGAGATAAACTACATCACTCCTCATCATGATACTCTGCCTCACTGTGGCACTAAACCTCTGAAACTACAAGCCAAAATAAATCTTTCCTATAAATTATTGTTCTTCGGTATTTTCTCAGAATATCAAAAACTGTTTCTCCATACTCAAATTACACCCTTTACCTCTCATCTTTACCTGTCATCAAAATACTTGACGCCCTGACCTAAGGAAAGACTATATTCTTGATATTGATATCAGAATAAGCTACAACTTGGAATAATAAAATGTTAGATATGACATGTATCATTTCCAAGTAGAACTATAAGAACTATTATCCAGTTCCAAAATTGTCTCTTTTCTTCTGAGACCATAAACATCCCATGTAGAAGCTATGCTAGCACCCTGGCTCCTTACATGAGCATACGAAAAAGGCAATAGGCTGACCTACAATAGAGAGGTAAATAGTAGCAATAAATAAATCATTGTTGTTGCAAACTATTGGGGTTTTTTAGTTATTTATTATCACTGCAAAAATTAACCAAAATAGCTAATGCTTCACAAACTTTGAACAGAATCAGTCACGTTCATTGAAGCCTACCTTTAAACTCACCATCTCCATTAGTTTCCCTAATCAAACCATTCATGAATTAGTTTTCTTTCCCTTAATTTTTTCAACTTTAGATGAGCCATTTTTCTATCCGACTTTATTCTTCTAAATGATTAATGTTTAAATGTAAATTATATATAACCGCTTAATAATTCTTCAATGTCTTCCAGCATCACCAAAACAGAAAACCAGATAATTGAAAGCCTTTTGATGGAAGCATTCTGAAAAAAGTTCAAACCCAATCAAATTTCTAGTTATACCCAATAATTCATACAAAACACACAAGCATGAGAAGGTTATACTATACCAGAGAGATGCAATCATCAAAATGCAGGAAGATCGCCTGTCTTATTCAAACAAGCAAACAACAAAAATTGAGCTTTTTAAAAGAAAAAAGGACCCTTTCTCAGGCTGAGGCTGAACCTCAGCATAATATCCTTATAATATAATAAAGTCCTTGTTTGTATGCTTTCTGGCCCAACAGAATATATCAGATAGGTTGATCCATCATGGTTGGTGTTAGTTTTCAACCTCTAGTCTAAGATAAACATAATACAATGGGTACACAGAATAGAGATGTATCTCAGCTCGTTCCTGATAATGAAACTATGTTGCTATGAACACTGAGATGAAGCCATAAGACCACCTGGATCACTAACATCTGAAAAGTTCTTGTTTTATAAATTAAAGGTCAGTCCTACTAGAAAGCTGCCTTACACTGTTCTGCTAAATTATAGTGGACAAGTGATTATAAATTTCTGCTTAATGGAGTTATGGTTTCCCTCTGTTGCTATGATAAAAGATGCTGACCAAAAGCAACTTAAGGGAGTAAACAATTTATTTGGCTGATGCTTTTGGGTCACAGGCTACCATCAAGGAAGTCAAGCAGAAAGCTGAAACAGAAACTATAAAAGAAAACTATTTTCTGTCTTAGAGTCTCGTACTTAGCCAGCTTTCTTATACACCTCTAGACCAACTATGGAAGGAATAGTGTTGCTCATACTAAGCTGGACCCTATAATATTAACAATCAGAGCAATCCTCAACAAAAATGCTCACAGATTAATCTAATCTGGGCAATCCTTCAATTGAGACTGGCATTTCAGTGACTCTAAACTATATCAAGTTTACAGTTAAGGCTAGCTAGGACAAATAGGTACAACTAAGCTTAGTTAACTGGCCCATATTTTGCTTGTATATACAATTGAAAAACATGTAATTCCCTAAAGTCAGTTCAGAAAGTGTCGGTTTGCTAATACTTACTTTCCCAACAGTGTATCCTAGTTGTGACCACAAAGACCATCCAGAGTGGGGTTTAACAATGATGGACTACAACATGGATGGATATGGGAAAGACTAGTACTGTCCTTTTAACTTCCTGCTCCTACTGTTTTGTTTTGTTTTTACTAAAATGATATACACTAAAGAATGGAAAGAGCCTGAATTGTTTATGTTCCTACTTTCTTTTTATGGTTCTAAATTTATTGATAACTCAATGTGCAATTGTAAAGCTATGGCTTGGGCATTGGGAAGGTAGCTAGACATATTTGGGTAATGATCATTTTAGTTAAAAGTTTTCTCTTCTTTCCAGAACTCAGACTGAGCTACAGCATCTCTCTTGTTCCTTTATAATTCCCATATAAATTCTATGTGTGTTTTAAAAGCCTTATAATCTTGAAATAATAGATTCTGGATGTGTATGAAAGTTAATGTGGTAATAAATGGAAGACTGGCAAGTGCAGTCAGACATTCACTCGTCCAACATTACTTTGTGCCTAAGATAAATTTGCTTAGAAATCTATAGCAATAAAATTTGCAAAACTGAAAAAGCTATACATGAAAAATTTTTTAAAAATATGGTTCTAAAAATATATGAATAAGTTTCTGAGGCCCTTTACTCAGCTCATGGGCCAACTTCCATCCTTGGGAGTGCCTTTCTTCCTTTCTTTCTTTTCTTCTTAATAAGCAGGCGATTTCTGTTGCTTTCTCTCCATTTCCTCCTGACAACTCCCAGGATTTTCATCTAACCTATACTATGTTTTCTATTCAACATGAATAAAATGGCCCTTGAGCTGCAAAAAAGACTATATGAACAACTGTGAATGTTTATTCAAATTTTAATTACTTACATTTTTTCAAAATGAGTAACACTTTCAAGTAACAAGAAAAGATGACTTTAGAATTAGTGAATTTAGTGATTTTTCAAATGCTTCCAAGAGTTGTTTTACTTTTCATGAACAACAATGTTCTTAAATTTACATAACTAATATTAATAAAAGTATACATTTCTGCCAGTAATACAATTTTTTTATTTGCTATAAAAGTATAAAAATATTTTAAGGAATATGGGGGATTTTTTATTTCCATTAGTTTGTGAGGAATTTTGTACAATGTATGAGTTTTTGTCTTGTATTTTAGACAGAACATAGTCTATTTTTCTACTTCTGGCCAGCCATTTCTTGTCATTTTAGCCTGGATGATCCACAAAACTTCCAAAAAACCTGCTATTTATGAGTAAGAGGGAGAATACTGTGCTAACACTGCTGGGTCACATTCTTATGGGTTGAATGTCTTTTCATTGGTAAAAAATAAGCCCATTAGACAAAATGCATCATTATTTGTATTAGTATAAAGCATCTCTTTATTATAGGAGAGACCTGAAAGGAAATATTTTTAAGCATCAGTTCGTTTTTTGCTCTACTGGTTCATTTTCATAATAAAGCCTACATTACTCTTTAGGTTTATCTATATTGCTACTTTCCTTTTAAATTTTCTTTTACTTTTGAGATTATATCATTTCTCCCTTCCCTTTCCTTCACCAAGCTCTCCCATATGCCCCTCCTTTCTCTTTTACAAATTCATGGTCTCTTTGTTCATTAATTGCTATTAGGTATACACACATACACACATGTGTATGTGTTTATATATATTACCAAATATATAAATACAACCTGTTCAGTCTGTGTAATATTACTTGCATGTATGTTTTCAGGGCTACTTGATATTGGATAATCTATTTGGTACAAACTTCCCAAGAGAATACTTTTTCTCCCACTCTCAGCATTCCTTAGTTGTCTGTAGTTCTTTCTAAAGAGCTGAGATTTCCCCCATCCATTTTAGCATTTTTATTGTGGTCCTGTTCAGCTTATGTTAGACAGTCAGATTGGACACATTGGTGAGACTTTATGGGTGTAGCTTCTAGCATTACTAGAAGACACAATCTCACAGAAAACTCCTTTATCATCTGGATCTTACAATCTTTCTATCTCCTCTTCCAAAATGATCCCTGGGCCTTTGATATAGGAGTTGTATTGTAGATGTATCAGTTAGTACTGGTCTTTACAGCTGGTCTCTAACTGTTGCACAGAGATGTTTCCTTAATGAGGGGTGAGGACCACACTTATCTGTGGGTATAAGGACAGATATTTAGAATGCAGTTGGTTTAATTAAGTGGTAGCTATAGGTTCTCCTTCAAAATTCATACATCAAAAATTAAATTTGTGTCCTTCCCTCTAAAACTTAACCAAGATCTGTTTTAATGCTCCCTATCTTTGTAGTGGCACAAGCAACCCTTATTTGCAAAAGGTAGAAAATGATTAACCTCTGATATCTCATATTTCACTGAGTTCTATTTTATCTGAGGTGTCTCATTTCTACATCCCTGCTATTATCTTCTAACACGTTCTCCTATATACACTGTTAAATTAATACTTTCTACTACAGCAGAAAGTCTTCCCTTATTCTGATGATTCTATATTTCCACTTAAAAGCAGTTGTAGTTTCCCATTAACCTTGGGAATTTTGAACAAAATTACAGTTCTATAAGACCTGGCTTCAGCTTTCTGCTTCTCTCCTCCCATTGCCCCAGGAGCTCCCACCCACATTTGTCTCCTCTAAGACCCTTACAAAGTATATTAATACTTTTGCCTTGAGGTCTTTGCACTTGAGTTCTCTCTGCCTATGTTTCTTTTTGCTCTCTTCATTGATCCAGTCTCTATCACCTTTCAAGTTACTTAACACTTCAATTCAATCCAGTCATTTATTCATTGAGAACAGATTATACACCAGATTTATTTCTAGACCATGTGAGATTAATATGCAAAGCAAAGCCTTCTTAGAGTTTATATATTAGTGAAAAAAGAGAGATAATTAATGATAAAATAAATAATCTATTTATATAATTGATTCAAGTAAGATAAAAGACAAAAAAAAAACAAGAGAATCAAGAGGAAGAAGTTTGCAGTGCCTAATTTGGTATTTGACATATAGTTAGCATTTAATAAACATTTTAAGTGGATGAGTGAATAAGGGAATGGTCATGTTCATAAAAAAATTTTATAAAAAGCAACAACTGCAAAAATGAATAGAATAGAGATGTCAATCAAAAAGAAATCATAAGAAGCCTTAAAAAATAACTGTCTCAATCCATTCTTGATAATTTCAAGTAGTTTATAGTTACTATTCCTGTACTGCATAGCCTTATAACTAGCATGTGTGTACATATATACAGACACAGTCATGTATGCACACACACACACACACACACACACACACACACACACACACGGTGAGGGGTGTCTGGAGTAATTCAAGTGAGTCATTCTTATAACCATAGTTCATAATGTCTTATTAACATGTACATTAGGTAATATAGCCCACTTTAACTACCCACCAATCTGCATATTCCAAAGTCACTGGTTTTCTATGCAAACACTGATATTAACCCTTAAAGTTTCAGTTGTTCAGTCCTCTGCCTGTCTTACAAATCTCCTATATATAAAAGGACTCTTGCTTTTTTCTATTAGCCTGTAAAGCATGTTGGTTACTAATTCTCTAAGTCTAACCAAACTCATAAGGATACCCTTAGAAACAGGATCCTGGGTTTCCATTCCTGCCAGAATCCCTGCTACTTATACTCACAGAGATAGGACATGTAACCCTTTGTGATTCTGAATGACCTCCAGACCCCATATACATTCATGAACAGCTTCCAGCCTCCTTTGGTTGGGTGACCCTTCGAGTCTCTTGTCTTTTTAAGGACATACAGAAAGATTTGTATACTTAGTGTGTGACTCTTTAGTGGTCCTTAGGACTGTAGAGTTCTCTCAAACACAAGTATTCTGTATGAACTCCACTTTTATGGAGCCTATATGGAGGTAATGTATCTTCTACATAAACTTGCTTCCTCTTCCCAGTTCCAAATTATATGGGGGGAAGGATGCCTTCCAAGGTACCACAAGAGTTTGAACACACTCCTTTTCTAGGATTTTGACTCAGTCCCCATCACAGGTGCCCCTAGATATTATGGGTCCAATATTTTATCTCCAAGCCCTTTCTGGGCCCATGCTCACTCACGAGTGTGCACACTCCCCCCACAGCCCTCCATCAGCCCATCAGCCGAACTTTGAAATTACCTGCTGGCCATTCAGAAAGATATACGCCTCCAGTGAACCCTGACCCTGAAGTAACCACCACAGTATCCTACAAGGGCGCCTCCTCAGGTATAGGGCTATGAAGACTCCCCAGTCCCCTCAGGCCCAAGACAGGCACCTCAACCTTCCCCTGCTCTACGGCCCTCACAGACCTGCCTCTGGCGCCGTCTGGCTCCGCTCCGCCATTTTTGTTGTCTGTCAGTCAATGGGCCCACGCTAAAACCACCGGGCAGTGGGGAGCGAGCGGTGGGATCCCGGGGCTGACAGAAAAGGCTCCCTCAGGAAGACGCTGCGCAGCGGTTGCCAGGGAAACCGGCGGCCCCTGAGCGGCCGTCTGGGAGCAGGGGGCGGGGCAGAAGAGAGCGTGCAGCCGAAGCTCCGCCTCCCCGCACGAGCGCACCGCCTTCAAGCTCCTAAATGCACCCAGCACCCAGGCCACAGTAACCTGTGAATTGAGCATGCTCTGCCGCCTCTGTCTCGCCAAAACTTAAGTCTGAAAGGATGACACTTTATTGCACCCCCCGGTGCCAATCAAAATGCCTGGGTGGGTTGTCATTTCTAAAGTCGGTGATTACTCTAGGTACTTGGGATAAGTTTCTTAATTTCCCAGAGCTTTTTCCCTTAATGTTCTTGCTTTCATGAAGATGCTGAGTGATCTGTATTCAACTTACAAATATTGAGAACTAACTGAGTAATTAGCACAACCAAAGAACACAGAAGTCCTAAGGACCCTGGCTCCTGGCTCCTTTGCAACTGGGACATTAGTCTCTTAATTTTCATGAGAATGGCTGTAAGTTGCTTTCTGTTGCTTAAATGAAACTCTCTCAAATTCCCTAGTTCTGTTCTCCTGTGCCTAGCTGACTTACAGAGTTTGAGAAAATGGCTTGATGCAGAAAAGAAAAGAGACCACTAAGCTTTTCAGGTAAAATGATATTAATGTGGCGTACGTACTCATTCACCTGCACTAAAATATGGGGAAAGACGGAACGCCATAAGAATATTTTACGGAAAGTGTAAGCATTCAGGATTGGTTGACTTAAAAAATATTGATAGATATGGTTAGAAACCACTCATCAGAAATGTGCTTGACACTTAGGCAGTTTAAAATTCACAACATATCCTCACGATCAGCAAAGTGACAGTTAAGAGCCATGAGACTTGATGAGAATTTTCTTGGTAAGAGCAGTTATTTGGAACTGAGCAAGACAAAGGAACTTCATTAAATATGGCAAGATGAAAATAAAAAAAAAGTGAGAAGGATCTGGGTTCCATTAACACCCTGACCTTATAACGCTTTAATCTTGGAAAAACTCTTAAACTCATTGAGCCTCAGTATTCTTTTCAACAAACTGAGAAAAAGACATTACCTATCACAGAGTGCTGCTCTGTGTCACACATGCGTGATGGACAGGGTTGCATTGCTTAATACAAATTCAGCAAAATTTTAAAAACTTAGTATGCTTAGAATAATAAACATCTGATGCCTCTTGGGAGTCAGATGCTGTGCAGACATTAGTAATAAAGAGGGAGATACAACACAGGACAGAACTGTACTGCTCAAATTTTATTTTAAATGTTATTTAGAACCTAGTAATTTAGTTGTATCAGCCACGTTTTGACTGCTCATTGGCTCATTTCACGTAGCTAGTGGCTACCATAGCAGACAGCCTATGTACACAGCACTTTCAGCACCACGGAAGGTTCTGTTAGACAGGGTTGATAGAAAAACGTCAGGTAGGCAGGGAGAAATACCTATAAAATTAGCTAACTGCCAGATTCAGTTCTCCTGGATGCCAGATACTCTTTGGGAAGTATTTCAGGAGGAAATGTAGACTTCCTCATTCTTATTAAAGTCCCCAGAGACTTCACACATTTATTGTATGATACAGCACAGCATGGAAAGTGGCTTAGAAAAGCACCGCACAGAGGGTCCCAGAAATGAGTTTCCCCATGATATCATTCAGAGTGTCCCTGGTAGTCTATCTTTCTAGGGACTTCCCGTGGCTTCTCTATCCAGACAGCAGCCTTCCACTACATAGTTATGGTGCCTCTCTTCAAATAAACATTCCACGAAGAATTGACCCACTCTCAGTAAACACTTATTAAAATGACCACTTCTGTGTGAATTATATGTAGTATGGAATGAGAGGAATAGTCGAGTTATACTCATATTTTTTTACAAGCAAATTCATTTTATTAACAAAACAGCACTATAAAATTGCTAATAATATCACTTTATGCAAGATAAAAATGAGGTGAAGAGAATTTAAGTGTCATGCAAATTCAGAAAGTAGTAAGCAGGCATGTTTAGTACCAGTACCAGGCTAAGAAATGTTGCCTTGTGTCGTTTGCATACCAAAAATGCCATGTTGTGAAGTTTACAAACAGGTTGGGAAGAAAAGATTAACATAGAAATCTACTGTTCAGTTCCAGTGCAATAAGAACTCACGTGCACAGTGCTCAGAAACAGGTAAAAGCACCAATCAGCAGCACCAGTTTCATTTCCTCCTTTCTTTGCCCTTTGAGCAAAGTAAAATGAGGTGTTTATTGCTAAGACCTGAGAAATACAAGAACAACATTTTAATGGAAAAGAAGCTTCATTTTGGTGCACAGTTGCAAAGGTTTCAACTTCTAGTTGCTGGTTCCACTGCTGTGCACCTGAAAGTGGCTTATCATAATGGTAGGAAGTATGTGACAGAGCAAGTCAGCCAACTTCATGGTACATAGAAAGCAGAGAGAGAGAAAGAGTCGTGAATAAACAGAACACTCTTATTTATTGGTAACTTAAAAACACTTAAATTCACTGTACATAGTAATGAATTTCATAAAGATAATTTCTATCTTTCTTCAAGTCTTATCCCAATCTCTTAAATGTTCTCATACATACACACACATATGTATATGTAATATTAAATATATGTATATATATTGACTGTATATTTCAGATGTATGGTTTTACTTACCTACAAAAACCTAGAGTCTGCAAAATGAAAGCAAATAATTATGTTATATTTGTCTTGCTTAATCTGATTTCACTTAATAGGATAGTCTTCAGTTATGCACAATTCCTTCAAATGCCATAATTTCATTCTTCCTTATGAGCCAATTAAATTCTACTGTGTAGATACACATGTTTTATTGATCCATATCTATTGACAGCTACAGGTTGATTTCACAATGTGGCTCTCATGAATAGTGCTGCAATAAACATGAATGTTCAAGTATGTCTTGAACTTCAGTTTTATGTCCATAAGTTATATAGATAACACATCTGGTAATTCTCTTTTTAGAATTTTAAAGATCCTCAGTACTTACGTCCATAGTAACTGAACTAACTCACATTATTCCCATCGGTAGTATATATAGGCTGCTTTTCCCCATTTTCTCCCCAGCATTTCTCACAGCAACTTTGTGGTTGCCATGATGACCAGGGTGATAAATAATCTCAGGCTGGTTTTTATACCTATTCTTCTGGAGACTAAGAATGTTGACATTTTTAAATATATTACTGGTCATGTCTACTTTATCTTAGGGGAAATGTTTTATCATTTCACTAGGCCATCTGTCAACTGAATTAACTCAGTTTCTGCTGTATAGCTTTTCACATTCTTTATATATTCTGGATATTAAAACTTTTCCAACTGTATATTTAACAAAGACTGCCTCTCATTCTGCAGATTGTCTACTCGCTCAGTTTACTTCCATTGCTGTGCAAACCCTTTTTAATTCAGTTTTTTATTTTGTTTCCTGAGCTATGTATGAGAGCATTTTTCAGAAAAAGATTCCCCATGACTGTATCTGTACTTGTTTTATCCAAACAGTTTTAGGTATTATATTGGTGTTTTTAATCCATTTTGAGTTGCTTTCTGTACAAGGTAAGAGATACAGATCTAGTTTCATTTTTCTATATTTAAAAATGCAAATTTCTCAGCATCATGTGCTGAAAGAGCTATCTTTTCTCCATTGTATGCGGTTGCAGGTAGAACCTTCAGAGGTACACCCTCAGTGACCTACTTTCTCCAGCTTGGTTCCACTTCATAAATTTTCTAAGATCTCCCAAAATGTATCACCATCTGGACACTGAGTTTTCAGAACATTAGCCTATGAAGAATTCTACATTCAAACCAGAACAAGTATGATCAGCCAGGTAAAGAGTAAAATGGGAATAAGAGAAAGAAAAAACACTTTTAAATCCAATTTGTCATTTATATCTGCTTTACTTACATTGGTTTGGCCATGTAGAAATGTCTTAAATTAGCTTCTCAATATAGATTTTTTTAAACTACCCTATTTTAAAGCTGTAAAAATTATTTGTGGAACTCTTTTCAATGCCTTAGAGTTTTCTATTTTACATCTTTGACCCAGTGGAATTTATATTGATATAAGTTGGGAAACACGGATCCAGCCTTTTTTCCAATATGGCTATGCTATTGCCCAAACAAAACCTGTTCAAAAAATCCACTCATTTCCTTATTGATTTGAAGTGTCATCTTAATAATTTGCTAAGTTTAAGTGTTTTGATTGCTGAACTTTCTATTCCATCTCATTCACACACACACACACACACACACACACACACACACACACATATATATATATATATATATATATATATATATATATATATATACATACAGTGATAATAATAATCAATCCATTTTTAAAAGGTATTTTGACATTCTCTGTCAGGAGGACCTGTCCCATTTTTCATTAATTATTTTTCTATATTTCACTGTATCTTGACATCTTCAAAAAAAAAAAAAACCAGTGACTTGGGAGAAACTGATCCACCCAAGTTTAGGTATTTCTTAGAGATAGCAAGGGGTTTCAAAATCTATCTTGAGTTTATAGTCCACATCTTATCTAAGTCTAATGCACCAAGCTATTTTCCCCCTAGCCTAATAGGTACCAAACAACTAGAACCCCAACTCCTATAAGCCATTTCCACTAGAATTATTCAAACTAGTCAGTTACTATTGTTTGAGCAAAATTTAATTGTCATTTAAATAGCTTTAAGAGTTGGAAAATTAATAGGTGAGTAGGAATGAATTAATGTCATTATTGCTAGAAAAAGTAGTCACGGTAATGAGTTCACAATTTTAAAGAATGGATTAATGTCAACGTTCCTTTGTCCAAGCCAGGCTGTTTCTAAGACTGTAGGTTGCTCTCCACAAACTGACAATAAAGCCCCATTGCTGAAGACAACACCTACACAGCTTATTAAAGATGGAGATGTTAAGTGGATGCCGACATAGAGCCATCATCCCTACATTCCAGCATCTTTGGTACAGAAACATACTCTGCACACTCTTAAAAGAGAAACATAAACACATAGCCAGCCACAAACCATTTATCTACAGTAGTATACAGCCTACAAGATATGAAGCTTGTGGAAGTAACTAACCAATAACTGACAACGAGATGGAACCTATAATGAACTCTGCTTGAGTGACCAAGAACCTGAGTCTAAATAGCCAAGAGACATGGAGTTAAACCAAATAATACTGGTCTAAAAGAAGGAGGAAAAAAGAATCCAGTGGTAAAAACAACTCCTAATGATATTCTGCTGTACTCATCAGTGCCTTCTTCACCTATCATCACAGAAGCTTCCTCCTGCAGCAGATGTGGACGAATATAGAGGCCCACAGCCAGATGTTACACAGAAAATGAAGACCTTGGAGCACTCTGCCATACTGCCATAAATAGGATGTCTCCATCAAATCCTTCTCTTCAGAGCCCAGGGAACTCTGAAGAAGAGGAGGTGAAAAGTTTAAGAGTCAGAGAGAATAGAGGACACCAAGAAAAGAAGGCCCTCTAAACCAACATGAACAAAAGTTGTATGAACTCATAGAGACTAAAACAAAGTGTATGGGGTCTTCCCAGGTCTGCACCAGGTCCTCTGCATATACATTATGTCTTCCAGTTGAATGTTTTTATGAGATTCTGGGGGCTCCTTTCTTTCTGTTTGTTGTATTATCAAACTTTGATGTGATAGTTTTTGTTTTACCTTATTATATCTTAGTTTTATTTTTAAAAGTGGATGAGTGAGTGAGTGAGTGAGTGAGTGAGTGAGTGAGTGAGTGAGTGAGTGAGTGAGTTGAGTGAGTGAAAGAATGATTGAATGAAAATCTAGCCACTGGTTAACTGAACTGTCATTCCTTGCTGAGAGAAGTCAGTTTTCTCAAATAGAGTGACACTGAGTATATCAGTCACTCCAGATCAGGCCTCGTTTTTAAGAAAAGATGATCAACATATAGTTAGACTCCACATTTTCTCTGTGCTTTTATTTAGTTACAGTTTGGTGGACTTTGTTGACTTGTTATTGATTCTTTCTGAGTTTAACCTTGTGTGCCCCAGTCCTGCTCATCTCCCTGTCCCCTCACATTCACCCTCTGCCCTTGCAACCTCCCCCCAATAATAAAAAAGCATAAACAGACAAATAAATAAATCATAGAAAATATCTTGTCAAGGAAACAGTAATGTGTCACAGTGTATACCAAACAATATTCCTCTGTCTACACATCTTCACTTGAGAATGTTCATTGCAATGAGTCATTGGTCTGGCACGAGATCTCTGGCTTCTGTGACATCTTCAATATTGGATCCACATTGAGACTCCTTCTGGTTATCTTGTTATTTCCCTGTGTCTTAGAGATACTGCTGGTTTGGATCAGCAGGACCAACCTTTCACGAGTCCCAGCAGTTCATAGATGATGTAGATTCTGGGGTGGGCCAACTCAAAGCTCTGGAGCTGGGCCTGGGTGGTAGCTGAGCTGGTCAGCCAACTGTTTCTTTCTTATCCTCGTGGTGGTTTGTTTCTTTGTTTTTGATTTTTTGTGGTTTTGTTTTGTCTGTTTGTTTCTGGTTTTGGTTTTGGTATGATTTGGTTTTTGGTGTGGTTTTAGTTTGTTTTCTTGGTTTGAGAGGATTTGATGTTATATTGAGTTTCGTTTGTTTTATAAGAATTTAAAGTTGGAAGGGAAAGAAGATCTTACAAACAAATAGAGGATAGGAAGAATAGTATCAAAATAAAATATAAATTACTTTAAATAATAAAAATATTATAATAATAATACAAAAACCAATTTGTCTGTGATCATACCTTTTTGTTTTCACTATCGTTACATTATGAATCAGCCCTCAGCAAATAGGAGCCCCTTGCTCTTGGAATTCTGAGACTAGAGAAATATGAGACAAATACATTTCTATTTTTATAATTAACAATCTATTATACTATCATAGTATTGGAAAGCTAAAGTAGCACTCCTAACCTCTGGAGAGCAAGAAGGAAGCAGCAGTGGGAGCAGTGACAGGAAAGCAGTGTCAGCTTACTCTTAACAAAAAAATAACTGGTTCTGTGATGAAGGACATAAAATTAACATGATATCCTATTTTCAGATCTTATTTTTAAAGGAAGGAGGGCAAAGAATGGCCTATGAGTTTTTCTCTACATTTACCTCCAGCAAATAAGGTCCCCTAGGCAAAAAGCCATCCTTATCAAACACACTACAAGTCCTGTTATCATTGACTAGCAGACTTTACTTCCCTTCTAATCCAAGAAAATTCCAGAAAATAAGTTGCATCTTCTCACTGGGATAAGGGGAGCTCTCAACTATTTTGGAGCTACAAAGTCTGTATCTCACAACTTCTGATTATTTACCCTGTTCCTGAACCCCTAAGACCTTGGTGCATGGGTTGTCCAATGTCATCTTTACCTATATATGTGTATGCAACTAATAAATTGATTTCAATATCATCTGTCATTTCAGGTATCATATTCCATATCAGCCCATTCCATACATGAGAGCATGAATCTCTACTTGACCAGTAAGAAAAATAAGAGAAAATCAAAACAATATTATTCTTCTTAAATTAGGAAGAAAGGTGTGCCTTCTAATTGTCAAGACAATCCAGTGGAATAATGTAAGGAAAAATAAAATAAAACTTTGACAGATTAAAATGATGCAACTATATATATGTGTGTGTGTGTGTGTGTGTATGTATATATACATATAAGGCATAATTGTCTACCTAAAAAAACCCTACAAAATATGTAAAATCTTGGCTATCATTAGGGTACTATGAGAAATGATAATCTATGGATAAATGACAAAAAGAAGCCAATAAGTGTTTTCAAGATTACATAATGCAAAGTAAAAAAATCATACACAAGACAATTGCAGTTTTATATGTTAGCAAAAGTTAATTCAAAATTGAAGTTAAAAAATGATATCCAGAACTGAATGAAATAAAAGTAAAAAATAAAATAACTTAATAAAATCCATGCAAGAACTAGACATGGGAAACCAGAAACTATTTTTGAGGAAAATTAAAGAAAACGTAAACGTACTGGTATATCTTGTGAAGATCTTTTTTTAATGCTAGAAATTAAATCTAGGGCCTTGCTAGATGAATGCTGTATCCCTGATTTATATCTCTAGATCCTGGATTTTCTAAGATGGATTTCATTATATACATCTAGTTGTCTTTAACTCTTTACAGCTGGCCTATCCATGTGCTCTGAACCTCCCTATATCTGCCTTCCAAGTGCTAGGATGACAAGCATACACTACCACACATGCCTGAGAATGTAGCTTATATGGGATAGTGAGATATCTGCACTTCTTTTGTGCGTGCCCTTATCATTACTACCAGTCACCTGCTTCATATACCTGATTAAACACTGTTTCCAAAGAGTAAGACCTAAAAGCAATAATTCTACCTCATCATGGACTAAAATCTCCAAAACTGTGTGTCAAAATAAAACTTCGTTCTGTATCAGTTGATCATCTCAGGTATTTATTCACATATCAGAAGGCTGATTAATATATATGTAAAGATATGGTCATGGACTAGAAAACTCAGTATCTTCCGGGCACCAGTTCTCCTTATATGTACCTACTTATACAATGACTAGCAACAGTCATACACTGTAATTTAAATTTAAACTAATTTTTATTAATCAATGAAAAGTACAAATTTAAACTAATTTTTATTAATCAATGAAAAGTACTTCTGGATTTTACTAGCCAACTTGAAATTTCTCAACAATCACATCTACCTAGTGGCTACAAAACTGAGCAAAGCATATTTTTAAAAAATTATCATTATCAAAAGAGCTACTGAACAAGTCAGTACAATTTCAATCAAAATCTCACTGATTTGATGATAGTTTATTAAAAATTATACACTGAATCTGGAATATATATATATATATATATATATATATATATATATATATTATCTGAGTTAAAAGAGTATGTGAAAGAAAAAAACACATTTAAAGACTTCCTAAATGTTACAGTAATCAGAAGATTAATCAGAAGAGCAAGTTATTAACCCAAGGATACACATAGAATTTGATAGAGCAAAATGACATCCAGCAAGAACCCCACATATGTGATAATCTGATTATTTTACCAAAAGGGCTAAAGAAATACAATGTAAAAAATATTCTTCTCAATATATGATATTAAAGTAATACTTTACATAACATAAAAATATTGACATAGATCCTAAACCTGTAACTAAAGGGAAAACTTAAATTTATAAATCTAGAGAAAAAATAAGCAAATATCTTTGTTGACCTATACAATACACAGTTATTAGGTTACAAAAATTCAATAAAATAACATTTGAGACAACAGACATGACCAAAATTAAATACCTCTGCTATTCAAAAGTTACTGTTGATATTATAAAAGACACAACAGGGCATGCTGGCACACACCTGTAATTCCAGGGCTCCAGAGGCAGAAACAGGAAGACTGCCTCAAGTAGAAAGAAAGCCTGAGCTGTATAGTGAGTTCAGAACAAGCTTGATCTACAGATATAGACTTAGAAATTATCTAAAGATCAAAAACAGTAACAAAGGCTAAGAGAGACTGAGGGAGAGACCTGTTACAGACTAAGAGAAAATATTTGTAATACTCATATATATTTAGTAAATACTAATGTTCTGAACATGCATAATTTCTATCTATCAGTATCCAGAATTTCTATAACTCAATATTAAAGCAAACAACCTAATTATGGACAAAATATTTGCAAAATAGTATGTGCAAATACAAATTAAGTATATAGAAAAAGACTCGACATCATTAGGCATTAAAGAAACACAAGTTAAAAGTCACAACGAGAACCCACTAGCCCATGCTGAGATGCTTAAAATTACAAAACTTAAAATAGAGCTGAAGAGATGGCTCGGCGGTCAAAAGCATTGGCTGCTCTTCCAAGTGGTCCTAAGTTCCATTCCCAGAAACCACATGGTGGCTCACAACCATCTGAAATGGGATCTTATGCCCTCTTCTGGAGTGCCTGAAGACAGCGATCATGTACTTATATAAATTAAATTAATTAATTAATTAATTAATCTTTTTTAAAGAAAACCTTAAAATATCAAGTATTAATTAGAATGCAGAACATTAGAATTCTTATTTGTTGCTGGCTGCTCTTAACATGTTACCTAACAATTCCACAGCTATGTGTAAAATTTGCCACACTAAAAATGGGAAATTCAATACAAAAGTAAATACAAGAAAGATTGGTGGCTTATCAAAGCAAGAAGAAAGCTTAATACAGAAGCTATAGAGTATAGCACAATACTAAACTTAAAATTTACAATTCCCGAGAACTTTTTGGTAATCTGTAATATCTTGGTATTTAATATGAAACTTGCATGTATTGACTGAATATTTGTGCTTCTCCAAAATCCATACGTTGAAACCCTAATTAGCATATAATGGTATTCAGAGGGATAGAATCTGGAGGGAAATTATCTCTTCAGGGTGGGACCTTAATGAATGGGCATATTTACAAGCACCATGAGAGAGCTACTTTATGAAGATACCAGACATCAGCAGTTTGCTACCTTGAAAGGGGCCCTTATCCAGAATCAGAGCTTGCTGGTAGACTGATCTCAAACTTGCAATGTTAAAACTATGAGAAAAAAATTTATTGTTTATGAATCACTTACGGTATTATATTTTGTTATATTTAACATATCTCACATGGAAAGATCTAGGAAGCACATGCCAAATTAAAAAAATAAGAAATTTGAAGATGGTCGTGTCTAAATGTGGCTGATAAGGCTGATGAGAATACTTTTTACTATAAGATAATGAAAAATGCAGTATAAAATACTTTAAGACATAAAGTGTTCTCTGCTCAAAACCAACCAACTAAGAAAGTGTTTTCTCTGGTCTAGCCACATAGACAAACTTATAATAATCAGCATGGTAGCAGAATTTGGCAATATTGTCTATCCGATGCTAGTTTTGCAGGCCCAGAGTGGCCATGTGTCAAACTATAAAAGTGAAGCCCACGTTATGTTGTATATTCCTTAAGGCTGGAGATGCCAGTACTGTGAGACTCACACAAAGATGCAAACATAAAGATGGAACTGATTGAAGAAAGAATCTACGTGTTATATAGGTGACAGATGGTAAGGGATACACTACACAATGATGCTGGAAACCCAATGAGTTTAAGATGCCACATATGGAACTGCAGCCTCTGGTGTTTGCACCTCCTAGATGTTAGTCTTTACTTGGTCTTCCCTTTTCCACTATTTAGAATGCTTACTGTGTGCCATTATATCTTTAAAGCATGCCACTTTTTAAATTGTGTGTGTGTTTATGTGTGTGTGTGTGTGTGTGTGTGTGTGTGTGTGTGTGTGTGTGTGTTTGAGAGAGAGGGGGGGTTATGTATTTGTGGTAGAAGGGGGCCAGACTAATAATCAGCATGGTAGTAGAACATGGCAGCACTGACTACCTGGTGCCAGTTTTGCAGGCCCAGAGTGGCCATGTGTCAGTACTGGTGCCCATAAAGGATAAAAGCATCAGATCCCTTGGACCTTATGAGTGGTGTGCCACTTAGACATGACTGTTTGACACAGGTGCTGGGAACTAAATTTGGGTTCTCAGAGCGAATAGCATATGCTTCTATTCTCTAAGCCATGTCTCTACAGCCCAAAAGTTCAGCTCAAGGTGACCTCAAATGTGTGATCTTCCCATTTTTGCATGTTTAGCATTGATAATGGGGACTTTTTAAAATAGAGTCTTACAGGTAAGAATATAGTTAGACCCAATAACCTCTAAAGAAATAGAAGCAGTCATTAAAAGTCTCCAACCAAAGAAAAAGCCCAAGGCCAGATGGTTTTAGTGCAGAACTCTACCAGACTCAAAGAAGAGCTAATACCAATACTCCACAAGATAGAAACAGAAGGAACACTGCCAAACTCACTCTATGAAGTCACAGTCACCACACAAAGACCCAACAAATAAAGAGAACTTCAGAACAATTTATAGCTTAACTTTTTTAAACCCTACATTTGATATGACTTCTTATATGCTTTAACCTCCCTTCTAGCCCATCACCCATCAGAGGTAGTGGAAAAGAAAGGTTATTAGGATACAAGGGAAGAGGACCTGTTTAGAAATTGTTCTTTGGAGCAAACAACATCTGCTTTGTCGGGAAATCAGTAGTTCATGTCATAGAAATCAACACGAGCTGCTCCATCCACTCACAAACACTTCATGAATACAGCAGCAATCCAGTTCACTAGTATTGGGATCAGCAGTGGCAGCATGACCCAGCAGATATAACCAGGCCTTAGCCAAATTGCCACAGTTAGGAGTGATATCAACCAGCAGGGACTACAGGAGACGTTCTTCCTGTGCCTCTCACAGTGAACTAGATATCAACAAAGATGTGAGACCAAGAAGCATTGCAAAGCTTGCTATGCAAGCCCTCATCACTATTCATTGAGTTCTATTTATACTCTCTTCAAACATCACGTGTCCTCCACAGGTCATGCCTCACCATGTGTCTTGCCTCAGCATGTGAGTCTGTATTAGCACAACTCCACATGAGTCTGTATCAGCCAACATCACTCTTCCAATCTACCCAAGTCCACAGAAGCAGCAAAAAGCTGCCAGAACAAGATCAGAAGTTTTTGGTGCATTACTCTCTATGAAGTCATAGCAAATGGATACCAATACATGTGTGTCCTTAGCGAAGAATCTTTAATCGCGTATCTTCTCACATGAATGCTTTAGAAAAACATCCTTTCACTTGTGTCCACTTTAGGAAAACACTCCTTCACATGTTTGCCCTGGCAAATCTCCATCCAACACAATGGACTCTCCAAAGAAACCATAAGTTTCCACTTCACCAATTGCTCTTATGAACATTGATGCAAAAGTACTCAATAAAATACTCACAAACTGAATCCAGGAACATATCAAAGACATCATCCATCATGATCAAGTAAGCTTCATCCCAGGGATGCAGGGATGGTTCAATATATAAATATCCATCAATGTAATCCACCATATAAACAAACTAAAAGAAAAATATCACATGAAAATCTCATTAGATGCTGAAAAAGCCTTTGACAAAATTCAACACCCCTTCATGTTAAAAGTGATAGAGAGATCAGGACACATACTAAACATAATCAAAACAACATACAGCAAGCCAATAGCCACCATCAAACTAAATGGAAACTTAAAGCAATTTCAAAAAATCAGGGACAAGACAAGAATATCCACTCTCTCTCCCTAGCTATTCAATATAGTGTATGAAGTTCTAGCCAGAGGAATAAGAGGGCTAAAGGAGATCGGGGTATTCACACTGAAAAAAAAAGTCAAAGTATCACTGTTTGTGGATGGTATGATAGTAAACATAAACGACCCCCAAAAAATTCTACCAGAGAACCCTTACAGCTAATAAACACCTTCAACAAAGTGGTTGAATACAAAATTAACTCAAAATCAATATCCTTCCTGTATACAAATTATAAACATGCTGAGAAAAAAATGAGGAAACAACAACCTTTTCAGTAGCCACAGATAAAATAAACTATCTTATTGTAACTCTAACCAAGCAAGTAAAAAATCTGGATGACAAGAACTTCAAGTCCATGAAGAAAAAAAATAAAGATATCAGAAGACTAAAGAAAAATCTCCTATGATAATGGATAGGTAGGATTACCATAGTGAAAATTCTCATCTTTTCAAAAGAAATCTGCAGGTTCAATACAAACCCTGTCAAAATTCCAACATAACTTTTATAGATATCAAAAGAGCAATCCACAACTACATATGGAAAAACAAAAAATCCAGGATATCCAAAATAATCCTAAGCAATAAAAGAACTTCAGGAAGAATCACCATCCCTGACTTCAAGCTGCATTACAGAACAATAGTGATAAAAACTGCATGGTATTGGTATAGAGACATTGATCAATGGAATTGAATCCAAGATCCAGAAATAAACCCATACACCTAGGGACACTTGATTTCTATTAAAGAAGCCAGAGCCATACAATGAAAACAAGAAAGCATCTTCAACAAATGATGCTGATTTAACTGGATGTCTGCATGTAGAAGAATACAAATAGGTCCATATTTATCACCCTACACAAAACTCAAGTTCAATTGGATAGAGGACCTCAACATAAAGCCAGATACACTAAATCTCATAAGAGAAAAAGTGAAAAATACCCTTGAATACATTTGTACAGTAGACAATTTTCTGAACAGAACACCAGTGACTCAGGCTTTAAGATCAACAATTGATAAATCGACCTCATGAAACTGAAAAGCTTCTGTAAGGCAAAGGAAGCTGTCAATAAAACAAAATGGCAGCCTACACATTGGGAAAGGATCTTCACCGACCCTACATCTGACAGAGGGCTAATTTCCAAAATTTATAAAGAACTCAAAAAGTTAGACACCAATAACCAAAAACCCAATTTAAAAATGGATACAGAGAGAATTCTCAACAGAAGAATCTCAAATGGCTGAGAAGCTCTTTAAAAAGTTCAAAGACCATAGTTGTCAGGAAAATGCAAATCAAAACAACTCTGAGATTCCATCTTATACCAGTCAGAATGGCTAAGACCAAAATCTAAAGAGATAAGACATGCTGACAAGGATGTGGAGTGAAGGGAACACTCTTACATTGCTGGTGGGAGTACAAACTGGTACCACCACTTTGGAAATCAATTTGGTGGTTTCTTAAAAAAAAAAAAAAAACTAGAATAATTCTACCTCAAGACCCAGGTATACCACTCCTGAGTATATACACAACAGATGCTCCAACATCTCACAAAGACACTTGCTCCACTATGTTCATAGCAACTTTATTTGTAATCACCAGAAACTAGAAATAATCTAGATTTCTCTCAACTGAAGGATGGATAAGGAAAACGTGGTACATTTACACAATGGAATACTGTTTAGCTATTAAAAACAAAGATATCATGAATTTTGCACACAAATAAATGGCACATGAGAATACCATCATGAGTGAGGTAACCCAATCCCCAAATGACATGCATGGTATGTACTCACTTATAAGCAGATATTAGTCATAAAATACAGAATACACTTGCTACACTCCATGGACCTAAAGAAGTTAAACAAAAAGGAAGGACCAAGAAAGGATGCTTGAATCTCATTTGGAAGAGGGAATAAAATAGTCATAAGAGGCAAAGGGAGGGCAGAAACAGGGTGGAAGAAGAAATGCAGAGGAGAATGTAGAGTGGTTCATGATTAGGTGTGGGGGGGGGGACAGGAGAGATGGCCAGATGTCCATGTGAATGAATGGAAATCTGCAGCTTACAGGGCTGAGGGAGTTAGAGGACATCTCCAGGTAGAGACAGAGATAAGGGAGGCTTTCAAGAATCAGTGGGGTGACCTTAGCTGGGACTCAAAGCGTTGGGGATATGGAACTTAAAGAGAATATCTCCTGTAGCCAGGAAGAAACCCTAGTGGAGCTAAAGAGACACAAACCCACCCACAAAACCTTAGACACAAAATTTGTCCTGTCTACAAGAAAGGTAGGGACAAAAATGGAGCAAAGACTGAGGGAACGGCCAACCAATAACCAGCCCAACCTGAGACCCATTCCATTGGGCAACCACCAATCCCTGACACTACTAATGATACTCTGTTATGCTTGCAGACATGAGTCTAGCATGCCTGTCCTCTGAGATGCTCTACCCAGCAGGTAACTCAGACAGATGCAGACATCCACAGTCAAACACTGGATGGAGCTTGGAGACTCTTATGGAAAAATAAGAGAGGTTTCAGGGCCCAGAAGTGGATAGGAACTACAAAGGAAAACCATCAGAGTCAACTAACCTGGATTCTTGGGGCTCTCAGAGACTGAACCACCAACCAAAGTACATATAAGGGCTGGAACTAGGCCTCCCCACATATATGTAGCAGATGTGCACCTTGGTCTTCATGTGCACAAACAACTTAGAGTAGAGGCTATCCCAAAAACTGCTGCCTGTACATGAAATATATTGTTCTAGCTGGGCTGCCTTGTCTGGCCTGAGTGGGAGAAGATGTGCCTAGCCTAGCAAACTTGATGTACCAAGGTGAGGGATATCCAGGGGACCCCTACCTGCTCAGAGGAGAAGGTGAAGTAAATGGGGGAAGGATTGTGGGAGGCAGTAATTGGGAGTGGGTCAGTGAGGAGGAAGAAGTATGTAAATTGAATAATTAAAAAATAATAAATTAATAAATAAAATAAACAGAAGAAAATTAAGTATAAAAAGAATATGGCTATATTATAGATCTAGATGAGAATGTACTATTATTCTGTTAAGTGGTCATAATAGTAAACCACTCCTTAATGACCTATCATACACACAATTTAATGCATCTATCAACCCTCATCACAGAAGCTTCTGTTTGCAGGAGACTCCCAACTGGCCCAGGTGTAGAAAATAAGAGGGTCTAAATGTGACATATATACTGTACCCATTCTCCAAATATTCAAGGGTCACTGCAGAAGACAGAGTAGAAAGAGTATAAGATCCAGAGGCAGTAAACAACTACAAGGAAATGGTGTCTTCTGAACACAGCAGGAAAGCTGCACATATGAACTCACAGCACTTGTGATACTGGGCACGAGACCTGAGCAAACCTAAACCAGACCAAATCCCAGCATGGGAAAGATGGATCTGCTCAAAGTCCTCACCGCACCCCAACAATAGAGTGTTGGCAGCTCCTGGCTGCTGGGAGAGAAAGGGTCAGTTTTCACTAAAAGTGTAGCCTCTGATAATTTGACCCACTCTTATAGAAAGCCACACATCCAAGAATATTAAGGTAGCACAATTGACCTTGGTAGGAAAATATAAAAATAAAAAGGAGACAAAGTTGGATGTGACAGAAAGGAGAAGTCAATCTAAAAAGAGTTAGGGATTGGAGGGTGAAAATAATCAAAACACATTGTATGAAGATCTCAAGTTCAAAAAAAATGTTATTGAGTCTTAGAAGAGATTTGGGTTTTTGAATAGAGTTTGAACTATCAAAGACTATGATATGTTTTGGGTTTTACTGAAGTCACTTGGCTGTATAAGATGGTGTGATAATTAATCTCTGTCTTCTTGGTGGGCAGTTCCAGAGGGGTTGACAGAAGGCAGAAGAACTTCTCAGTGCCCGTACCACCTTTTGGCTAGTGATTCAGATAGGAAAAAGTGGCATTGCTTACCTGGCTAGCTTTGCTGCTTGCAGGTCAGCGAATGTATTTCTGCTTCCATCTTCTGCTGACATCAGACTCCAGTCTCTTCAGTCTTCCAGTGTGGACTGAGAACCTAAACCTGCTCAGGAATCTTCTAACCATAAACCCCTGATTAGGACTTCTGAGGCAACAAGTTTATGGACTTTTTTAGAATGCCATTGTTGGGCTACCTGGACACTCTTATGCGAGTTAATTTTGCTTTGTAATATACAAAGGACTCAGCAACATAATACTAACTGCCTTTTTCCTTCTTGTCCTTTGGCATATTTTTACTGTCTTACTGCTTTTGCCAGGGCCTCTAATATTATATTCAATTAGAAAAAAATTAGTAGCAATTAAAATATGTCAATAAGATGCATTTCCTTTTTTAAATTGGATATTTTCTTAATTTACGTTTCAAATGTTATTCCCTTTCCTGATCCCCCTTCCAAAAAAAAAAATCCAATCCTCCATGCTCCTGCTTCTTTTTTGTATTGAATATTTTATTTATTTACATTTCAGATGTCATCCCCTTTCCCCATTTCCCTTCCCTAGAAACCTCCTATCCCATACCCCCTACTGCTTTTTGCTTTTATACCATTTTAATTACATGCAAGTAAAAGGTCAGTTCTAGATTGAGGAACTAGCAATACAAGAGATGCAAATAGTCAAGGAACAAGCAAGACAATAAACACACATAGTCAAAGAACAAGCAAGGCAATAAAGAAAATTTTGTGAGCACTCCAGTGATCACTGTTTCTCGGGGCTTATCAGGATGACCAAAATATCTGAGTCAACTTACCTGTCGTAGCCCAAAGTCATTTTCATGTCTGAAGCCTACGTCTGGATCTAGCTTAATATTTAGATTCCTGCCTTAAATTACTTCTTTGTTCTAGCCTAATATTTAGATTCCAAGCAGCTCATTTACTTGTCCATGGCCCATGTCAGATTCTTGCCAAGAAGCCCCAAAAGCTCTTCACCTCTCACATTTTATTTCATAAATAGAACTGAACCTGTCTTAGGTCATTCTGACAAGAATGACTTCCTTACTCGTCATGGAATATGCATTATCAAAAGCAATGCACTTCTGTCTTTCTTAGATTCCTGTCTGAAATTACCTCTTTTTTCCTGTTCTTTCTGAGATTTTAACATGAAGGGGTATTGAATTTTGTCAAATGCTTTCTCAACATCTAGTGAAATGACCATGTAATTTTTTTCTTTGAGTTTGTTTATATAGTGTGCTATGTTGATGGATTTCTCTATATTGAACCACCCCTGCATTCCTGAGATAAAGCCTACTTGATCATGATAGATGATTGTTTTGATGTGTTCTTGGATTCCGTTTGCAAGAATTTTATTGAGTATTTTTGCCATGAAAGAGATTGGTCTGATGTTCTCTTTCTTTTTGGGGTCTTTGTGTATTATAGGTATGAGCATAATTGTGGCTTCATAAAATGAATTACATAGTATTCCTTCTGTTTATATTTTGTGGAATAGTTTATAGAGAATTGATATTAGATCTTCTTGGAAGGTCTGATAGAATTCTGCACTAAACCCATCTGGTCCTAGGCTTTGTTTGGTGGGGAGACTTTTAATGTCTGATGCTATTTCTTTAGGGGTTATAGGATTATTTAGATGGTTTATCTGATCCTGATTTAACTTTGGTACCTGGTATCTGTCTAGGAAATGTCCAGAATGTCCAGTTTTGTTGAATATAGGCTTTTGTAGTAGAATCTGATGATTTTTTAAATTTCCTTAGATTCCGTTGTTTTGTCTCCCTTTTCAGTTCTGATTTTACTAAATTGGATACTGTCTCTGTGCCCTTTGATTAGTCTGGCTAAGGGTTTATCTATCTTGTTGATTATCTCAAAGAACCAGCTCCTGGTTTTGTTGATTCTTTGTATAGTTTTTTGTTTCTACTTGGTTGATTTCAGCCCTAAGTTTGATTATTTTCTGCCACCTACTCATCTTTTGTGTATTTGCTTCTTTTTGTTCTAGAGCTTTCAGGTGTGCTGTCAAGCTGCTAGTGCATGTTCTCTCCAATTTCTTTTTGTAGGCACTTAGAGCTATGAGTTTTTCTCTTAGCACTGCTTTTATTGTGTTCCACAAGTTTTGGTATGAGATGTCTTCATTTTCATTAAATTCTAAAAAAGTTTTTAGTTTCTTTCTTTATTTCTTCCCTGACCAAGTTATCATTGAGTAGAGCACTGTCCAGTTTTCATGTGTATGTGAGCTTTGCATTGATTTTATTGTTATTGAAGACCAGCTTTAGCCTGTGGTGATCTGATAGGATGCATGGGATTGTTTCAATTTTCTTGTATTGGTTGAGGCCTGTTTTGTGACCAATGGTCAATTTTGGAGAAGGTACCATGAGGTGCTGAGAAGAAGGTCTATTCTTTTGTTTTTGGATGAAATGTTCTATAGATATCTGTTAAATCCATTTGATTTAGAACTTCTCTTAGTATCAGTTTGTCTCTATTTAGTTTCTGTTTCCATAGTCTGTCCATTGATGAGAGTGGGATGTTGAAGTCTCATACTACTATTGTGTGAGGTGCAATGTGTGCTTTGAGCTTTAGTAAAGTTTCTTTTATGAATGTGGATGCCCTTGAATTTGGAGCATAAATGTTCAGAATTGACATTTCTTCTTGGTTAATTTTTTTCCTTTGACAAGTATAAAGTGTCCTTCCTTATCTTTTTTGATAACTTTTAGTTGAAAGTCAATTTTATTTGATATTAAAATGGCTGCTCCAGCTTGTTTCTTGGGACCATTTGATTGGAAAATGGTTTTACAGCCCTTTACGCTGAGGTAGTGTCTGCCTTTGTCACTGAGGTGTGTTTCCTGTATGCAGCAAAATGTTGGGTCCTGTTTACATATCCAGTCCATTAGACTATGTCTTTTTATTGGGAAATTAAGTCCATTGATATTAAGAGATATTAAAAAAAAAGGGTTGTTACTTACTCTTATTTTTGTTATTAGACATGGAGTTATGTTTGTGTGGCTATCTTCCTTTTGGTTTTTTGGAAGATTATTGTTGGGAGCTGACTTTAAGCAAAAAGCAGCTATAAAGCAGCGATCAGCTTTGCAGCTATCTTGAGCCATATACCCTGACATGAGACTTGGTTTTCAACAGCCTACAACAGCTGAAGCACACTCTTATATCCCACATAGCTTGTTTTGCTGTTTAGTGCCCCCAGCTGCAAGGAGCACGTGGTATCCACGCCTACAAGGCATGTGGTGCATGTGTTATCCACATACTATCTACGCCATATATGTTTGTAAGGCGCACGTGCTGTCCATGCCTGTAAGGCTTATGTCATATCCACACCTGCAAGGCACGTGGTATAGGCAAAAGCCTATAAATACCCAGGATTTCCTTGTAGTGTGTGTGTGTGTGTGTGTGTGTGTGTGTGTGTGTGTGTGTGGTGGTGTAGTAGTAGTAGTAGGTGTAGTGGTGTGTGTATGGTGGAGACAGTAAAGAAGACTTTACTACAGATCCTCTGGCTTGTCTCTATTCTTCGCGGTTCTTCCCCTTCTTCCCCCCACTCTCTCTCTTGCTAAACCCGGTCCTGCGGAACAGAGCGGGCTGCTATAGTTTGGCCCCCAAACGTCGGCAAGAGTGGTCCTTTACAGTAAGCTCGGGTCTTTTACAGCTTGGGCTTTTACAGTTTGGCGCCAAGCGTGGGACAGAAAGGTCTTTTACAGTTTGATGCCTGACGTGGGGCTCCAGTAAGCGGGGCTTTTGCAATTATTTTCTTGCTTTTTCTATGGTATAATTTCCTTCCTTGTGTTCGAGTTTTCCCTCTATTATCCTTTGTAGGGCTGGATTTGTGGAAAGATATTGTGTAAATTTGGTTTTGTTATGGAATATCTTGGTTTCTCTATCTATGGTAATTGAGAGTTTTGCTGGGTATAGTAGCCTAGGCTGGTATTTGTGTTATCTTAGGGTTTGTATGACATCTGTCCAGGATCTTCTGGCTTTTTAGTCTCTTGTGAGATGTCTGGTGTAATTCTAATAGGTCTGCCTTTATAAGTTACTTGACCTCTTTCCCTTTTTGCTTTTAATACTCTTTCTTTGTTTTCTGTATTTGACATTTTAATTACTATGTGATGGGAGGAATTTCTTTTCTGATCTAGTCTATTTGGGGTTCTGTAGGCTTCTTGTATGTTCATAGGCATCTCCTTTCTTTAGGTTAGGGAAGTTTTCTTTTATAATTTTGTTGAAGATATTTATTGGCCCTTTAAGTTAAGAATCTTAGCTCTCTTCTGTACCTATTATCTTTGAGTTTGGTATTCTCATTGTGTCCTGAATTTTCTGGATGTTTTGGGTTAGAAACTTTTTATATTTTGCATTTTCTTTGACAGTTGTGTCAATGTTTTCTATAGTATCTTCTGCACCTGAGATTCTCTCTTCTATCTCTTGTATTCTGTTGGTGATGCTTACATCTATGACTCCTGATTTCTTTCCTAGGTTTTCTATCCCCAGGGTAGTCTCCCTTTGTGATTTCTTTTGTTTGTTTATTTGTTTGTTTGCTTTTCAAGACAGCATTTATCTGTATAGCCCTGGCTGTCCTGCAACTCACTCTGTAGACCAGGCTGGCTGCAAACTCAGAAATCCACCTTCATCTGCCTCCCATTTTTATGTCCTGAATGGTTTTGTTCAATTCCTTCATCTGTTTGGTTGTGTTTTCTTGTAGTTTTACAAGGGATTTTTGTGTTTCCTTTTTAAGGGCTTCTACCTATTTACCTGTTTTCTCCTGTATTTCTTTGAGGGAGTTATTTATCTTTTTCTTAAAGTCCTCTATCATCAACATGAGAAGTGATTTTAAATCCAAATCTTGCTTTTCCGGTATCATGGAGTATTCAGGACTTGCACGGGTGGAAGAACTAGATTCTGATGATGCCAAGTAACCTTGGTTTCCATTCCTTATGTTCTTGTGCTTCCCTTTCACCATCTGGTTATCTCTAGTTTTACCTGCACTCACTATCTCTGACTGGAGCCTGTCTTTCCTGTTGTCTTGGTTGTGTCAGAACTTCTCAGAGTCCAGCTGTCTCTGTGATCCTGTAATCCTGGGAACCTGGGTGTAAGACTTCCTTGGAGTCAGGCTGCTTCTGGGATCCTGAAATCCTGGTGTGACCAAGCTCCTGAGATCCTGTGATCCTATTATCCTATCATCCTGGGGGTGTTAGAGCTCCTGGGAGTCCAGCCTCTTCTGGGTGTTCTGGGATTTGGAGCAGAGCTGGCGCCCTAGGACTGCTCAGGGTACTAGTGCAGCCCAGAAGGATCCAGAGCCCCTGGCTGTGACAGAATTCCTGGGTCCCCCACAGGTCCCAATTACTCTTTGTTTGGGTGGGTGTAGAAAGTATCGTGGCCTCCTTACCTATGATTCTGGGTGTGTTAGAGCTCCTGGGAGTTCAGCCTCCTCTGAGTTTTGGGGGATTGGGTGCAGAGTTCACATGCATTTCCAAAGCAACCCATTCCTAGAAAAATACCAGTGACATTCTCCACATAACTAGGAAAAAATCCCAACTTCAACAAAGCATGATGGTTCATACCTGTAGTCCTATCACCTGGTAGCTAATACAGGCAAATCATAAGCTTGAGTTCAATGGAAACTCATTAGAGAAGGCTCTTAATTAAGTTTGTATGAAAACACAAAAGACACTAGCTAAAACTTGAGCAAAAAATAAAAGAGAGAAAGAGAGAGAGCTTGGGATATCACAATATTTTGAAGATGTTCTACAAAGCCATAATAACTCCAAAACCCCAAAAGAGCAGACTCAGATATGGAACAAAATAGTGATTTGTGATTAGGGACTCTTGATTGCCAACCTGACAGTATCTAGATTCCCCTAAGAGACAAGGATTATCTAGATTATGCTTGCCTTTAGGTTTACTTATAAGATTATCTACATTAGGTTAATTGAGGTGGGAAGTCTCACCTTAAAAAGGGTGGCACCACTTCCTGGTGCAAGATGGCTGCCAATATGAGTTCATTTCTAGAACCAGAAAGATTGTACTTTTTATTGTATCTTGCACATGTTTTGCAAACATTCTACCACTAACTTATATCCCCAACCCATGAAGAAATAAACTTTTAAGGGGGCAGGACATAGTTAGAGAATATAATTCTTATGTCTCACTGAACAGAACTTGATCATAGCAGATGGGTAAATAAATATTGAGTCTATCTGGAAAATCTGTGTGCTCAGGCAAAGATCAACTACATAGTTCATAGGGCCCAGTGCAAAATTAAGATATAAGTTCATGTGCTAGTTGTCACTCTCACTGTGTGATCCCATCTGAAGTAATCAACTTAAAAGAAAAAGTTACTCTGGATCACTGATCAAGTTGTTTTTTTATGTTATCTTTAGGCTTGTGGTCGCATAGTACGTTATGAGAGGAGAGAGGAGGAGAGGAGAGGAGAGGAGAGGAGAGGAGAGGAGAGGAGAGGAGAGGAGAGGAGAGGAGAGGAGAGGAGAGGAGAGGAGAGACTTCATGGCAACCAGGAGGCAAAGTCAGAGAGAGCAAGGGGTCAAATCCCAATGTCTCCCTCCAAAAGTATGTCCATAATCACTTAATTTTCTTTTACTAGACCCCACCTCCTAAAACATCCATCACTTTCTAATTATATAGGGTAGAGTTAAAATCTTCAAAATTTAGGCCCTTGGGAGACATTCAAGATCCCACCTACAGCAAGTTCCTGGTCCAAAACTTATTAAGAATTTTAAGGTAACAGTAGCTGAGAGTAAGTTGTGATGCTGTGAGTTCTGTGCCTTTTGGGTAGCCAAGTTCTCTAAAACTCAGGATTCTCCATTTAATAAAGAGAAGAATAAACATTTAGGGGTGGATGGAAATCTAACTAAATTGGTTTAATAACTTTTGTGTTCCCTTTACCATCTTGTTTTTTAGTATTTAATCTGTTCCTCTTTTACATTTCTTCAGTTAAAAAGTAACATTCTTGTGTTGTTTGAAAAAGATTTTTTATATTTGCTTCCATGTACTTATGTTGTTATTGTTACTATTATTGTTATTACAATTTTATATGTGAGAGTCTAAGTACAGAAAATTTGATAGCATGAGGAAGCTCTGAATATTACTGACTGATCAAGTTAATATGTGAGCTACGTTTGCCATTTCTGGGCTCCATATTCTTAAAATAGATAGCCATTCTACTTTGTGTTTATGCTTCATTGAATTTACTACTTGAGTTATGAATTATTTTATTTTTCCAATAATGGGGATGTATAAAGCTAACATTAAGTATAACTACACTGTAGTGTATTTAGGTGCCTGAACCTGCTGGTCAGTCAACATGAAAACCATGACTGGGGATGTGAGGATGATTACAGGAAAGGCAGAGAGAAGATGCAAGTGGCAGATGTGGGAGAGCTACTTGTCAATACTATGACAGCAGCAAGTGTATTTTCTCAGTGTCTTTTAAAGGCAAACAACAGAAAGCATGACCAACTCCAGGAAGCTAAACAATGACCACAAATGCTTACATGGCAAGTTTATGGTACACAGTATCTATGTTTGACTAAGCACATTTTCTTCAGGCTTGGACAGTATCTCCAGAACATATGTGTAAGCAGAGGAACTCTGCAGGATATAACACACATCTTTAAAAACAAGGACAGATGTTGGCAGACTCATTAATGATTAATCATAAGCAAGAAATCAGCTAAAGTTAACGCTGGATGTGCTTCCCATATTTAGGGATATTTAAATAAAAAAAATAAGAAAACACAGAAGAAATTATTATAAAATGAAGCAGAGTAGAGCTACAAATTAGCACATGGCATACAAAGAAGCTTTGTGGGTTCTGGGAAAGTTCTGTTGATGTGCTGGGTTATGCCAATGCTTGCCACCATAAAAATGTGCTTTGTGCATGAATTTCATCCTACAAAAACCTCCCCAGAAATATATTCTTTTAGTTGATAAACATAACCTAATTCTAATATATTTTTCTTCATGTTAATATGTCAGGCTTAAAATAGTTTATCATTTACTATAATGATAACTGATAATAATTGATAAGGCTAGCTATGAGCCAAGAACCTTACACATATTGTTTTATTTCTTGTTCACAAGGGCTCCATGGGATTGATTTTATCCATATTTACTGACAGGAAACTGCAACTGTAAGAATAAACACAAGTTAACTAAGCTGCCTGAAGTAACACAAAAAGTAAACTGGAACTTAAGGTTGGAAAACAAATTTGATCCCAGTGATCACCATCTTTATTGATACAGTCCATTGCTTTCCCACAGTGACTTCTCAGGCAGCATCTATAACACAGGAATCTACCTTCTTAAGTGTGATATTGCATCAGAGATAGGAATCTTCATGAGATCTGTATAAGTCTGACTTGCCATAGGCTTAAGGACTCACTGTCTATGAATACACTGTAAAAAGTTTAGACTGAAAATATCTGTCTGCTTCCTTGATCCTACATTTCATTCATGGTAATCCATGCCATGAAAGAGAATTTAATAGGCACTGACATCACTTTTTCTCAGTAGAATAAAGGGGTGACCAAGGGAAGTAAGATGGGTATATGTGAAATACAAACCGGGCTCAAAAGGTACCAGTGACTTCATAGCATAGGGGCTACTGTTCTGCAAGGAGTAGGGACATTTCATGACACTAGAACACAAAGGATGTCCTTGGTCTATATTAAGTATTTACAAATAATATTATCGCCTAACTCACACCTGAGTGAGATGTGATTTTAGCTTGGAAGAAGCAGTAAACAAAGCACAAGAGACATTCTTCCGAGTGAACAATGGCTAAGAAAAGAAGGCACCAAGACAAAGCAAAGCCAAACCAGATGTATTTCAAGAATCATAAAAGAATGACCTTCAGAGAGGAGGACTAGAGTTGACACCCAGAAAAGGAGTACATGGGGCTGGGATTTGTAAGGTGATAAAACAGAGGAGGTAAACTGAGAAGGAAAAGGGGTCCCAAGGATAGAAATTCCCATTTTTTCTTTGAAAACCCAAATCTGATAATTTTTCCCTTTTTCCACAAAAAGATTTCTAAACATAGATGAGTTTCAGTTTCTGTTTCTCTAACAATACATTTCCTGCTCATTAAAAAGAGATAATTCTATTAAGACTATTTAAACTTTATGCAATTCTTTTAGTATGTTTAGCAGCACAGGCCATATTTCACCAATCCTCTAGTATCTAGGACTCTAGTGGAGAGTGAATAGTGTGTGTGTGTGTGTGTGTGTGTGTGTGTGTGTGTGTGTGTGTGTCGCTCATAAATTCCTCTAGCCTGCCTAGCCAATAAGCTTCAATATATCTTCACACCCCTTCCAAAGGTGCTGAGGTTATAGTCATAAGCCACTACCCTGACTTTTTACTTAGACTCAGGGGCATCTGCACTCAGGTCCTCATGCTTATGTGGCAGATGTTTTATCAACTGAGTCATCTTTCCAGCCTATGTAACATAATTTCTAAAGAGTGATACTTTATAATATATACTGCTTTTGTCTTAATATTACTAGCTAATGTTAATTCAGGGAAATTTTCTCAGGTGACAAAATGTTCTTTAAAAACATCATTCCAATTGGTGTCTATCTTACAGAAGTATCATAACTGAGCCATATATATATATATATATATATATATATATATATATATATTCTTTTCTCTCATAACAGTGAAAACCCTTACATATTTACCAGTCAAGCAGTCATCATCATTCCTTGGTTTGGAATTCTATACACAAGATCACCAGGTTAGGAGGAGAATTTCTTTTTCCCAATATACTGGCAAACTATTTTCCAAATGAAAGCATCTCTTTTTCTGCTCCCACTAGCAAAGTGCAAGTACCTGTCACATGATACTCTTGTCAACATTCTAACTGTGATATTTGGAGAAAAAAATGTTTTACCCAATTAGCCAGGTCACGTGAACTGATAGACCTTAGCCATCTGCCGAGAAGTAATTTGAGAAGTTTGCTTTAAACATACAAAATGTGATTGTACTAGTCACAGATGGGACGCCTGCAGAAAATGGAGGAAATTGTTTGCAACACATTATTTCCATTGGGAAAGAAGACTGCCAGCACCAAGCCTTTCAAAAAAAGTTTAAGGTGTGGACTGGGTTACTGTGTTCTCTGTAGTGAAATAAATAAATAAATTTAAAAGTCCTTAATTCTCTTCTCTTGTCCTTGACTTATACTTCTCTGTGGAGTATCTAGCAAAGGGTGAAAGATTAATTTGATCTAAAAAGAATCCAGAGTATTTTAAGAAGTATTTATAAGACTATAAACCCAGTTTATTCTATGACATTGGTGATTTAATTACTTAAACACTGAATCAGTAAAATATGGGAGTTAGAGTTGGAGGGTTCTGAGACCCCCCATTTTGTTATATACCCCAGTATCATTAAGATTGGGCCTCCTTATGTGACAAAACAGGCAAGCACATTGAGCATGAAACTAATAGATAAACCAAGGCTGTTGCTGACTTGTTCAATATGAAACATTCATATTGCAGAAAGGCCACATGACTTCAATTTCAGTGCAAAAATGACTGCTAACCTTTAGAGTTATACTTACACACATGGAAAGAGTATAATGGCAGTTTTAGAAGAGATATACAGAAACCAATGAACTTACATTGCTAAATTACTGTTGGAGTATAAATAGCAACCTATATCTAAATATATGAGCACCTTTTAATTTGACAGGGAGATGACTGATATAAAATAAGTTCACTTATTTGGCATAGTCACACTACCTGGAAAGTTATAGCTACAGAATGAAAAAATAAGCCATACTTTTTATCATAAGATATTCAAAAAGAAATCTTACAATCATAATCAGTAATATAAATCTGATTTGATACATAGTTCATCCTGGTTAAAAAAAGAAAACAGTAGCCCAAAAAAGTAGGTTTAAAACTTTCTGCTTTCCCACAAATAAACATAACTATTTTTACAAAGATGTATTCATCTTAGATATCAATTACATGTTTTTAAATAGAAAGAAAGGTTTTATTTACCATCAAAGTACTGTAGAATGTGGTGTGTATAGATAGCACAGTATAGACACTGGTTTTGCAGATCAGTATGCCTATGTCCTGGCACCATCAACACAAACAGTTCTCTTCTTCCTTTGCAAGCCTGCCTTGCTGATCTCATCCCCACTGCTCTTTTCTTCTCATTCATCTCTGCCTGCATAGGATTCCTTGCTGTTCCTCACACACACAAACACTCCACGCTATATTCCCTGTTAGCCTTTCTTATTGCCTCTGCTTGGACTGTTGTTTTTGCTGCACAACCTGCTCTCTTGTTTTATCCAGGACTCTTTTCAAATGCCAAGCCTCAGAGAAAATTTTCCTGACCATGAAGTCAAGATATCTTCCACCTTCAGTCACTTATAGCCATATTACTTTGTTCTTTCTTGTTTACTGGATAAATTCATAAGTTCTATTTATTTATCTATTGGTTGGTTGGCTGACTTTTCAACTTTAAGCTTCATAAGAGCTGAAACCCTTACCTATCTTCTGCTCTGTTTTATAGTCAACAGCTATGAAAACTTCTGACACAGAAGTGAAATATGGATATTTCAAAAATTTTCCAAATGACCAATTGAATATGTAAATCAACAAATGCACAATATATAGTTCTATGAATAGGTAACTAGGGAGGACAGAGAAAGAGTATATAACTAAACCTACAGGTGAAATGGGGTGCGATCAAAAGGATTTCCTGGGAGAACATGAACAGGACTTTGAAGGACAACCAAAGAAATGGCAAGAGATGTGAGGCACAGAGCGCAAGAGAAAGCACAGTGTACTTACCAAAGAGCCATCAATGATCTGTAGGGATACCAGTAGTAAACAGGAGAAAATGGCTTGCTGTAACTGGGGTCATGGAGCAATGGTCTTAGGAATCATGTAAACAATTTGAATCCTAGAGATGACAAAAATCATCCAGTCTTCCCATCTAGAATTCCCAAGAATTAGGGAGGTTAAAACCATTTAATGAGAAAGAATTCATCTTTAAAAATACTATATGTATACCTTGCCCACTGTACTCTCACATCAATTCTCAACATAAGATCTGAGAGATCAAGACTTGATAGTATATCAAGCAATAGCTACCTATTTATGTGATCCAATTATATAATATAAGCTATATGACACCAACTACATAATAGAAGCCAACTTCTCTAGTGAAATGAGATATAGGTTCTGTAACATCAGCTTCTCTCCTCTTAGAGTGACTTTAGTTAGTTATATCTAGTAAATTGTATTGTTACTATATGTTTGTTAGAAAATGTTTTAAGTATCAGTGACTCTTCAACTAGAGACTAATAGACTGAAAATAAAATAATTGTCAAAACCTACAACTTCTCACATTGACATACCCCACAATTTAAAAGTCATATGTTCTCTACGTTTGGAGGATAAAGAAAATATGTGCTGATTTGCAACTGGTAAACTGGGCTAAATAACAAAACTATATATGTACTCTAAGGAGTCTATAATCCCAAAACAAGAATGGGCATGCTTTGGAACATAGCAAAACAATACCCACATAATGCAGGCAGATGGAGAAGCATATGGCCACCACAGCTGGAACACTTTGTAAATGATCCCAAACCACCACTGGTCTTTGAGCACTCTCCCAGTTCAAAGTGTAGAGAATCATATATTATCAGCAAGAACTTAGTGAGTGAGATGTTTACAGTTCTTCAGTAAGCTCCTTGAATAATATTCCTAAAGTGTGCAGACTAAAAAGTAATGCTTTCTGGTGAGCAATATGCTGCTGTCCATGTACAGAACTATCCTTGGTGACATGCTCGGGATCCTAGGAGGTAATTATTACCTGTTGTCTTTTTCTGATAAGGTGTTGCTAGCTAATGCTTCAATGAAGATCATAACTACTTGGGGAGATCAATTGTTCTAGGGAGAGGATTTAGAAATTATTCACATGACTTATGAAGCCAGTCATTAAAACCTGATGTTGCTATTGTTTATTTTATTGCTAATGTTTAGAAACAACAACTGTGTACATGTAAAGAAGATATGGCAAAAAGATCATTAGAACCCAAGTCATCTTGTGTGATTGATTCACGCAAGTAGCTATCTCACTCTTCCGAGCTCCTTTTTTGTTAAAGTACAATATAGAAATAGAGAACTGTACCTATTTCACCTAAGCATTTAGGAATTTCAATAAGATAATATATATTAAAGCATTTTTAAAGCCAGGAAACTGTAAACATTAGAGCATATTATGTAACATTGATTGATTGTGTGTTCCCCCAATATTTAGGCTACTCTTGCCAGTATCCTCTCTCTCTCTCTCTCTCTCTCTCTCTCTCTCTCTCTCTCTCTCT
>JANHMN010000004.1:37536387-37554299 GCA_030674055.1 Rhabdomys pumilio
AGAGAGAGAGAGATTGACAGAATTGGAGAGTATTTTCAAGCATTATATAAGATACTCAAGCATTTAGTGGGATTTTTCTCTGTTACATGTTACCTGGTCTTTTGCTCATGATTATATTGGGATATTTTGGGTTTTTGAAAGAAAGATAGTATTATTTCTATCATATTAAAATGGTCTGCGGTTGTTAAAGTAATGTCAATCACCTGGCTTAGGTATGCTTGTCCAATTTTTCTACTCTATAGTTACATTTCTCCCTTCATTTCCAAACTATGCATTAAGCCAGTCACAAAATGTAGCTCACACTTAAGGAGCAGAGAATGATGATCCCTTCTTTAGCTTTGTCTATGCCTTAAGTCAGAACTTGGCCACTTACAGTATAGAATATTGAGATTAAAAGATCTTTCTAATAAAAGCTAACTCCTTTGTTATTATTTTTATTTATGTCCCAAATGTTGTCTGCTTCCCACTCCCACACGGCAGAGCTCTTCCTACAACCCCCTCATCCTCCCTCCCAGAGAATCTCCCCACACTAGGGCATCTACAGAGCTCTACAGGATTAGGTGCATCCTCTCCCACTGAGGCTGGACAACAAAGCCCTCTGCTACATATGTACCTGGGCCTCGGACTAGCCATGCTCAAACTAGCTCTTTGATTGGTGGCTCAGTCTCTGAGAGCTCCCAGTGGTCAGGGTTAGTTAACATTGTTGGCCTTCCTACAGGGTTGCCATCCCCTTTAGTTCTTTCAATCCTTCCAGTGATGGATTGTATATGCTCAGTCAAAGGAGTGGCACTATTAGAAGGTGTGGCCCTGCTGGAGTAGGTGTTTCATTATGGGTGTGGGCTTTAAGACCCTCTTCCTAGCTGCCTGGAAGTCAGTATTCTGTTAGCAGCCTTCAGATGAAGATGTAGAGCTCTCAGCTCCTACTACACCATGCCTACCTGGATACTGCCAAGTGAATGATGATGGACTGAACCACTGAACCTGTAAGCCAGCCCCAATTAAATGTTGCCCTTATAAGAGTTGCCTTGGTCATGGTTTCTGTTCACAGCAGTAAAACCCTAAGACACTTTCCCTAATTCTTCCATAGGGGTCCCCTAACTTCAGTCCAGTGCTCTGGCATAAGTATCTGCATCTGTCTCAGTCAGCTGCTGGGTAGAGCCTCTCAGAGGACAGTCATGCCAGACTCCTGTCTGCAAGCACAACATAGCATTTGTTCATAGCATTTCTTCAGTCTCTGCTCCATTTTTGTCCCTGCATTTCTTTTAGATGGGAGCAACTTTGGGTTGAAAGTTTTGTAGGTAGGTTGGCATCCCCATCCCTCCACTGGAGTCCTGTCTGACTATTGGAAGTGGTCTCTTCAGATTCTGTCTCCTCACTGTTGGGCATTTTGGTTAAGGTCACCCATATAGTGCCCTGGGAGCCTCCCCCATCCCAGGTCTTTGGGACTTCCTAGAAGTTCTGCACACACTCCCACCCCCTGCAGCTGTATATTCAAAATATATAAAAGAGCTCAAGAAGCTAGATTCAAAAAAATAATGCTATTAAAAATGGGGTTTAGAGCTAAACAGAGAATTCTTAACAGAGAAATAGTCAATGGCCAACAAGCACTTAAAGAAATAAATATTCAACATCCTTAGTTATCAGAGAAATGCAAATCAAAACGACCCTGAGAATCCACCTTACACCAAGCAGAATGACTAAAATCAAAAGAATAGCACATGCTGGTGATGATGGAGGGAGGGAAACACTCCTCCATTCCTGGTGGGACTGCAAGTTGCTACAACCACTCTGGAAAACAATCTGGTGATTCCTCAGAAAATTGGAAATAGTTCTACCTAAAGACTCAACCATAATTCTCCTGGGCATATATCTAAAAGTGCTCCACAATATCACAAGGATATATACTCTACTATATTTATAGCAGCCTTATTCATAATAGCCAGAAACTGGGAGGAATAAGATGTCCCTCAATGTATGGATACAGAAAATATAGTTCATTTACACAATAGAATACTATTCAGCTATTAAAAGTGAGGACATTAAGAATTTTGAAGATAAATGGATGGAACTAGAAAATATCATCCTGAGTGAGATGACCCCAGATCCAAAAAATATATACATGGTGTGTACTCACAGATAAGTAGATAGTAACCAAAATGTACAGAATATTCATGATACACTCCACAGTCCCTAAGAAGTTAAATAAGTAGGAAGGCCCAAGTGAGGATGCTTAAATCCCACTTAGAAGGGGGAAAAATAGTTATGGGAGGCAGAGGGAGGAAGGGACTTGGGCAGGAGAGGGAAGAGGAAGAAGAATAGGAAACAGGATCATGTGTAGGAGAGGCAGGAGAGAGGCCCAGAGGGCCAGGAGAAGCTAACTCCTTCCTAGAAAAACAAAACAAAACAAAACTATTGTCAGGGTAGCTTTCTATTTCTTGCCTTGAAAGTCAGTCAGCTCCTGTTTTCCTGTTTTGCTTTGAAAGATAATTTTACCTTAAAGAAAAATGTTTGCTTTGTTAAGTTTACCCTTGAATGCTGTGGGGGTCTGCTTTCATACAGCCTTGCTTTTCCCTTCCTTCTACTGTCTTATCGGCACTTTTACAAAAAATAAAGTGTGCATTCGTTTCTTCTTTTAGAATTCTCTATCATGCAATTTCAAATATGTTGGCTGTATAATTTTCTGAGATAAAAAATTAGAATCCAAAGCTTCTCTCTGAGGGAATATTACCTTTGAAGTTCAGGAAAACATCAGAATCAAAGAGAAATCTACAATTTACTTCCTTACAACAAATTCTGGGGAGATAAAACTAAGAAGATACAAAAGAATAAAATCTGTTTCAAACTGATAATAAAGATGTAATAAGGAGGAAAAAAAAGAAAGCATGAAGTTATAAAAAAAAAAAAAAAGTTGTTTGGTTTACAATTGCATTTCCCTAATCTTTGACAATGTGGGGCAGCCAACGTATTTAAATGTTTCTATATCAAACTTATGATTCAGCTTTTCCTGCCAACTTCCGGCCAAAGGCAACTTGTTATAAGGACAGAAAGAAAACAGAGCAAATATACACAGTGAAGTCCAACACAAGGATTTAAACAGATTAAGCTGAGCATATATTGCGTTGTTTTATTTTAAAGGCTATATGTAGGTAGGCAACATTTTAAAAAGATATTCATGTCAACATACTTTTCTATAAAAGAAAATATTCACACATTGTATTGAGGATATAATCCAATGTTAGAGAATCTGTTTAGTATTCGCAAGGGCCTGAGTTTGATCTCAACTGTTGGAAAAATAATTTAGATATGCAGAAAAGTTTTTATTTGGCTAACAAATTATTGAGGCAACTTGACTTTTCAACAACACAATAACAGCGAAGATGTTTCCTTAGTAATAGACATAAGGGATAGAATACTAATATTGGAGCAAGAAGGAGTTGGATTAAAATTATTAATTCAGTAGACACTTGCTATAAGACCTTGAGTGAATTGTCTCATTGTATGTAAAATAGACTTACTAGTGCATAGCTTGTATGTCTTCATGACAAACAGAGACAAAGCAAATTATACACATAGCCAACAGTTTCATTAAACATATTGGAAGAGAGAGAGAAAGGGGGTAACAGTCCTGTCTTCATATAATTTATAACCCAGTAGAAGAAATTAATCAAGAAATGACCAAAGTAAGATAAGATTATCAAAATAACAAATTGTATTGGAAAAGTATAGATGTTACTTAGGAAATGATTAAGCTGAAAAGAAAGCTAGACATTAACTAAGCCAAACCCTGATGAAAGAACTCAAGACAAAGGAAAAAGAACACACAAAGTTCCTATGGTGGGGAAGATATGGTATTTCCAGGGACCTGAAAGGGGTCTGCAGAGAAAGACTGTGAGGAAGGGCAGGAGGCAAGAGTCAAGCATGCAAATCTTTTTTAAATTAAACTATTTTATTTATTTACATTCCAAACATTGCTCCATTCCTGGTCCCTCCTCCCCAGTTCTTCACCTTATGCCTCCCATCTCTGAGAGGGTGCTCTGCCACCCTTCCACCCCATCCCAACCCCTACCAGTGTACCTCTTCCCTGGGACATCAAGTTTCCACAGGATTAAGCACATCCTCTCCCACTGAGGCCAGACAAAATAGTCCTCTGCTACACATGTACCCAGGTCCACAGACCAGCCAATGTATGCTCCTTGGTTGGTGGCTTAGTCTCTAGGAGCTCTGAGGACTCCAGACTAGTCGACACTATTATTCTTCCTGTGGGATTGCAATCCCCTCAGCTCCTTCAGTCATTTCCCTAACTCTTCCAGAAGGGTCCCCGACCTCAATCTAATGGTTGGATTTAAGTATCTATATCTGTCTTAGTCAGCTGCTGGTAGAGCCTCTCCAAGGACAGCCATGCCAGGCTCCTGCTTACAAGCACAATATGGCATAATAATGTCAGGGTGTGGTGTACTCTCATGGGTTGGATCCCAAGTTGGGTCAGTCACTGGTTGGACTTTCTTTCAATCCCTGCTCCATTTTTGTCCCTGAATTTCATTTAGACAGTAATAATTCTTAGCCAAATATTTTGAAGATGGGTGGGTAACCCCATGCCTCAACTGGGGGGCCATGTCTATCTACTGGAGATGGTCTCTTCAGGTTCTATCTTCCCACTGTTGGACATTTTGGCTAATGTCACCCCCAATGAGTCCTAATGGCCTCTCACAACCCAGGTCTCTGGGAATTTCTAGGGGTTCCCCTGCTCCCCCTCCTGTATATTTAGATTCATTCTCTGGGTTTCTCTTCTGTCTTCCCCCGTACATGGTCCTGCTCACTCCCCCCTACCATTTTTCCTCCCTCTCTTCTCTCCCTCCCGATTCCTCCCTCCCTCTGCCTCCCGTGATTATTTTGTTCCCCCCTCTAAGTGGGTTTGAGATATCCATACTTGGGCCTTCCTTCTTGTTAAGCTTCCTATGGTCTGTGAGTTGTATCATAGGTATTTTGAACTTTTTGGCTAATAACCCCTTAAGTACTTTGGCTATCAGTTTAAGAATAACAAGAATTTGAAAGGCTACTACAAGAATATATAGAGACAGAAGACAACAGGAAGGCCAGAAGATGCCAAGGCAATTGGTTAAGCAGATAGAGGACTCACCAGAAGATTAAGAAGCTTAGAATCAGATTGGTGTTATCAGTCTTCTCTCTAACTGCTGTGTATCTTAGCTCTCATATACTATAAGAAAGTTCTACAAAACCCAAAGTGAGAAAATAGAGAGTTGTTTCAGTTTAGTAAGATAATTTCCCCATAGTCAAGCATGTCAGTTTATTCCTAATCAATAACGTCACATAGAAAACATGAGTGCCAAGGATGGAAGCATTCATAAGAAACTGAAAAACTAACTATAGGTAAGAAGACAAGGGAGTTGGCAGAAAGGAACTAGATGGGAAATAATGTGCCCACGTGCTAGAGCCCCATCTCTGCTACCTATTGTTAGACAAACCTTTTCCCTACACCGATGTCTACCTGTACAATGATCAAATTTAAGTAGCTAATCCCCAGCTAGTTCCCATCTAGCTCAAATGTTTCACTATAGAAAACACATCTATGAACTTATAAAGGCAACTGAATGCAGTGTTTTGTGGTGCTGATTCTGAAGCCATAATAATAACCTTAAAGACTTAATAAGTGCTTGCTATGTGCAGGCATTTATTTTAAGCATTGTATATAAACTGCCTTAATCGTCCCAACAAATCTTTTAGGTGGTAACTATTATTATTATCACAGCTTCCTATTATAGTAGAGAAAACATAAACACAGAGACATTAAGGAATTTGTTCAAGAGTTTACAATCATTAAGAGACAGGGTCAAGACATGAACACAGCTGTCTAGCTCAGCTACGCATGCCATCTTAGGATGCCTGCATGCAAATATCAGCATTCAAATATCAGAGGAGAACCTGTCTCTGCCTCAGTTTTCTTATAAAATAGGAATGATAATATTTCTTATCTAAAGGAGGTGGATTTTTGTGAATTTTTAAAGATATACATATAAGTAATTGCTTTAGCTATGTGGTATCTATTTTTTCTTCCATGTGAATTTTAAAATGTCTTTTTAAAATGTCTTCTGCAAAGAATGTCACTGTAATTTTCATGGAAATTGCATTGGAACAGTAGATACCTTCGGGTAGTATTGTTCTTTTTATAATGCTAATTCTGCCAACTCATAAGCATATGGAGGTCTTTCCGCAGTCTAGTATCTTCTATTTCTTCCATGTCTTAACATTTTCATTATAGAGATTTCTCATCTCCCAGGTTATGGTTTTGTGTGTGTGTGTGTGTGTGTGTGTGTGTGTGTGTGTGTGTGTGTTGCTATGAATGGTTTATTTTCCTGCTTCTTTCTTGTCAATTATTGGTACATAATGGAACTATTGATTTTGCACGTTAATATTGTGACCTGCTACTTTACTAAAAAGTGTTTATTAGTTTTAAGAATTTTCTAGTGGAGTCTCCAAGTTCTCTTAACAGTATATAAACATATTATATACAAATAAAAATATTACTTTTCCTTTCTTATTTGTATCCATTTTATTATTTCTTTATCTTATTATTCTACTTAGAGTTCAAAGTTATATTGAATAAGAGGAAAGAAAGCAGATACCTTTGCCTTGGTCCAGATTTTACAATTATTTGCCATTATTATAGTTATATGCTTGACATACATTGCCTTTACTATGTTGACATATATTGCTCATATTCCTGCTTTCTTCAGAGATTTTATCATGTGTAGATATTGAAATTTGTAGGTGACTGAATTGATCATGTGAATTATATTCTTAAAATTTAAAATGTGCTAGCTCACATTTATTGAATGTTAATACAACCTCTAATTTTATTTCTATTGCTGTAATAAAATATTCTAACAAAAAAGTAATGGAGGAAAGAATTTGTTTAGCTTACAATTCCAGGTTACTGTCCATTATTTTTGGAAGTCTACATAGAAATTAAAGCATCTAGTCATATCACATCGATAATCAAGAGCATACAGAAATTAATACATCCATGCTATCTGCTTAACCTTCTCTTTTCTTGCACAGTCCAGGGCCCAAATCCTGGTAATGCTGCTGCCCACAATAGGCTTGGTCTTCCTATATTAATTAACAATCAAGACTGTATCCCCCACAGACATACCCAAAGGCTAACAATTGATCCAAACAATTCAAACAAACAAACAAACAAACAAACAAAAATAATGGCATCACAACAGCAATCCCACTCATGGTACTATAATCTCTATGTCAAGATTCTCCAGAGAAATAAAATCTGTAGAATTAATATGTGCTAAAGGAGGATTTATTAGATTGAGTTATACTTACTGTCATAGTTCAATAATGGCCATTTCACATTGCCGAGGCCAAGAACCCAGTGGCTGTTCAGGCTACAAGACCATATACCTCAACAGTCTCAGTCTGGCACTGGAAGCCTGGAGAATTCTAGGAGAGACTCTAGTCCTCAGTGCACATTGCAAGATCAAAGATGCTAGTACTAATATCAGCAAATGAATCAGAGGATCTTTAGTTCAAACTGAAAGCCTGAAGAAGTTGATTCTGATATCAGAGATGGAATCAGCAGCAACAGGATGGATGAACCCCCAAAACCACAAAGCTCTCTTCCTTCAACACTACTAGAAAGTGCCATCCACATTTAAGGCTAGTCTTTCCACATCAGTTAAAGCAGACAAGACAATCCCACACAGACATACTCACAGTTAACCTGATATAGACACAATCACTGAGTCTCTTATTTCTGGGTGATTCTAGATTGTGTAAAGCCTACAATTTAAGCTTATCGTTATGATGTATGCTCTCAGATTATGCTATAGAGACATAGTAGCAAAAACAATATGGTACTTGCAGGGTGGGGGAACAGAGATGTATAGTAATGAAGGAGGAATGATTCAGAAGAAACTTGCTACAGCTACAATTGCTGTATTTTTGCTAATTTGTGTGTGCGTGTGCATGTGAGTGTGTGTGTGTGTGTGTGCTTGACATGAAAGTCAAGAAAGGACAATGAGAGAAGAAGACAGAATCTTCAGAAAAAGAGGGATGTTAAAACAGAAAAAGGAGCGTTTGGTGGGAATCAGCAAGACAGGTTAGGATGGATGGAAAAGGTCAGTAGGGGACATAAATAATGTATAATGGTATATATTATACAAATGCCATAATGAAATACATTCGTTTTTATACTAACTTCAAAATTAATAAAATAAACTTAAAAATAAAGGGGTTTGAAGAACAGAACCTAGAAATCAGTAAGTGGTCAGTAAATATCACATGTTACAGTTACTTGTCGATACAGGGAATAATGGACAAATGCATTTTTGAAAAACATACTGGTATGGGGAATTCATTAGAATTCCAGGCCTTCATGGATTGTCTAAGACAAAAAGACAAACTTTAAATACTTTGTAACCCTAAAGAAAATGGTTAGTGTCTGTTCTATGCAGAGTATGTCTTCTAGTATATTTTTAATTTATGTCCTTACTTAACACATGCAAAGTGCTAAAAAAAAAATTCATGGTAGTGAACAAATTAACATATGCACAAAACAAAGAACAGTTCTAATCCAATATGCCTCGACTCAGATTTTCGAAGTGCTTTAACGTTGTGAAGAACCACTGTAGGACTAGCAAGCAAGACAGCTACCAGGTCACCTCCAACCCAAATATAGGTGGAAAGGGGAACCAACTCCACGGAGTTGCTCTCTGACCTTCACATGTTCACTGTGCCCTGTATACCCACGCACGTGTGTCATTCACACTTACACAATTTTAATAAAAATTTTACAAAGACACGTTTTGTTGAGTAAAACACTTTTAAAATAAATGAGATGACGGAGCAGTGCACATTTACGTACAAAACTTAAGAATGGAGGACAGATAGATAAGCTCTGTGATAAACTTTGTATTCCAATAAAGACAGACACAGTCAGAGTCAGGAAAACGTAGATTGTGTTTTCATCTTGGCTTAGAGTTTCTTGAAGGTTGAGCAGCACTGATCTTTGTTAGTTACCCATTCAACATCCAGTCTGCCTGCTCGGATTAAGCATGTGATCCAACAGAGTGGGGTTCACAGGAAATGCTGTGCCAGACTGAAGAACTTCCAGTTGAAACGGCAAAAACAAACGGATAGTAAAACCAAACCAAATTTCATGTGACAAACATACTACTGTCTAGGAGATGAGTGGTATTTCGGAAGTAAGAAATGTAGACCTGTTAACACATCATAGCAAACCCAGAGCTGGAGAAAGCAAGCCTATTCTACCATGATCAATAGGACTTGGTGTATGTTTTTTTTTTTTTTTATGTTTACCTCAATTTTTAAAACTATAATATGTACATAGGGGAGGAACCAATAAGCTATGAGATATAAGTCGCAGTTTCACTGCTTTCATGTGTTTTCCTGCTTCCCTGGTCTCATTTGCTTAGGAACACTGGAGAGAGAAGCATTGGTAACACTAGATTCCCATCTGTGCCTCCTCCTCGATCACACCATGATGGGTTAAAAAGATAAGCTGTTGAATTGCTGGACTGGATTTAGTTGAAGCAATTAGTGCAGGAGCCCCACCAATTGTTAATGAGTCTTTGAATTAGCACCTGCTCCTTCTAGGACCTGTTGTGAGCCCACTGGCAGCTGGGTCCCTTGATTCAGGGAGAGGACGTGGGGATGGACAGAGGAGCCCATGGGTTGTCTTGTGGGTATTTACTGAAAGCCCCAAAACACGTATTTTATACTGTGATACGGGAGAAGGCATGAAGGTAAAAATCACAATCCTGTCCTACAGCGCTTATGAACAGGAGTAAGACATTTACATGAGGAAAGAAAATCCAAATTTATTCATTCATTCATTCATTCAAATACAGCTTTTCAGTGCTAGTGTCAAACACCTGGTTGTCTGCCTTGGCCTTCCAAGTGCGGGGATTATAGGCAAGCACCACCATTCATGGCTCCAAAACATTTCTGAAGTAACCCAGTTTAGCATGCAAGCTCAGACCTAGGCCTGAATCATGGTCCTCCCGCATTTTAGCAGTGTGGTTTGTTTCAGAGTCATGTCATCTTTGAAAGGTTTATTTTCTAGGTGCAAAATATAGATTCTTAGATGTACATGGGTAGGTGATCAGTGAAATAGACGATATAAATATAAGATGCTCAGAAGTTAACTTGACTGCAAAAGCAACCACAAAGGCATACAACAGAGGAGGGAGTGGTCACACGAGGAGCCATTTCTTTGGGGTAATATCTGAGGTAAACTTTACAGAATTTAGCTGAGGTTTGTTTGCTTGTTTTTGTTTTGTTTTAACAGGAGACAATGCAATAGGAGGAAAAGATTCCCAGTGCGACACCAGATACTGTGTAAGTAAAGACATTGAGGCATGTTCTACATGGGACTTGCAGTAGCCTGGATAAGTCTACAGGCTCAAAACACTCACATCCTAGACAGACGCACAAACCCAAATGGACAAAGGCAAGCAACAACATGACAGGGGCTCTGAGAGTCCAGAGGCAACTCACTGCAACCAGCTAGAACTGGAATGTCAGAACATGAAGAGAGTATGGATAGGTACAGACTGTGGCAAAGAAGTGATAGCCCCATAACCTATGCTCAGTCATGACATCACAGAAAGATGGGGCCTACTGTGTGAATAAAAAGTAAATTGGTAGCAGTGAGGGAATAAAAATGGTTACCAGGAAGAGAGTCTGAATCAGAGAGGAGAATGGCAGGATGCCAGAGCTTTCAGGCAGAGTCACTCAGGCTCAGATGAGGCGAGAGGTAAGCTTTTGACACTGAATGGCTGAGCTACAAGGAAAACAAGTTGGTGAAGGAGAAGGGAACAAAGATTTGTGGCTTGTGTCACACATCTATGACAGCAGAGGAAGATAGAGAAGGAAGACTGTGTGGACTAGGAATCAGTAAACTGAAGATGCTATCACCCAGAAAGATGGGAGGAGTGTGTCTGGGAGGGAAGTACAGGGATTCTGTGCTCAAAAAGCCTTAGCTATTTGTTGTTGGGGAGCTGCTTATGCTAGGCTATTTAATCCCATTACACTATTTCTAAATGTATTGGTTGGGTGGCTATGACAGGAAGATCCAAAACAGCTGTAAAATAAATAAAACTTTATTTTTCCGTCATATAAAAAACCCTAAGTATGCAACCCTTGACTGTTGTGACAGCACACATAACCATCAGAGTTTCAGGCTTGCTCTTGCTTTGTTCTCCTGCCAATTTTTATTCCAGTTCCCCCATACAGCTCCCACCATAGTTCTGCATTCCTGTCAGCTGGAAGGGACAGAGCATCTACATAACATGACTCACAGTCACCAAGATCCAAGAGGAGAGATAGATTCTCTTTGGGGGAGGGAATAACAAGGTCACATTTCCGAAGAGCAAGATCATCCGAAAATACTCTTGTGGTCATATTTAGAATATAAGACACAACAGATGCGGAGACATGGAGAATCAGTTTTCTCCATGGATAAGTTCTCATAGATTATCCAATCCCACATGGTTAGCCCTAAGCATGTGTACCTACCTACAAGCCACACACAGTGGATTCAGTAGGTTGTATTTATAACACACACACACACACACACACACACACACACACACACACACACACTAACTTAAGAAGCAGTTATAAATTTGAAAGAGAGTGGAGGGAGCATGGGAGAAGTTGGAAGGGAAGAATGAGGGCTGGAGATGCTGTAAGTATGATACTCATTTTTGAAATTATCAAAAAACAAAAAACATAAAAAAGGAAAATATACCTTTTTATTAGTAGCCTCTAATAGACTGCTGCTCACTCTAATGAACGTTGGTGATCTGAAGACCAAATGGTCCGTGTAATCCAGAGAGTAGCTCTCAAAGGTAGGTTCGTATTACAACCTTACTTTATAATAAGAGAAGCAAGGAAACCAGGTACTATCCCCTATGGCAGTTGTGAAGCTGAGATGTGAAGCCACAGCTGTCTGACACTCAGGCTTGCACTTGCTCAGGGTGACCCAGGCACTCTTGGAACCTATCTTTTCGAAAGCAACAGAAGAAAGAGAGAGAGAGAGAGAGAGAGAGAGAGAGAGAGAGAGAGAGAGAGAAAGCTTCACCTTGACTATCAGTAGAACTCAATACATATTGGTTGAATCAATCTGAATTAAATTTGACTCCTGGAGGAGAGCCTTAAGAACAAAATCTGAAAGGTGCATATTAAAGTTAGCTTTCCAAGAAATATGAAACAACTTATATGTGGACACTGTTTCCTCACTTATTGGTCTAAAATGAAGTTTCCAGTGTGTATATGGGGAAGCAGAGCAGCAGGACACTTCTATATTAAAGATTCCAAGGACCAGTTGAAACTGTGGCTTTTTTTTTTTTTTTTTTTTTTTGAGAACTAGAGTGCTGAAGTTCCAGAGCAAAAATTATCTTGGCCTCTTAATACCCACTCATTGCCTACTCTGTGTCTGATCTAACATGGTAATCACATGACACACCTCCTGGGCTATTTTAACAGACCAATAACTTCCACTAACCTAAAAACTAAGATTGTCATCAGATGGCATCTGAAGTGCACAGTAGAAATGTCTCTAGTTTGCTGTAGCCCAGCTACTTGTTATTTCCACCAACATATCTGAAAACTGCCTTGATGCCTGACTTTCTTCAGTCCTGTGACTATAAACACGTCATGAAATTTTCATCACAATGGAATATGGAAACAAACTGAATCACTCATATTTGGCTCCATAATAAACTACCTCTCTCATTCCCTTTGACGTGAGAGATGTGTTTTGTATCAACACTGCTAGCCACACAACAAATATTTACTTTTTTGGAAAATATTCATTTTCTTTTTTAAAAAAAGGATTCAAGGGAGAAATCTTACACTTGGAACGTCAATAAGTGAAATAATATTTAGAAATTTTAGTTGTCAGGTAATTAAAAATGTCAGCTGGATAGTAATCATTGCCAAATGGGATCTATCCCTGGGTCAGATTCATATTAGCTATTTGAATTCTGGGCTCCCCTGGACCCGACTTTCTTAATAGACTAAAATGATATCAACAGTCTTTAAGGTCTTCTCTAGTGCTAAAACCTACATGAAATCTAGTGCTTTCTTTCAGTCATTCCATGCACCTCGTGATTGGCCACGTTATAATTTAACTGCTAAGAAATTAATTATCTATTAAGTGAAAAGTGCAACTGTGAAGGAGCAGCTGAGAAGAGTTAAAACTGTCAGGGTAAAGGCTGTTTCTGAACATATGCTACCAGCTTACTTGCAAATAGCATGTGCTCATTGTTCACATTAAAATCTCATGTGATAAAACATTAGAATGCACAAATTCTCTTATAATCACAATAATCCACAAAATGACAATAAAGCCACCTTACCCTAACAGTGGAAAAAAATACTTCACAGCTATGTGGAGTGGGCACTGTTCCCAGGTTTGATGGTGCCTTTCTAACCCCAGCTATTCACTTACCAAGTCAGGAGACAATCTTGTCCCCAAACACTCTTAGGAGCTACACCACTCTGTTCTCCAGCATCTCTAAGCTGCTTTGGACGCACACACCCTGAGTTCTAGAAAACCCTTGTGTATCTGTGATTGTATTGACTGCATATCATTGTCACTCTCATTTTCCTTGCTTTGTCCACGATTCCTGAAGGCTGTGATTGTCCCCCAAACAGGAGACAGTTCTGCCATTAGAAGCATATGGGCTCGCTGAACCCTTGCAGGAGATGCTGGTAATGAAAATGATTGATGGGTGCTCTGTCCTCTATCAAATTCCCCAAACACCTGTTGTTCTGTTGGTGTGCATAGCTAAAGCCTGTTTTGAGTGTGCCCAAGGCAGAGGTGAGAGAAAATAGAGAAGCAATTTAAACTAAGTGATCAGTTTACATACTTCCCCAAGAACACTAAAATTCACCATCTTCACAGTGAACCCTAAGCACTGTCATCTCTATTTTCACAGAAATTGGGGCTCAGAGACATAAAGAAGTGTGCTAAAGAGCACATAACTTCTGAAAACCGATGGTGGGAGCAAGCCACTGGTGAGCTCCCACAGTCTGAAATCGTTCCAGTTTTCAGAATGATCTATTCCCCAAGACTCTCTGTGCCTACTAAGCTTGAGTTTTAGCCCTTCACATATGGACTCAGCAACAAATGCCCAGTGTGACACCTGATAACTGCTCCTCACCATTCATTATTTGAGCTGGGAAGGTTGTATGGATACTATTGTTAAATTGTTCTCATTAAAGGGAAAAAAGGGGCGGGACGGAAGGGGAGTGTGCAAATCAAATCCTCAGGTCCAACCAACCAGATAAACAAAGAGGCACAGGTGCCCTTATAATTAAGGTGCACAATGAGCTTGTGGTGTCTTTGTCTAAGGATTCTGGACTTGAAAAGAAAAATAACATTGTCCTTAAGATAGGAATTGCCTTCCAGAAGAAGAAAGTAAGTTTCAATGCTCGTACTAATTGTTTTGTTGTATTGTGTAAACCGGTCCAGAGAAACAAGAGTAATTTAAATTATAAAATTAAAACAGACAGATGCTGCTCACGGTCTATATTGAAAAGAAATATAAATTAACATTTATATCTGGAGATTTTTATATAATTCCAAAAATTTAATGTTAAACTGGGTAATATTGTGCTGATAGCTAATATTTTAAATATGCATGCATGTATGTAGTCATATATACGGTTTAGCCTAAAAAATATTTTTGATTTATGAAAAATGTTTTTCTATTGCAATTTGTCTTATTTTATGATGATATGTTCTTTTGGATGAAATTGTCAATGAGTGATTTTTCTCATATTTGATTCATAAACCTTTCTTCAGTTACTTCTAAGAGACAAATTATAAAATTGGAGATGTACTTTTAATTTCTGTGTGGAAATTTTCAACTGTTTTTGAATGACAATATAAGATTAGGAAATGTATTGACTCGTTTAAATGCAATTGAAAGAAGGCACACTTCCTAATATGCCATAATCTATCTTTATTTTGAAGAATTCACAATGGTGTGGATTCTGGCAAAATTAGGACTGAAGTAATTAGCAGTCATTGTATTCCCTGTGTCTTGATTTAACTTCTAGTTAGTAACATAAGCATGCAAATGCCATGCTTTCTTTTATGTGGAAACAGTGTGCTTATATATCCACAAAGAAGTATGCACTAAAACCTTTGTTAGAAGATGACTAGAAGTTTAAAATTCTAAACTTGAAATAACCTTAGAACTTAAGTATAGTGGGTGCTTATTCTTCCTATTTTCGATGTATTAGCTCATTAAATCCTTGGAATTTGTTTTGATGTCCTTTTATATAGAAAACTGGGGCATTAGGAAAGCTTATAAAGTTTACCCCAAACTACAGTTGTACCAGAGACAGAGTTTGAACTCAAACCAAGACTGACTTTAGAGCCAGGCACTTACCTTCCACACCAAATGATCAAACCAAATTCCCTGAAGAGAGAGAGATGATTTGAGTAATAAAAATGTTACGCAAACTACTTGCTACTACGACTGCTTCTTATATATACCTGGCAGTTTGGAAGTGCTTAAAATTGTCCCCTTTTGCTTAATCCTCAAAGTCACACAGAAGTAGTTATCTTAATGTGTAAACTTAGGCAAGTTGTTTAACCTTCCTCCTTTAGAGCATTTTCTCATCAGCTGGAATGAGATGGTACAGTGTGCTTAGCATTGTCAATGGCACAGGGTGAATTCTTAGTTAATGTTCACTATACTGTTAATATGACTACTAGTATTAGGCTTTAGAAAAAAACAGCTTGTTCCAGATAATATATAGCTTAGATAAGATAAGACATAGCTTAGATTTGAACCTATGTCTGGTTGATGCCCTCACCATGCTACCTTCCTGATAACATGCTCTTTTCTGTGTTAAATGGCACCATGATTTTACCTGTAGCTTGCCAAGAAGCTTGTTTATTATAGTCATTTTTATAATCATCAGTGATACATCAAGACAAGATTATTTTAGTTCTAAATAAATACTTAACATTCATAAAGTTTTTTAAAAATTAGTATGGATAAGTAAAAAAGTTAAAAATCACTCATAATTTCACCTTCCAAAATAACCAGTACTCTTTCAAACAGGGAATCCTATGAAGAATGCATTTTTATCTGAATTTCCTTACTATAAAATATATTGCAAACATCTTTCCATGTTGATAAATGTTTACTAACTGTCTCATCTTTAATATCTCTAGAATATTCCATTGTGTGGATGATAAATCTCTTTTGTCGACTATCCAGTCTTTCATAGTGTTCTTCCCATATTTCACAGACTATGACAGTAAGCAATAACAGGGTCAGTCATTGAGTACATTAATGTCTATTTTCTCAAATTTATAAAAATGGAAATTGCGAGTCAAAAGGCTATGCACTAGCGGATTTCTGAGTTGGTATACCCCTACTTGCTTAATAAACAACACTCTTGCATTAGAAAACAGCTCTTACAATTAGCAGTGGTCACTCAGCTTTATGTGTAATCATTTAAATCTTGAACTGGATGAAATATGAAGGAAAATACAGCTAATCTAATTTCAATACGTGTTATGAGACCAAATTTGTTTTATTGTTACTCCTTACTCCTTTTACAAAGTAGCCACGTTTCTTACACAACGCAGTCAATTTGGGGTGGGGTGGGGATTGTTTCAAGGTACAACTCCTTAAAATAAGGGAAATGTGAAAATACTGAGACCTGTAAAGCAAATAAGAGTTTTTTCCCAGAATCCCTTGAGGCTCGGGGTCGGTATCTCAGCCTCAGAGAGTCATCTATCTATAAAGATCAGTGTTCTATCTTCACACTGAGCTTACTTTAGCCCAACTATTCTTTCTTGCACGTACTTTTTTTTTTTTTCACTTTAATTTGTGTGTGACTAAGAATTGAATTGGGGTTTGGATTTTTTGTTTTGTTTTTGTTTTCTGTACTTTTCTTCAGGAATAGTGGGTATTTTCAATAAACTAAGAGTGAGTGTCTGAATCCTGGTAGTGATAATTTTAAAAATAATCGGGAAGGATCAAAGAAGCCCCTTTCACAAATTTGACATCCAATCTCTTACCTATCATAGGACTAGTAATACTGGATTATTCAAACCTCTGATATGGTCTAGGAGGTCCACAGAATAACTGAAGGGTTGCTAGCAAACATCTTTACTTGAAGCCACAGTGCACAAAAGTCTTGGTCATTTTATTTGTATGTGTATGTGTGGTGGTGGTGGTGGTGGTGGAGGGGTGGGAGCATGATACTGATGCCGGTCATTCACATTCTTCACTTTACTTGGACAGACAGTATCTTAACACTGCTAACAGCCTAGCATAGCTTGAAGCATCTACTCCCCATCTTACTTTCTCTGTCAGAGAGGTCAGTCTTGCCAAAGTTGTGTTGATGTACTTGAGCCGTGAAAAAGTATTGCGCTTAAAACTCTCTCGAACAGCATAAGCTGCAGTTTTGAAAAATTGTTCCTTTAGCTTTCTAAGCACAAGTACCCTGCAAGCCCAACCCCTTGAAGGGAACCTGGGTCTTAGGATAGGTCCTCCGACTCCACGTCCAGCGCCCCCTAGAGGTGGCGGCGCGGATGGCTTAGCGGGCGACGAGTGTGCAGCGCGGGACCCAGTGTGAAGAGACTCCTCTGGCGTCCTCGAGCCCGCCGCGCCCGCCCGGGCCTCCACCGCCGCCCCGGCCCCCGCCTCCCCGAAGATGCGGCTCCAGAACCAGGTAGCGGCGCCTGAGCGCCCGCGTCGCGCCCCCAACGCCCCGCCCACCCGCCGTCACCAGCGCTGGCGCCCGCCGGCCACGTGGTCGCCACCGGCCTGTGGACCACGCGTCCCTGACCGGTCAGGGAACAATCTTCCAAGTCCCCT
>JANHMN010000004.1:37554309-37581744 GCA_030674055.1 Rhabdomys pumilio
GGCAAAGGGGGAACTTCTAGAAAACAGCTCCAGGTTGGGGGGTGGGGAGGGGAAGGGGATGATAAATCATATTGATTCCCAAGCTGTTAGCAGATACTGCTCATGGGCAATAATTCTCTTAAAATCTTCCCTCTGAGGGATTAAATGCCCGCCCCCACAATGGTTTGTCAGGAGCAGGATGGGTTCCTGGAAGCCCTGGAGTTCCTTATCCTAGCTGCCTTGGTTTTTTTTTTTTTTTTTTTTTTTTTTTTTTTTTTTTTTTTTTTTTTTTCTTTTTTCTTTTTTTTTGTAAAGCATTGCCCTCGAATTACCCTCCTGAATTCGTCTGCCTGGTTTTTCATATTTTATAATACTTGCAAATTGACACTGAACAAGCTTTAACCTCAGTCATTTCAGAATAAGTTTGATGTTTTAGGTGAGATGTGAATGGAGCTCCATTCATGAGGAAGTAGTCTGTGTGAAGTGTTTTGTAAATGTGAGTGGGTTGGATTTAAAACACTGAATAAAATTAATGTAACGAGGAATCAAAAGGTTCAATCCAGATGTTTCCCTCCCTGCTTCCTTAGCAAAATGACAATACAAAGGTCGCAGCACCTTACCTGAGGACTCTGGCAGGGTGGCCTGTGACACTGTGGATGAACTCCTCCTACACAGTTTTCAAAGCACTTACCTAAATCCCTTGGGGCTGAGAAGGTTGTGACTCACCTACCTCTCTAGAGGATTTCCCCCCATTTCCTAACTACTCAAGAAACATACCAGGGATTTACATGCAGGCTTTCATTTAAAGAACTCCTAAGTAATCCTCTTTAGTTACCTTCTGTATTAGCTGGAAACCTCTGCTTGCTTGTTAAGATAAGGTACTCTGGTGTGGATTTTAGTTAAGGTGGGGTTATGAGTTAGATCAGTTGGCCTTTAATTCCTCTATTTAGTGTGTGTTTTGGGGCTAACAGGGATTCCTTAGGAGTGCGTGTTTGCAGTACTGGGGTTTAAAGCTACCACATCATTCAATGTTAGACAAGCACTCTACCAACCACTTAGCTACATTCAACTCCAGCTCTCTGTATAGTTTGTTGGTTGGATTGTTTGGTTTTGAGACCAGTGTCCTCACCCAGACTGACCCACAATCCAGTGTTGGTTTGTAATCTCTAGATTACAAGCGCTAGGACTGCTCCCTGATGTTTATATATAGGCTATACATTTGAATAAGGGATTCTTACTCATATTCTTGGTTCAGGTCTGATATGATCCATCGCTCAGTGGTTATATGACATTGCATAATTAATATTTTAGTCCCCCTCCCGCCACCATAGTCTATTCATAGACTGGGATAGAAGGTTGGATAAAACACAAATCTTACAAAGTTGATATGAGAATTAAATAGAACATATACACGTGCAGCAGCTGCTATATAGAAACTAACTGTTCCTATCATAGTCATTATTTGTTCTCACTGCTACTATTTAAAAATAGCGAACCACTGCAGAGGCTGAGAGTTCAAGACCAGCCTTGGCTGTATAGCCAGACCCTGTCTCAAATAAATAAATAAATAAATAAATAAATAAATAAATAAATAAATGTGCATATGTACACACATATGTACATGTCTAGTTGAGGAGAATTAAATTGGAAAGGAGTACAAAGAAAATCACTGAGGTGATTGAAAAATGTGCCATCTTGATTAGAATGATGGGTACAGTGGTGTGTCTTTGTCAAAGCTTATCAGATTTAGAATTAAGATCTGTGAATTTGATTGTATCTCAAAAACACAATTAAAAATAAATTAACCTCCAGATAAAGTGGATGATGTCTTTGGGAGAGACTTCTGTACAAGTTAGTGACTAACTCCCAGAGGTTCCTCACCTTTAAGGCTTTTCCTTCTGAGTTTGTCTGGAGCTGTAGAGAGAGGAGCATTGATGTTTCAGGTCAGCATCGAGAATGATGCTGCGTGGAGAAGAAGGGTCGTCTGCCTTGTGATTATATTTGACTTGGAGCTTACACATCATCCTTTATGAGGAGACTTCTTAAAACCACAGTAAAGTTTTTAAATCTATCAGACCTTGTTTGCATAGCATATGTGTCCAGAGACATAGAGTCCAAAAATCGGGGACTGTGCACCCTATCCCCTGTTTTCAAGAAATTCTTTGCTTTGTTTACAGCTAAATGAGATATGTTAAAGTGCGTTTGCCCCAGAACATAGTAACTGTTAGTACATGCCAGTTACTAAGTTTTATATATTTGGATTTTCTTCTTTGGGAGATCAGAAATAAATATATAGATAGATACATTATAAACTTGGGTTTCTTAACAGCAGGTTGATTTTAGTGTCAGCTCTCCAAAATGATGTTTTGAAAAGCTTTTGAGGTAGAGACCAGCCAAGATTTATCAGTAAAATGTTTGAAGTAAATCTCATTTATCTAAACATAATTGTCATAAACTTTGAATATTAACTCTTGGGAATACAGGCAAAAACTACAATATATTTATTATCCTGAATTCTCAGCCTAGAGCAGAAGTTTTGCTAGAAAGAATATAATACAAGATAAATTGTAGGATGGGGTAAATTGTAGGATGGGGAGTAGGGTAGGGGTGGAGAGGTAGCTCGGTGGCTAGGAACTATACAGTGGAAATAAGGTGTGTACAAATAAGATTTGAGAATTACGTCTTAGATAGAAACAATAAATAAAGTCACTAAGTACTCAGAAGTTACTGACAATTTTGGAAATTTCTTCTCTATTCTTCAAAATGGTTTAATCATAATAACAACTACATAAGGGGAAAATGTTGAATAGTAGTGTGTTTTAGAAAAAGTACAGGTTTTAAAATATGAACATTGGTTTATTAAAAAGCAAGCCTCAGGATCGGGACATTTGACTCACTGTAGAATCATACCTATTGTATTTTATAACTGCGACAGCCACTATCGTTGATATGTATGATTTAGGATTAGGAACTGAAGTTTTAGGATTGTGTTCATGTCCCCTGAATGGACTAAGGTCCCTTGGTGCCGTAACAAATACCATACAATGGGTGACTGAGAGTCAGCAATTCATCTCCACATGATTCTCACTGCCAGAAGTTCAAGGTCGTGGTGTTAGCAAAGTATTTAGAGGACTTCTTTCCTAGGACTGTGATTGATCATCTTCTTTGTCTCTCTGTAAGTCTTACTTCTTCCTGTATCTAATCTACAGTTTTAAAGAAATACATCTTCTCTGATTAGGACCCACATAATATGACTCACTTCATCTTTTGATCTCTTTGAAGGCCGTTATTTCAAAATCCAGTCACAATCTAAGTGTCTGGAGGTTATATTCATTCTATATGTGATTTCTGAGGGACACAGTTTCCTATTACACATGATACAAGTATTTACTAGAAAAAAATCTAAATTGCCTCTTTTGAAATAGTTTAGTATGTAATATACAAAATAGACCCCATATTGATTCTAGTTTTGAAACAGTTCAATTTTAATTTAAATGTTGCAGTTTTTGCTAGTGAGAAACTCTAAAACATTTATCATGTGCCAAAAAGTGCATAGCCACACTCTCACATAGACACACACACACACACACACACACACACACACACACTCACACCACACATACATTTTATATGGGACATGAATTACAACTGAAACAGAGTTAAGGCCACTGTCCAATCTGAGTTCAGTCTGTAATAAAGTCCACTATTAACAATGTCTTTCATTGATAGAAAAAGATGGCCATGCAGTGACTTCATAATCTTTCTGGCCATGTAGTGACAAGTAGAAGGTTAGACTTTCTAGAAAGAAGCCTTTTGATAGTTTTATATGGAGTTGTCTTGTAAGCTCTTAATTTGACTTTCTATTTCTCTCTGCAACAAAATAATAATGTTAAGCTGGGCGGTGGTGGCGCACGCCTTTAATTCTAGCACTTGGGAGGCAGAGGCAGGCGGATTTCTGAGTTCGAGGCCAGCCTGGTCTACAGAGTGAGTTCCAGGACAGCCAGGACTACACAGAGAAACCCTGTCTTGAAAAACCAAAATAATAATAATAATAATAATAATAATAATAATAATAATAATGTTAATCCTTTGGTGGTTTTTTCCTAGTCCAAGCCAAGAGTTTATGAACACATTTTGGTCTATAAGCCATCTTTGTTCACTCAAAGCAGCCTCACAATGGTTTCTGCAGAAATACCTAAACTGCCTACAGTTTGAAATCCATCTTTACTCAACATGTTTATGCATCAGAACATAATATTTTGTTTAAGAAAAATGTAGAACTATAAACTTCTGCTGCTTTGGCAGGAATGGCCCGCAAAGGCATTTATGTATGTTATAACCAGTTTGAGTTCATTGGCACAGATGCTGAGCCACTGTCAAAGTGGCTAGTGTTGACGTGTAGCTGCCACATAGTACCTAGTTGCTGGAAGAATCCTTACATTTTACCAGTATAATGATACAGTTCACAGATACCCAAAGTATCTTCATTGCAAGCTCTTATTAATTTTTAATTGAGTTTATTATTATATAAATATGTGTGTGTGTGTCGTGCCCACATGTTTATGTCTGTGCAGTATTTGAATGCCTGTGCCTTCAGAGGCCAGGAGATGGTGTCAGCTCCTCTGAAACTGGACTTACAGAGAGTTGTAGGCTGCCAGGTGAGTGCAAGGACTTCGACCCTGGTCCTCTGGAAAAGCAGCAAATGCTCTTAATTTCTGAGCCATCTTTCCAGTTCCTGTTGCAAACTCTTATGATCTGTAGTACTAATTTATGCTTAATCCCATATTTCCTTTAATAGAGTAGTGGTGCTTTTAGGTGCAATTAAAATATGGATTAATCTTCACATGAGGTTTCACCTATAAGTAAAATTTAGGAACAAATTAAAGGTTGGATGAGGCTATGAGATTTAGAATATAACATCAAAATAACTTTCCTCTGGGGAGTCTTCAAACTTTACATTGACACAAACTTGCTAAAGTCCTTCTGAGGCCATTTTATCTAACTGACTAAATGATGGATTGATTGAACCAACTGAGTATTTACTGAGAGCCTAGTGTAGGTCAGGCCTGGCTGAAGGAGCTTACCCAAAACTCAGCTATCCCTGTGGGCTAGGGGGGAAGGGGGGTAAACCTTAAAAATAACTATAATGATGAAGTACAGTGCAAAGCATGTTATAAAATTGCAAATGCAATGGAGGAAAAGGTGGATAGATGAAGAGAGTTAGGAAGTCTTAACAGGAAACTTTAATCCTGAATGGAGACCTCATTGAGATAGTGACACTTGAACGGAATTTGATGAGGGTGAGAGACTTAACTGCGTGGCTGGATCTCTGAAACATAAGCAGAGGGAATACCCAAAGCTAATGCTTTCAGACAGCAGTGGTCTCTGGAACAGCAAGGCGGTCAGTGTGACTATACTGAAGGGGGTGAGCAAGAAGGTAATACACGATTCTGAATTTCGTTATAGGGCTTGTGTGCTGAGTAAAAATTCCCCTAAAAATATTGTCTATCAATAATTAAATAGATACTTAGCTTATATGCTAAGAACTTGATGTTTCTCTGCCAATGATTGTTAAAAGTTTTTTTTGCAAGTAAAATGATGTTTATAGGAAAAGCTTGTTCTAGATCACAAAAGAAAGAGACTTCTGGTTCCTGCCTAGCCTGTTACTTCTACTAGATTAGGGCAACTACTTTTTCACTTAGACTCAAACTATTTGGTACTGGAGATTTTCCTTTTCTGTTTCAGTATTGTCCTTAGATTTTAATTTTTGACCAGAAAGAAAAATAATTTTTTTTAAAAAAAAGAAACACTTATTCTGAAAGATTGACATCTGTCAACCTTAAGAGTCTTGTATCGTTACTTGTTATTGCTTCTTGTAGATCTCACAATGGTTATATTTGCACATTTTTTAAAAAAAAAAATTGCAATGTATTTTTACATGTTACTTTGCTTGAGCCTCTTAACAAATCTAAGTGAGAGAAAGGTGGACAGTCATTCTGTTTGGGGCATAGTATATTCCATTTGACCAAGACCTTGTCTCAATTTATTTTTTTAATCATAGACCTTCCTGGACTGCCATTGAGCTCTTGTGTTCTCTTGCTTCCAGAAAGATTCAGCCTACCCACTGTTGAGAATATATGTAATATAAGAAAAAATATTTGTTGAAAGAGGTGGGATGAGCTCCTTCTTGTTGGCTTCTAGTTTGGTTAATGAGTTGTGTGAAGCCACACCCCTGTCCAGTTTATAGCTACAGCTTTTTCTCTTTGGCATTGTTCAAGGTCTAGGGCTAGTATTGTCTCCCCTGTTCCCAGTCCCAATGCCCGTGTCTAACCCTTCACAATTGTTCTTCACTAAATCTTATTCAAAGACACTTTGGGACTGTGCCTTCTGCTTATTGTTGAAATCCTAACACATAGCTTCTTAAAACGACAACCTAGAGCAGTTGGGTGATTTTTCCAAGCATTCACATGTGGTAAATGAAAGGGTAAGAGCCTGAATCCTGTTTTTGTGATTCATAGTCATAGTCAATTTTGAATATTCCACAGAGAAACCTGAACCAACTGGTAGATACTATTGAAAATCAAACGCTTGCTACCCTGGTCTCAAAAGTATGTTATTTTATATTCTATATAGAAGCATGTTAACCTTAAATTATTATTTATATGTATTTTTAGTTTTAGAAGCTCCTTTTTTAAGGAGTGGGACTCTTTATTTATCATTTACCACATCACCCCAAATGAAGCATCTCATCTCTCCAAAGAGAAGTAAGGAGGAAAATTAGGACTCATTTAGGCCGCTGCTTTTAGTTCTTCACAGAATAGCAGATACGCTGAATAGTAAGTGATCTTTGAATTTCCTTTTTAAAGTCCCACTGCTGCTCTACCACAAAATCCTCTTTACTCTGTACTTCTTTCACGTCCCTTCCCTTCTCTTTGATCACAAACAGTGGATGCTGCCCCTAAAACACAGACCTGACCTCTTTCTTCCCCTGAACCACACACTATCCACAGTATGATGCCTAAGTTTATTGATTTGCCTTTCTTCATCCATCTTCAACCCTTAAATTAACCTTCTGGCATGCCACTTTCTCCCATTCAAATCCTATACTTCCAATGTTACATTATTTGCAATTTACAAAACATTGTTTATATCTGCTTTTGTCCTTTTAAAATTACCACTTCTCTACCTACAATATCTTATCCTTGCTCTTAGCCTTACCATCGGTTAAAGAAAACTACTACAGTGGTTCTGTTGAAAATACCACATGAACCCTTTGGGGCCCCGTAGGCAGAGTTGACAGAGATGGAGAAAGACACCCAACCCCACGAGGACAGAAACTCGCTCTTGTCATTGTATTTTCTAGAGTCCCAGATCCCCGGTCCTGTACTAGGTCCTGGGCTTTAGTTAGTGCATAATAAATTATTTATCGAGCAAAGATATCAGTATGAGTCAAACAAAGCCTAAACAAAAAGTATTGAGGTTGTTTTTGTTTTGTTTCGTTTTACTGATTTTAATTAAAATCAAGGAAGGTTGGAGGGCCAGAGAAGACATTTTTAAAATGTAATGATTTTGAGAGTCATTAGTTAGCAAGTGCTTTAGTAAGGAGTCTATGCTGTGGAGGCATGTGTTGGTTACTGAAGAGCAAACTAGGACTCTGTGCAACTCTGGTCTCTTGCCTACCCTGTAGCTTCTTTGTATTTTCTTGCTCTGCAGCAGTTATAGAAGGAATTTTTATTTCTTCTTAAATTTGACCTCCCCTTACCTCCATGTGTCTGATGATAATATTCTTTCAGGTCTCAAGGCATTCGTTTTTAAAAGATCACCCGGAAAGCAGCTATTTTGAGGGTCTTAATTGGGTCATTGTAATTAACATTCTGTCAGTGTCTGGTTCATGACTATATTAGCAAGTCATGCTTCAAGTTTGTATCCTAGGAAGAGTTTCTGTGTCTCATCAGCTGAGCATGAACGACAACCACAGTAATGCCTGTCTTAGTTAGGGTTTCTGTCGATGTGATAAAATACCATGACCAAAACCAACTTGGGGAAGAGAGGGTTTATTTGATTTACATACCTTGAGTCACAATCTATAGAGAGAATCCAAGGCTGGAACTCAAGGAAAGACCCTGGAGGCGGGAGCTGAAGTTAAAGCCAAAGAGGAGCTGCTGACTGTCTTGCTCCCTGTAACGTGCTCAGTTTACCTTCTTATATACCCCAAGACCACCTGCCTAGGAGTGCCACCACCTCCAGTGTGCTTGGGCCCTCGTTAATTACACCCACATACCTGCCTATAGGCCGATCTTACAGAGGCATCTTCTCAGTTAAGGTTCCCTCTTCCAAAGTATGTCTAGGTTTGCATTAACAAAAACAAAGACAAAAATAACAACAACAAAAGAGAAACAAGCAGCTCACTATCTTGTCATCTGGGTAGGATTATTATGTTGTTTAGGGCATTGTGACAAAAGAACGGAGGTTAAGAAACCTGTGAATATGTGAAATATTCTTAGACATTGATATAACTCTCTCACCTTTGAAAATATGATTTATTCTTTAGCCGTGTAGTGATTCAGAGGTATAGTATTATAATTAATTTAAAGAGATAAGTAGGAGCAACACAGTTTACCAAATTGAAGTAAGCTTAATTTTCTTTGCTAATGTTTGAAATGGAAGAATCAGAGGTTGCAAAGGAAGAGAATTTAGAGTAAAGGACAAGTCAGTGATTTGTCCCCTAGTCACAAAGTAGTGTTAAATAAGAGGCACAGGGCACCACAGTCTGCTTCCATGACTAATTCTGCTCGGTGGACAGCATGCTCTAATTTGTAAGCCAGAGAACAAACTTAATAAATTTGCCAACCAAATTGAGATTAGCAGCGATAAGCACTGTCTTCATAACCACAGAAAACCAGACAGTATTGAACTGATATGCAGCAGAGATAAGGCCAGGACAGGACATAAAGGAAGAAAAGCCAGAACACTGAAACTCGAGAAATGCTCGAAAGCAGCAACCTTATTACCTTTTGTTTGTGTATCACCTTTTCATTTTTTTCTCTTACAATTTTCCACATAGGAAGGGCGTTGCAAAAGAAGCATAAAAATGAGAGGACTTTTTACAAAGTAAAAATGAAACTCTGAATTAATAATAATTCTGAGTCAACTCCTTTATCACCATGTTCTTGTCTCTGAGTTCAATATCCTGGCTAATCTCATCACTGTCCACCCAGCCCTAGGCAGAGGAATCTCGAAGAATTATCCTAGATCCAATCTTCTGCCTTCCTATGTGCAGTTCTATTTTTGGTCCATATAGTGAATCCTATTCCTGTAGTTATTGGTCTTGCCCTTGTGGAACCTACCTTTTCTTATGCATCATATTTCTCTGATTCTCAGATAGCATTTATGAAATGTATATGTGTTTTCCAGTCATCACTGGGAAAATAAACTGAAGGAAAACTTAGGAATAAGTTGTGATTATATGTATGAACACAGTGACGTTCAGAGAAAGCGTTGCCCCAGCTGCCCTGTTAATTGAATTATTTGTATATGAAAGCCTCTCGTGCAACTGAATTTTAGCTTAAATTTATATCTCTGTTCGTTATTTTAAAAAAAATAGCAAAAAAAGGCATTAGAAAATATTCAAATGTCATTAATCATAGGGAAATGCAAATTAAAGCTATAGTGATATATAACTTCATAGCCACTAGCAGGGCTGTAATAATTTTTAAAACTGAACAAATGAAAACAAGTATCGGTGATGTGGAGGCCTTCGTGTGATAATTGGGATGTAGAGTAGTGCAGCCAGGTTAGTCAGTCTGTCAGCTCCTCAAAGCATAAATACAACATTACCATCTGATGTGCATGGGCCTCTTCCTAGGTATATATTCAAAATAATGGGCCAAGGTTGTTAGAGTTCATGTTCACACATGTTCACGGCAGCACTCCTTGCAAACTGGAAACACCCCGAATGACTATCAGTGGATGAATAGGTAAACAAATTGTGGTACGAGCACGTAATATAGTATTCCTCGGTGACAAAAGGAATGGAGTTCTGATGTGTCCTATGGCAGGGATGAATCTCCAAGGCATACAAAGTGACAAAAGCTAGATAGAAAGGGTCACAGATTATATGTGACCATTTCTGAGGCATCTGGTACCTGGATCAGATAAATCAGACAACCAGAAGGTGGATTGGTGTTTGGAGAAAAGAGAATTGGGGGAAAGTGCTTAGTGAGTAAGTGGCCTTACTTTGGAATGAAGCAAATGTTTTGGAGCTAGATAAAGATGGTGGCTGCGCGATGACATGAACATGCCAACTGCCACTGAACTGTTCACTTGAAAATGGCTAATTTTAGGCAATGTAAATTTCACCTCAAGTTTTAAAAGATTACACTGCATTAGTTAAAAAAAATACATTTTCAGATCTCTTTATATAGATCCTAGAATTTTGGCATTCTGAGGAGAGGTTGGTCTGCCCTTTTCATGTGTCACCAATGAATGTCTTTTAGTCACCTGACCTACTTCAAAAACTTGACTGACGGTAGAAGTTGACCTGCTTTCTCACTATATGTAATTAAGAAGAGCAGGTGTGACCATGTGTCCCACTCAGGGATCTCAAGCAGTGTTGGCCTTTACGACTAAGCCATGAGATACTTATGGGTGGATTCAGGATCAAAATCCAGAGCTAAGGCTAAGGACTTTGTAAAGCAGAAGCTGCCGCTATTAACCATGTGGAGGCCAGTCTGCAGTCTTCCACTAACAATGTACAAGGTGAGGTCCTAACTACCACACTGCCACCTTCTGATCTCACCTGCCAGGGTACTCCCTAGCAAGCATACTGTCATTTGCTGCATCTCAAACAGATTGCAGAACTCCTTTGGCACAGTGAACTCCTCCTCCCAATATGCTTTGCGAGTCAGGAGCTCATCTTCCTCATACATGCTCTGTCTTACAGAGAATGACTACACCCAGCTCTCACAGAGACTCTGTCTTAGAGCACTCAAACAGGATCTGCACACCTCATTCAAGGTAATATTTCCTGATTCTCTTGATGGAGAGGTGAAATATAAACGTGTTTGATTACGAGCAGAAAATAACGCTATGCATTAAAAGTTCACCCAATATAGAAGAAACCTCACTCTCCCTTGGTATCTCTTGAAATTGTAATATCAATCCTCAAACAAAAAGACCAAGTTCAGCAGGATATGTACGTTGCTTGGAGCAGAGTCCATATGATGCCCTGCCTCAATCTAAGTGACTGAAAGTGAAGATACCTTAAGTAATAGTTTGATTTTATTCATAAAGTTACATACAGCTTTATGTTTCAAACTTTGCATTTTAGCCAAACATGAATAGTGACTAATTTCATTGCATATACATATATATATATATATGCAATATATATACAATATACATACATATATAAATATATATTAGCTTGAGCATCTTCAGCAGCATCTGGACACCTCTCTTGGCAGGCTACATTTATTGGGTGGCCATAACCAGTGACTAAGCAGGGTTTGGGTGTGATATACTCTGTCCTGGCCATTTCTGCTTCATGTAGGGACTCCTCTCAAGAAAAACTTTCCACACTGTTGGCCATGCTTTCATATGATCTGTGTTGTTGTCTGAGACTACTCTTCTCCATTTCTATTCTGAATTCCTTGTATTTTCTCAATAAAATAATAAGTCTCTTTTACTACTAACTGTCCCTGAGTCTATTTCTGGGAAGAGACTACTGACAAAGGTAAAGACCATTATTACCTCATTTTATAAAGGTTGGGACCAAGGCTACAAATGTAGAGACCTTGTAGCCAAATCATATTCAGTATTCTTTATATGTTCTTAACTATAATGGTATGTTACCTCCTTGTTCTAAAACTCTTATTCATCCAATTATGTATCTTTTCTATTCTGGGAACTCTGCTCGAATCTATATAATGATATATAGCTTCTGATCTCAAAGATCCCAGTCTGGAGAAGCCAAGGAGAATAAAGAGTCAGTTTCAATTTGTGCTCTGGGCAACAGTGAAGAGGGTGTCCTAAAAGCCTAGAGGATAGGGACCTAATTTGAGTAATTTCTAATTTCCTCCATTCTTGGCATGGTCTTCTTCCTGTTCTTCTTCCTTTCCCCCCCACGATCAGTGATTTCATCATATCCATCTTGGATGCCTTTTAGAAAGTCAGCTGGGTATGACTGCTCTGTATTTTCACAAAAACCTCTGGACTTACCATACATAGCACACCACCTTCATGGATGTCTGCCCACGTCTCTCTTGGCTATCTGTGAGCCTAGTGCCTGTTACATGCTGACTAAGTGAAGGAGCCTAGGAAGTATCTTTTGAATATTTGAAGGGAAGCCACTTATTTAATTAGCCTATTTATATACTCACTTACAAGTCTCCAAAGTACAAACAGAAAAGAGCTTTGAAAGTAAATGCACAGGGTGGGGTGATAAGGGCAGATAGCTTTTACCTTTCTCTCAAGAACATCTGACTTTCTCACTATCATTGGCAGACTTGGTTTCAGGAATGTTTTCCTGCCCCTATAAAATCTTGGTTCAAACACTAGCAAATGCTTTTCATCTTATTGTCAATATATCTGATATTTTTATCCATATCTACACCTACATACATATACCTGTTTATTAAGTCTACTAACATATTTATGGAGTGCCTTCTATGTATCAAGCACAGTGCTGAGCAGTATTCACGTAGTGATGTACAAAAAGTACAGTATATTTAATAAGGCACTTTCATTCTAGCAGAATTATTGCATCTTAAACAAATGCATCCTGAATGTCCTCAAGACCCTAGTTTTCCCATCCAGGTCCAGTCTCTTTATATGGTTGTCATTAACTCTGGTATATTTATGTTCCTATTTACCAAATGGCATGCTGTCAGTTCTGCTCCTTTCCAAGGTTTCCTTGGGTATCCTCAAAGGCCTTTTTTTGTTCTTGAAACAAACCATATTATTAGCATTTGTAAATAGTGAACATTATTATTAATATGTGTCCTTGTACTTACATTTTTGTATTTCCTTCCCTTTATTATATTTCCCCACTCTTGTCTGCAGTTCTTCTGTTTGTGTCTTTAAAACTACACATTACACACCTTTCCATTTGTGACTGTTAGTGTTAGAAACACCTCTATGATGTGACCTGTTGGTTTGTTAATGTCACCTGCCCACTACCTTCAGATCTGTGTATGGATAGCAGTATTTGTACTGATCCACTTTGCTGAACTCATCTCTCTGGCTAACCATCCATCCTCTTAACAAAAGCATTGATTTTTTTTTTCATTCCTACTACTTGGTGTTTGTTGATATCTTGTCTACCTCCTGGTTTCAGGTGTTTTCTTCTTCAAAGTCATTAGTTAGACTTGGTTTTATGTATCTGCTTTCATGGGGACCCCATAGCATTGTGACTTGAGTCTTAATGATAGTTATTTTATTCTTCATCATGTAACCTTTGTTTTCTCAGACTTCTCAGTGTGGGTGTCAATTAGAATGCTGTACTGTAACTGGAATAACTGTTCCCTTTCAAGTCAAGTCACTGACCATTTTCCTCAGTTATGGTGAGAGTTCCCTTCCAGAGTTCCTGTTATTCCTCTTTTCCACTTGAAATGACTTTTATACTAAAGGATAAAGAAAACGTAGAAATTAACTAAGTGGGATTCGCAGGTGTGAGTACACTACTGACAGAAGGTGAGAAGGCCAGCAGAAAGAAGGTTCTGAGCTATGTCACAGAGGTCAGCGGTGACAAAGGTGTATGAAAAGGATGTGTCTAGGAGCTGTAGACCCTGCACGCTATACTGTGGGATGCAGACTTGGGTAGCAAGAGGAGCCCTTGGGAAGTTAGGTTGTGTCAGATCAAGGAGATCTTTCCTAAATGTTGAAAATAGAAAGAAAATAAACCAAAAATGAAGCTGATTGAAATTTTGTAAGTGCAATCACACTATTTTTTCTTTGGCCTCCAAGTGCTACAAGACCAGTCTCTAATATCTGGTTGGCATTCTGCATAGCTTGCATTTCTTCCTTTTTCTGTGCTTTCTCTTTGTGACGACCCCACGAAACTGCTGCGAAACTGTCTGTTTTTTGAATGTGTTGATTGACATGACCTGGTGGTTGCTTCAGAATTTTAGGGTGTAATTTTTAGGTATGTTGGGACTTTCAGATGAATCCTTTTTGCCTATATATAAAGAATTGGCCTTGTCCAAATATACTAGATTTAAATAGTTACTTCATGAATGTCTTTAAGATACAATCACCATGACAACCTATAACAAAATCATATACCTATAACAACAGAAGACTGTTCCCACAGGAACTCTCCCACCCTGGGCAGCCCTCATATTCCTTCCCATGGAAAGCCTTGCCACACAAATCCAAATCCATGTTTCCCTAACTTCCCCTTAAATTCAGGAATGTAACTGCTTATTCCATTCACCTGGCAATTAGTCATGGCCTCTTGAAGTTTATTTTTTATTTCAGAGATTTGTGTTGATTAATGGCAGAGATATGCTTAAAGGATTGTGTTGTTAGGTGGCTCCATCACTGTCAACGTCAAGTATGCTTATACTGACCTAGCTGGTATATGTCAATCACTTAATGTGGCATCCAGACATAACCAAGGATTGCAGTAAGCACCAACCAGCTTCTAGTGTAACAGGAAAATGCTTGGTAGGAAAGCTTTTTCTTCTAGGAATGATTCTAAAATAACGTGAAAAAAGATAGCATAGGTTCAAAAAGTCATTTCATCATTGCCAAGTATTATATATAAATGTTCCACTGGGTTTTGGGGAGGGGTATGGCTAGGAGCATACTAGGTTTGTTTACATCAATGTCACTACAAACAAGAGTCATTTGTTTATCTCTTTATATATGTATATATGTATATGTATGTAATATATATGTACATATATATATATTACACACATATGTATATATGAATTATACACTGACACTAAGCTATAAAAATTTTCAGCTCCACTGTAATCATAGGAGTCTACCATCCTAAATATGGCCCATCACTAATGACAGAAGCATCACTGTGTGGTACAAGTCTAGTATTCTTTATCTTTTCTGTGTATGTTAGTCCTATATCTGCAATAACTTAAGTCATTTCCTGGCAGAGAATTTGGATTTAACTTCTTTGAAACTTCAAGGGCCAGTTCCAAACCTAGAGATAGAAAGGATATTTTTTATATGTTTGCTGAATAGAACATTTGATTAACAAGCAAGCTGCAAGAAGGCATGAGGGATTTCAACTTGGGTTGGATGAAAACTCACCCTTACAGAACGTACAGAATGTAAATTGAGCCGCTCAGAGTATAGCATCAGATCTGATGCTGCAGCACGGAGAAGCTACTTCCTTACAGATTGGGTTGAGCACAGGTGGAGCCACTTGGCCTCCCTGAGATTTGCTGTCTTTTCTAAAGTGAGACACAGGTCATATTGTAACTCAGATGATTTTAAGTTCCAAAAGATATAATGTAGCAATAAATAAAGTCACAGTTGCTCTTATAATTATTTACAGAAATGGCCCTTTAAGTTGAAACTACTGCAAGTATCAGTTGGCAAAGTTAAAAGTATCAATCCTAGAGAAGACTGGAAATGCTCCTTATCTGCTGAATTAAGAAAATGTCTTCTTTCTTAAACTAACTACTGTTTCTGGGAAGCTGGAATGCTGGATTTCAGTTTTGGCCCCATAGTTTGCTTGATAACGCTAGAACAGGTTACTCTAACCTCTGTGCATCCCAGAATGAGGATAAGATTAAGATAATAATATTTACTGTGTAAACATTATTGTTAGGGAAGAATGTAAAGGGCTTTTTAGCACAGCTACAGGCTCATGGGTAAGCTCAGGGTAGCCAAGGTGCTCTGTAACTAACCCTCTAAGCTGCAGTTTTAAACTGTGTTTCTTACTGCTCCTAAGTATACAGTCAGACAAACCATTCACTCATCAGCAGTAAGCTCTGGGGCATACGGATAACTCTGCTGATCTTAAATGTTGTCATATGTGTGAGTGTCGACTGCCTGCTTTCCTTCCATCCTTCTTCCCTCTCTCCATCTCTCCCTCTCTGTCTCCCTTCCTCTCTCCCTTCTTTCCTTCCCACTCCAGGACTTGTTTACAAGGTAGCTTCTGCCCAGGGCTTCAAGAGACAGTGAAAATAAAACGGAACAGACTTAGTGAGATTTCTATGTCATCCACTGGGCAAACGACACCACAGGATCGGTCCAAAAATGGGAATGAAGAAAAAGACCACAACTTTTGGTAGATGGAAAATGCAATCGTGTTGCAGAGGGACATGAACACAATGCAGGATGAAGATCATGGCCAGTTTTATAGCTGATTTACCTCAACACTCTTACATTCCCTCAAGAAATAGTAAAAACAGGTATCTGTATCATGGTCTTCAGATGGCAAAGTTGTTTGGCTTGTAGCTACCAAGTCCTACAAGATACTGTGAGTTATTAGGGCCTTTATAATATGTTAGTTGCTTTCCTAGGCATATCTTTAAGCTTATATTGATTGAAAACATTTGAGTAAGCCTTCTTTTCTCCTGACTCTTCAAGTGCTATGCTATTTACTTTTATGCTTTCCTGTTCTACAATATGCATGAACATTGATATTGCAGTCTAAACTCCCTGAAGTCTTCCGCAGATAACAGTTTCTTGGCCCAATAGTTACCACATAGCTACTTTGACCTTGGTATGTCAATATGCTTAGCCAGATGTGTAATTCTTATATATAATATAATTTTAAATTTATAGAAATTATAGAATAATCTGATGATTAGTATCCTGAAATACTGCAAAAATAACAAAATACATGGAGTAATCATTTGAGTGGTCTGTGTTCTTTAGCCCCTAAATATTTTAGAGACACTGAAAAAAATGCCTTGCTATTATTAAGATTCTCATGGAAATATTCTCTGAACAAAGGCTTTTCTCACTTGCCTTAATTGTGGACTGGTAAGTAGGGTCCTGAATATAAATTGGGCAGCCAGGGAGCTTAGGAGATTTCAGAGTTTTTTATTTAGGGTTTTAGTGATGCTACTAAATATAGCCTGTCCCATTTTTCCTTTTCCCTCAAACTGTCTCATTGATGTAACATGAAACCAAATAGAACAGTACCGAACAGCTTGAAAGAGTGAATATCATGTGTTGAAAAGGATTATCACAGTATCACCTGATAAAAATAGCTTGTACCCACAGCAAGCAGAGATTGATGCACTCTGGAAGACTGTACCATTTTTTTAAAGGTAGTATTCACTCTGCACTCCTCTTGAAGAAACTGGCAGATTTTTTGCAAAAGATCTACCAAGTAGGAGATTGATGGCTAGGACAAAAAACAACCTTTAAGCTTGGTGACCAAGTAACTAGTTCTTTTTTAAAGAGCAACTGTAGTGTGGTTAAAATGACAGTTTGCTTTTCCAAGTTACTGGTCAAATATGTTAATGTTCTCGCAGATCAAAATAAAGACAAAGTTTTTAAAAGGCTAAAGAATTGGTAAGGATGAAATTTTATCATTTACTAAACAAGCCTTAGCCAAGAGACCACATCATTTATTCACTCTATAGATATTTACCAAGAAATGTCCTCCCTTAGGTATCCAGAGGATATGAAAATGAAGTGTAGATGAGTCCTCAAGGACTTCCCAGTCATGGAGAAGACATACTTACCTGTATAAATATTACCATGTTGGAAGGAAAAATATGGTCAGATCAGAAGGTTACAAAGTGATATGAAGTTTGTGTTGTCAGTCTGGAGATAAGGTTTCCATTCCAGGAGGGGATATAAATAGCAACTTGATTATATGAAACAGTACAGTTAGTTTTCCCTTGGTCATCATTAACATTGAACGTATAGTAGGTAAATGGGAATACAATGGAGAAGATAATTTTTGGTGGGTATATAGCCAAGTATATATGAAGGTAGTGGGTGAGAAACAAAAGCCTTCCTGGAAGGAAAGAGTAGACATGACTGTGAAAACAAGCAGGGTGTTTAGTGAAAACCAGTCCACTGTAACTGGTTTAAAGGTAGGTGAGGGGGTAACATGACTCTGGATAGCTGGTAAACTTTGATGTTCTTTTCCTATTAAAGATAAGAAGAAGGAGAAAGTTGGAGCAACCTGGAAAACATGGCTCGAGGTTTCAGGGCAAAAGTCTAAAAGCCTATGCAGTCTAATAGTACAGTGTGACTTGTGATATCATTTCACAAAGCATAGTTAATGACCTTTGAAATAATAGTTGTCATCCTTCTTGATGTCACACTGCCTGAGATATAGTCAGTGATCATGAGTTAATTTTGGAATTGTATTTCTGAATATCACACATGTCTGGTTGTGTGAAATCCTTGGATCTTCTTTAAAGTATGTGGCTGAGATGGCTATGGATTTAAATGGAAATCTGCAAGTATTTCCCCTAAAAGGAAATACTTTGTTTTGCCATCCTTGGATGAAATGGATTAATAATAGCAACCCTTCTTTCATTTTGTAGGCATTTTTTCCTTTTCCTAGGATCAAATTGGTTTTGTTGGTGATAGAACTACACTTAGTTTTAAAAGGTTATAACAATCTAATTTCTATTTATTTCACTCATTCGCCACCATTTATTTATTTTAGAGTAAGTAATTTATCTGTGAATTCACGGATAATGACCGGGACTTGTGCCCCTAAGTCCATGCTTTTTCCACTACACTTCCCTATCTTCTATGAAACAGATTTTATTTGGTGTAAGCTTTGTTGACATGTCTTCATGTCATATTTCAGTTTCTTCAATACCAGCATCATTTCACTAGATAAGGAGACTGCCTGATCTGAATGGTTGGAGACCTAGCTACTGTGATGAGTAGGCTACCTTATGACCTGTCTCTTGGTAATGAAGCTCTTCTAGATCTCTCTAGCCATTGCCCCCCTCAGTTGTTCCTATCTCTGATTACTTACAGTGTTGTTTATACCCTTACCGCCGCTTCTCACAGTGAGCTTATTGTCTGACTGCTTCTGGGAATAGTCTTACTTACCATCAATGGGTTGTATATTCTTTTAATCCAGAAGTTTCACTGGCATTTTCTCCAACACTAGGTGTGACTGAAAGGAGTTACAGCAAACTCCTTCAGAGCAGTAACCTAACCATGTCATAAACCTTCCTTGCAATGTTACCTATCAGCTTCTGAGACGGAGATGTAGCTCAGTTAGGAGTTTTTAAGGAGCATGCTCATGATTCCCCTACACCCTTGAGTTTGTTCTTGACTTTTCTGTTCACTAGCATTCCTCTGAGTAGTTGCTTATCTCACCATCCTTGAGGTAAGGTCTGCAGCTCATTTCTACAATAATGACACTCACGATAGCTCCATTTTCAGGTAGAGAATATGATGTTAAGCATTTTATGTGAATTCACTTGATAGGGATCAAGCCTCTAAACACAGTCAGTCTAACTCTATAGCTTGCCTTCCTCACCTGGTGACTAGATTGCTTTTGAGACTCTTCCCTAAGTTAAGCTTCTGAGTTTTTGATAAAGGTTGTTTGTATGATTGCCTCAGGATTTTAAATATTCCCAAGTCCTTTCTGCTTGGGGGTCAGTTATTAGTATCATCTATGAATTTCCACAATTCTTTTTTCCTCCTAGGCACATTTGCTAAGTGCAGATTATTTTCTTAGAATGACTAAACATCATTGCACTTGCAAGGCAATAGTTGTTGTTTTCCTGAGCCTTTTTAGCATGGTTAATGGTGGTAGATACAGCACGTGCAGCTTCTAAGTCATCATTTCTAGAGCGAAGGAGACAGCAGTTCTTGAGCAGTGTCTCTGGGTTTCAGAAGAAGCAATGAAATGACAAAGGCTAGGAGGGCTGAAGACTGCATTTACTTCCCTGAATCCTCCTTTGGCATCCACTCATTTACTACTGTTTGAGAGTCAATTCTGAACTATGGTAAGAGGCACATGGTCTCCTCTGTAGGACTCCCTTGCTCATCATTTAAATTTTTCTTTTAATTAGCCTGTGCTTTCATTTGGTAGTAAGACTGAGAAGCATGAAAACCCTGCTGTTAATTGGTGAGGTATCAGAGGACAGAAAAAGTTACATAACCTTTTAGGCCCCAATGCCTTTCTCTATAAATACTGCAACCGTCATAGGACAGTTAGTGAAGCAGCTGAGGTTTACATTCCTAACATGGCTCAAAACGTCTGGCATTGTCTGAGCCAACCTGCCTCTCACACCTAATGTGGGATCACCACCAACTCTTGCTCTCCACCTCCAACCTAGCTGACCCCCTTGCTCTTATTCTTGGATGCCCAGCTGAATCCTTGACATTATCTACTCAACCTCCAGGCCCTCGTGTAGGCTTCCTCCTTCACTTGGCTCAGGCATTGGTCTGAAGGACCCCTGCTAGTACTCTCCCCTCACCCCTGGTTTAGACAGTTTCTCTCACTCTCTTATTTGTGTATACCCCCATTCTGCTGCAGTTTCCTTAGTCTGCTTACTATTGTCTTCTACAAACATTTCAGTTCATTATTACTTGTTGATTTTCCTCTCACTTGAAAGTGAAGTCCGTGAGGAAAGAGACCTCATCTCTCTGGTTTCTTTGCATCCCCAACCCTGCAACAGTGCTCGCAAATGACACAATCCATTCTACAAAAGATGGATAGAGTTCTTAATATCAACCTTTTCTTCCTAAGTTACATGCCAATTATTTTTAACAATTTAGCCAATGAAAGTTTATTGGGTTACATGCTTATAGAGACTGAGAGTCAAAATCGGGTCCACTATGAATACTAGGAATTGTCTATGTAACAATTATGAGATGCAAGCTTATTACTGGCTGGAGACCTTGAGAAAAGTAGCAAAAGTTAAAAATAAACTGAGAGCTGAGTCTGAGTATACCAGGAGATCACCAAGAGCTTTGTCTGGAACCTCATGGGCTCTATAAGCAAACTAGAGAAACAAAGAGTGCCAAATGGCCTGTTATTAATGCAGCTGATCAAGTTCCTCCTCTCCGCTTCAGCCTGCTTGTTTGCAGAACAAGGCCCATAAGTGGAGAAGTGGTATGAGGAAGGAGTTGCTTCCCACATAAATGTTGTTGTAAAGTTGTTGAGAGAGTGTGTGCAATAACAGTTTGCACCAAGTGGCATCCACATAAATTGATATAGATGCATAGAAAGTGTTTGGCACCCAGTAAACAGTCGACAAACGGCACCTATTACTATTTATATTAACACTATTAAATCACTTAGAAATCATTTGAAACACTTGTAAAGATTTGGGTGTCTTGGTGATGATAATGATTAATTTTTCTTGTCTTCTGTTTCTTTTTTCTTTTGCATTTATAAGCATGAGGAGGCCCTTGAGTGTAGTGATTAAGAATCTAGACTCTAGAGTGAGACAGAAATGAGCTGATGTCCTGAAGTGAATTAATAAATGAATAATAATTTAAAAAAAAAAAAAAGAGGTCTAAGGACAAAATCTAATCTTAGCCCAAGCAAGCTTCAGTTTCCTTTTTCCACCACTGTGGCAGAAATGGCCACAGAATCTGTGGTTTGGACAGGCAAATGCTTCTTACATCCCCCGTGTGAACGTGAGCCTCCTTGTGCTTCTGTGCTTCTTCTGTAGCAGACATGAGCATGCTTGGTCCATGCAGCCTTGCTGCATCTTCTGCCACTTTATAAAACAAAAATGCCCATCTTTCTTGAAGCCCCTCAAAATCCTTATCATTACTGTTTGACAAGTGGCCGGGAAAGGTTCATCTGTCTCCTAACCACCTCCTTGACTCAGCAGTCATACTGATGTACCTTGAAGGCCCTTCACATCTCAGGCATTTACTTGAAACAGTAATATTTCTACAAAACATTCTTTGCTAAAAGCCAAGCATTATACTCAGTCCGTCCACAATTCTAGTAGATGTGGGTACTATGCTTATCACTACTTTGTATACAAGGAAACTGAGGGTTTGAGAGAGAATGTTTCCAAAGTACCGCAACTAGAGAGTTGAGCTGCTGCGACATTAGCTGAAGTCATCTAACTCTAGAGCTGGTGCTGCATGGTCGTCGCTCTAAATTTTTCTATTTCTTCAGCAAGACTCTGACTTCCTTAGGGGAAAAATGTCAGTCTTGTTCACCTTTGTACAGCTCGGTACCTGCTCAGTCACTGCAGTGATGAAATCTCCCCTGAGTAATTGGTATGCTAACTGTTTCTTGAGTTGTGAGATAGAAAATGCTTTTACTGAGGCTAGAGAAATGGCTTAGTGGTTAAGAGCACTGACTCTTCCAGAGGTCCTGAGTTCAATTCCCAGCAACCATATGGTGGCTCACAATCATCTATAATGAAATCAAATGCCCTCTTCTGGCGTGTCTGAAGACAGTGACAATGTACTAATTTACATAAAATAAATCCTTTAAAAATAAAAGAAAATACTCTTACCTATGCATTTTACTTACCCTGTGCCCAGACACACAGTCTTCCATGGATCTCACAGTATCTCACAATGCCTAACAATGGCATTGAGAACTTATCTACTGAGGCAGGGACAATCTGCCAGACCTTCATAGTAGGTAGTCCAATTAGGATGTAATTCAGGTCTTCAACTAGACTTTTGGCCATTTGTCTTCCTCTGCATGTTTAAACTTAAAAAAAAAAATCTAGGAGTTGTATGGATAGAAGCAAAGATATTTGAAATATTCTCCTTTGTTATTATAAAAAGACACCTTAAGTAAGAAGTAAAAGCTATTTTATTCTTTAACACAGGCACAAATGCCCTATTGATCTTTTTAAAACAAAGTAACACAAAACCTGTGTTCCCCTTTTTGCGAAAAATCATTACTACTGGATGTTGTGCTCTGCAAGATGCTAAATAAGGGTTCTACCTAAAATGCTTTGCAGAACTATTTTAGTACAAAGTCAATAATATACATAAAATATTTATGAAAAAAAGGAATTAAGGACAAAGCAACTCCTTTCCTTTCAGTGGCTGTATATATACAAGCATACACATATAAATCATTAACATGAAATGTTAACTTACAGTCATCCACTAGTTTGAGACATAGTGACTACGGATCAGGGGTTCCAGGGAACAAAAAGGAGCATTCCCAAAAGATAAAAGGCATTAAGGTGAGCTCAGTGTACTTGAACTGTGGGAGCTCAAGTGGAGGGACTTGAAAACCTCGGAGAAAAAGGAGCATGATGCAACTGACTCTTAAATATAAAATAGGGATTTTGCAGATGATGACATCGGTGGGGGATTATAGGGGAGTGGATCAGTGTAGGCACAAGAGACAGCAAAAGCAGAGATAAAGATTCCTCACTGTGTAATACAATGAGCACCTCATGCTCTGGGTACTGAGTTGATAAAAGCTAGGAACGGGGCTAGGGTTCAAATTGTGGCAGCCTGGAAGCAGGGATAAGATTACGTTGAGGGCTAAATAAGATACAGTTAGTGAAATGACAGTAACACCCAGAAAATGAGTCCTGGATGGAGTAAGCTGTTATTGTCAAGGAACAACCTTCTCCTTCCAATCAGTGCTGACACTCCCTCCAATCTGCACAGCATCTTGCAGCTCATCTAGCTCTATGGCAACAGCATGGCAGGCATGAGGGTTCATTCACATGGCAACCTTCCTGGGCCACTGAGTGTCCAAATATCTGGTCAGACATTGCTTTGTGTATGTCTTGGGTAAAAATTACATTTGAATCGGAAAACTAAGTAAAATTAGGGAGGCTTGGGTAGGCTGCAACCAATCATTTGAAAGCCTGAGAGTAAGAGTGAACTTTTCTTGCCTAATTGTTGTATGTAAGGGTATTGGTCTTTTCTTTTCTTCAGGCTTTAACTAGAACGCAGGCTCCTTCTGAGTGCTGAGCCTGCTAACATTAGAAAAGGAACAAACCACCAGCCCTCCTGGGTCTCTGTCTTACTGATTTCGGATTTGGGGATTTATCAGCCTCTATAACCTCTACCCTCACGGTAATCTTATACCTTCTTCCAGGTGTCACCATTTGAATTCTAGCCCCGTCCTAGCTTTCAACTTGAGGCAAATTACTGATTCAATTTCTTAAGTATCTAGTACTCAGTTTCCCCTTCTATGAAATGGAACTATAATTTTTAAAGTACTGAAAAATATTGGCTGACTATAAATATAATGTCTTAGTTACTTTTCTGTTGCCATGATAAGATACCTTGACCAAGATGACTTACAGAAGAGAGACTTTTTATTTGGAGCTTATAGTTTCTGAGAGTTAGAGTCCATGACTATCATTTCAAGGAGCATGGCAGTAGGCAGGCAGGTATGGTGCTGGAGCAAAGAGCTCACATCTCGATATGCAACCGTGAGGCACAGAGAGCACTAATGTAATGATGAGGGCTTTTGAGACCTCACAGCCTGCCCCGAGCGACACATCCCCTCCAACAAGGCCACATCTTATAATTCTTCCCAAACAATTCCACCAGCTGGAGAGACCAAATATTCAAACATATGAGCCTATGGGGACCAGTCTTATTCAGATAACCACACTGCACCCCCAAAGTAATTAGAACACTGGCTGATATTATATACATAAATATATATCACATATAATTTGTGCCTGTATATATCTCTGTTGTAATGGTAGTAGTCATAATAGTTTCACAGACAGCACATACATGTTCTTGGGCACCAATTCCATGTGCAAAACAGCTGTGAATAATAAAGTGGAGTAGTAACATTCTCTTAATGTCAAGGCATTATAAGCTAGAATTTACAAAGCATGGCTTGGACCACAGGATCATGTTCTTTTTTAACCCCTGAACTGCCATATGCAAAACTGTGTAATAGGTAGAAGTAGTTCTCTTAACAAGCATCAACAAGTTTATTTTATAGATGTTAAAATCTAAGATCACTTACCAAGTAAGCTCTTCAGGGAGAGCTGGGGCTGAACAAAGAGGGTAGAGGACTTAACCTACAGCCAGGGTACACTTTTGATCTATCAAACAGCCTGAAGATTTCTGGGAGGATGGAATGGCCAGTTCACCTCACAGCCCACTCACAACACCTTGTAGATGAAATTGCTCACTTATCTGCAGTAGAGGTCAAGTGAGCAAAGGGGACAGGTTCTGGTATTCTTGAAGTCCCCAGGAATATCTCTCCTTCAGGGCCCTACATATGCAAATCACACATCCTAGTGACATCATCCCCTCCCTCCTTCATCTTCATAACTATAACCTGTGCCTCTGAAGGTGACCATTCCAGTTATGGCTTTGTTTCTGTGCCTGTGTTGCTCACTCTGTTGTGAGCACAGACAGGTTAGGCCTTATTTCTTTTTCCATTGCCTGCTACCCTAAAGTACTAGCTTCCACTGAGTGACATTTTCCAGAGCTCATCTCTAGTCATTGGTCATTTAACATCAAATAATGAATTCCGGTCAATTAATTTACTGTTTAAGATGGTTAGTATCATATCTTTAAAGGTGAGGTGATGGGCAAGAGATGAAACACAGGGTCAAGTACTTACCTAGCATGCGCAAGGCTCAGAGTTCAATCATCAGCATCAAAAGTACAAGTGAGAGTGGGGCTGGAGAGATGGCTCAGTGGTTAAGAGCATTGGCTGCTCTTCCAGAAGTCCTAGGTTTAGTTCCCAGTATTCAGAGCTGTTTGTAACTCCAGTTCTAGTTGATCGGACATCCTCAAATACACATATGCAGACAAAAAACCACTAATACACATGAAATAAATGAAATGATTTCTGAAAGTACAAGTGAGATAGATAGTAATGTCACTGGTTGCATTGCATTTCTTGGGAAGCAAATTCTTTGGTTCTTTAATGTGGATCATCAGGAGAAAGGGAGGGGCAAATGAGTTCAAAGAGAGGGAATGAAGCAGAAGCAAAAATGGGGCTGCAGTCTACCCTCAGTGAACACTCAGCAAACTCTCCAATATTCTATATTGACCAGTCGCTGGATGTGAGTACCTCATATGAGCCCATGGCCTTGAAAGACACAACTCTTTGTCAAAGCAATACCAAAGAGGGGTGACTATAGAGGGATATGTCCTTCAGCTTTGAATGATAGTCTGGGGACACTTCAGCAGCCTCCTGAGATGACTTTAGAGTGCTATGGAAACGCAGATACATACGAGAGCATAACATTCTACGCTAAACAAGTCTAAGGTTTTAGTACATGTTCGTTGTTAATCATACCAGCAGCAGTATCATTAGGCTCAGTAACAATGTCTTCAACTGAGTCCGATCTGCTTTGTAGAGCAATTCCTCAGTGAGAAGTGGGAAGTCAGTATATACCCTTGTTTTTATTCTGCTCACTTCCCTGCAAGACACCCTTTCCCCTCTCTCTTTTGTTATTAATCTCAGCTTAAAAGTGCTTATGCCATCCTATTTTAAAACCTCTAGGGTTGGTTTGATTTGATTTCCCTTCCACTGAAATGACTGTTCTGAACTCTGACCTTAATCCGGGATGGTTAGAGCAGCTGGAAGCACTTTCTTGACTATCTATCTATCTTCACACTTTATATTCTGTAGAAGCTCAGAGAAATTCTAAGTCTAAATGCAGTCTTTAGACATTGCTAACATTAACAGCTCCTGTCCATGGGGTTAATTAAATGTAAATGAGTGCCGGCCCTAGCATTCCCAGCTTCGTAATGACCCTGGGTCAGTTTCTGTGAGCTTGTAGAGCACAGGCATCAAAATACCTTGGCAAAGCTTGTCAATAGAAAAGATAAGTGTTCTAGAGATCAAGAATATTGAGCAAGTCAGAGTCAATTCCAGTAACCAGCTGCTTAAAGACAAGAGCTATGTGTGGGAGTTCAAAGGTGTGATGTGTCGTTGATTTCACACACACACACACACACACACAGAGAGAGAGAGAGAGAGAGAGAGAGAGAGAGAGAGAGAGAGAGAGAGAGGCTGGTTCTTTTTTAATTCTGAAGTCATGATTTATCTCAAATGTATGTATAGTGCATACATATTTCTAACTCATAAATCTTTTTGTGTCACTTCTCTGCAGAGCCAAAAGGCTTAGCAGAGCCCTCCTATGTCCATAAATATGCCAGGAATTGTATGTTCTTGTCTATTTCTTTTTCAGTATTGGAGATCAAACCCAGGGCTTATGCATGCTAGACAAACACTCTGCCACTGAACCACGTCCCCAGCTGTTCCTGTCTTTGTGCATGCCATTTCTGTTCCCCAGAAAGCCTGCCTATTGCTGAAGCACCCTTCAAGTTTCTGTTCAAATGCCACCTGCTCCAGATAGCCTTCCCTGGCTTACCCACATTTGCTGCTCTGAACTGCTTGCTTTTCTCCCAGAAAGTGAACCATGAGTAGAGGAAAATAAATTTGGGGATGTTATGGAGAAGGTCCAGGTATAGAGAGAAAGGGAAAAGTTGTGTATAAAACTTCATAGTTAAAACTTATATGTTGCGGGGTGTATGTGTCTATGTCTCTCTCTCTCTCTCTCTCTCTCTCTCTCTCTCTCTCTCTCTCTCTCTCCCTCT
>JANHMN010000004.1:37584987-37601744 GCA_030674055.1 Rhabdomys pumilio
TATCTATCTATCTATCTATCTATCTATCTATCTATCTATCTATCTATGATTCTCTAGGAAGACCCCTCTAGAGCAAGAGATTCTTTTCCTAGTCACTGTACTAATTTGGATCTTACAAACAGCCAACCAGAAGTGTAATCCTAAACTATGGTTTGTTTTAAATGAATGTTTTCCTCATTTAAACCAGCTTAGTATAATGGAGAAACAGAGATACAGAAAGGGCTAACACGTTGGCCAGAGTAAAGAACTAGTTAGTGATAAGTTAAAGGCGCTTCCCACTCATGCCTGCTACTCTGCTGCTTTCCACTGTCTCCTCCCAGTCTCCAGCATCATAAGTTTTATAGCTTGACCTAGAAACAACAATAGGTCACACCCTATTACGGCTTTTAAATCGTGGCTAAAATAATCCATTGAGAATAAAGATAGTTTTATTTTTAGAATTCCACCTTATTGAAACGACTTAAATGTAACCACATGAAGTGGACACTGAACTTTCTATATAAAAGGTTGGTATAGATGGAATTGTGCACTCGGAACTCATGTTCCTCTAACTCCTAATGTGACTGTATTTGCAATACAGAGCTTCAAAAGGCGAACTCAAATGGGATCATAAGGATGGGGTGCTCTCTAATATGATTGGTGGCCTTAGAAGTAGAGTGGGATTTTTCTCTACCGTGTGAGGATACAGGAAGTAGACAGGAAGAGGCTCCTCACACAGCATCTGGCCATGCTGGACTCTACTCTCATACCTCCAGCTTTCACAGTTTCAAGAAAATAGATTTCTCTTGTTTAAACCAACCATTCTATGGCATTTTATCCTGACAACCCAAGTTAACTGACACAAAAGGTTTTTTGTCTTATCAAAGTTTTTCTTTCCTAGACAGACAGTGTGCTGCACTCCCGTTGCCTCAGCGGGGTTGGGGGGGCGGGGTGGAAGCAGTAGGGTTATGAGTTTGAGCCACTTTCAGCCTTATCTCAAATCAACAAGAAAAAAAACTGGTTCCTAGACCCAGTAGATGTGCAAATTGAATGAGCCATTGGCTTATTAGAAACATTGTCTGGGCGGGTGTGATGGTGCGCGCCTGCGGTCCTGATGTGGTGTGGTGGTGCCTGTGGTCCTGATGTGATGTGGTGGTGCCTGTGGTCCTGATGTGGTGTGGTGGTGCACACCTAGGGTCCTGGTACTTGAGAGGTGAAATCAGGAGGAGCATCAGGGATTCAGAAACAGTCTCAGCTACATGGCTAGATCCTGTCCTAAAATACCAAGTTAAAACACAAGAAAATTACTCCAATGATTCCCTTACTACGCCATGCACTTGTGAATGTTCAAGAATGCTTGCTTTAATTGTAAGAAATAGCTTATTATTGCCTAGAACTCTGACTCATGAGCAGACACAATGGTTGGGACCTGACCTGTCACTATCAGGAATGAAGGATATATTAGCATCATGATCTCACTGTGGCCAGAGACTTTGCTGAACTGGGAACTCATTCCTGAATTCCAGAAATCACTTAATTATATACTCATACGCATTAACATTTCTACAAAACATCTGAGTCATCCATTAAGCTGTCTTCTAACTCCTGCTTTCTAACTGTAAACCAACTCTTCCCCAGGAAATCCAGTCTCTCTTCTTCCCCTGCACTCCTGCTCCCCGCCTGCAGGGTTGGTGTCCTTGCACTAATGGATTCAGCTGATGTCAAAATTGGAAACAAATATTTAACAATGCAACCTTGAACCAAGTAAAAGATCTAAAAGTGCGCAGCCTCAAGCCTCATAAAGTTCTTTTAAAAAGAAAACAAACAACAAAAGAACTGCTGACCTGTGAGTCTCAGTAGAGAGGTTATGATGCTTCTGTAATGCTAACCACCAAATGCCCTCCGCCTTCCCGGATGGACCAGCACCTTCAAACACTCAGGGTACTAGAAACCAAGAAAGAAAGTCACAAGGCTTTGTGACTCCTCGAATTCTCCCACAGACCCTGCTCCCCAAGTCCTCAGCAGCAGAATAACCATTAAACTTTGGCAAGTGGCCACAGTCTTCAGATTGTGCTCGTAACTATCAGGTTCTACTTGTAGTTAGGAGTTATTCTGTGAAACAGGCAGAATGCAACCATAGCTCCATCTCACAGCTAGTGATGCTGACCCCAAGCAAGTATTGGAATCTCCGTGACAAAGAAATTGAGCATCCTCGTGAGAACGAGCTACCCTGAAAATGAATGAACTCAAGTAATATCTGGCAGAGTGCTGAGTAAAAAGAACTAGACATGATCTCCAGTTTTGCAGAATTCTCAGTGTGGTAGAGGGTAAATGCATGCAAGCTAGCTATGACAATGGGAAAGTGCTGCCAGCATGGGAAAGCAGTGGAAGGAGGGTACCTAAGTTAGAGCCTTAAAAACTAGACTTCAGTGGAAGAGATAGAACATTGTTAACTTACAAAATTTTTTATTATGATTCTAAGGTAATCTTTACTGTTTCAGCAATTTTTATATAATAGTTTTATGAATTCTTTGCGATCTCATGCATATATACAGTGTACTTTGATCAAAGTTATGCCCTATAATTCCTCCTAACATCCCATATCTATCACCTCCTAACTCTTTAAAAAAAATAATAATAATCCATTCACCAATCTAATTTGTGTTGTCCATGGGTATGATGTCATTCATTGTAAAACCACCAGATATTACACCCTTAAAGAAAACTGGCATGTCCTCCCCAAAAAGCCATTAACTATCCATAGAACCTCAATTAGGGGTGACTGCCTTGATCCTGTGCATGTGATTTTTCAGACAAGCATGCGTTCGTGAGTGCAGTGGTCCTGTTATGTCTTAGAAGACAATGTTTCTCTATGGTCTTCCCAACCTCTGCCCTTTACAGTCTTTCTGACCCTTCTTCTTCAGTGGTTCCTAATGGTGGGAAGAGAAGAGTGATATAAATGTCCCATCTGTGCTTAAGCTCTCTACAGTTATTTATTCTCTACATCTTAGCTAGTTGTAAGCTTCTGAATTCAATATTATCCACTGCAGAAAGAAATTTCTCTGATAAGGTCTGCAAGATGTGCTGTGGGTATAGAGATATGAATTTAGAACAGTCCCAAGCATGTGTTCCTTCTATAGAGTAGGTGTTAAATTGTATGAGAAAATGGATTGTTGTCTCCATAACATTCATGCCATCATAGCACCATAAGCTTCTCTTACCATACTGATCATCATTTTGGTTTCCAAATTCGTAACACTATTGATGACTGTTTCTCCCGGAAGCCAGGACAGCACCTTCTGGCATTACGAAAGTTAACCAACTTGATTTTTCTATGTCCTATGTTCTATGCAACGTGCATAGTGACTTCAGCAATAAGGTCTTACCATCAATTTCTGGTAGACAACCAAAAGCAGTAGCAATAGTCTGTATTGGTTTTTTTTGGGTAGGGTCTCCAGAACACCTCTAACCAATGACTTGAGAAGAGTTTCTGCACACTTGGCACTGGACTTATTAGTTGACAACCTAAGGCTTCTGGGTGAAGCACTGTTCTCCCAATATAGTAGAGTAACAGTGATTAGACTCTTTTATCCAAAAAAAAAAAAAAAAAAAAAAAAAAAAAAGATTTAGGAAACAAACATTTTTAGTGTTACTTTTTCCTCCCTACCCCCTCCTCTGCCCTACCCACCCATCCCTCTCCTTACGTAAACATCTCTCCCAGCCTTACCTTTATCGACCTTCCCCACTCTCTCCCTTCATGTTACCTGATTTCTACTCCCCTCTCTGACTTCACGATCATCCTTTCCATCAACCATTTGGTACACTTTTTAAACTTCAGTTTAATTTCAGCCTTCTCTCACGTATTGGCTTTTTAAAAAGCTTCTCATCTTTTCATTTGTTAGAATGGCTGGGAAAGGTTGTTTCCTCAAAGTGTGCTGCAAGGCTGGCGAGAAGGGTGCCAGGTGCAGGGAGAATGGAGCTGTTTGCTGAAGCCACCTGCAGAAGGGTGGTCGGATGGGAAATTCAATATCCAAGGGACTTGTATGTTTAAGGGTCACACAAACTCTGGCATTTGGAGTCTACCATGTGAAGTGCAGCGATCCTAACTTGATGTTTTGGCATGAGAGAGGCAGGTGAGGATTGTGAAAACTGTCCACAGGAAGGAGATGGAAGGGTCTGATGCCAAATGAGCACTGAATGGCAAAGGTTAAACAGGTTCAACCATGGTTATGTAGTCATTCTGGGCGTCTTGTATCTTCCTTTTAATAATGATGACATCTACATGTCTCTGTTCCATTTGTCATAAGACTGAAGTGATTTTCTCATGAATAAGAAGCCTGGTCTTTGAAAAGCTATGGCCTTCTCCGCCACTCCTCCCTTCTCATACCCCTTTTCCTACCTTTCCACACCATTATATTTCACTTTTCAGGAGCCAGAAGTTCATAAAGAGAGAAGTTCTAAAACAAATTTGTGCTACTATGGCTTCTTCAAGACAAGGTGACATGGAAACTCAGAAAGCATTTAGTCTAGTGTTGCTGTAATTTAATTGAATTAACAATCAATATTAGTCAAGGTGGGCTAATAACTATAACAAATCTCAGAAGTGTAACACAGTTCAGGTCAGTTCTCAATATGTGTCCACAGGAGACTGTGCTCCACTCAGTCTTTCAAGGCCCTGGGTCTTTCCCAGCTAATGAATTCCTTGGCATTCTTCCTCATATACTCTCATCTACTCAGAAGGCAGAGAGAAGGAAAAGGTGGTGCATCGTACACATGGTTAGGAGCCAGATTTAAGGACAATGTATCTTACTTACAGCTCCATTTCACTGGTGAGCACTCAGCTTTGCTATATTCTAGCTGGGTTACCAGGCAGAAAAGTAAACTGGATTTGGTGGTGGTACCTACTCCATGCTAAGAGCTAGCTCTAAATTGGCCAAACTATTGGAAAGGGGTGATTGAGCTCACTATCAGTGAAAATAGATGTGAGAAGTGTCCCGTGGCCCCCTTGTTTGGAAGTCTTTTTAGAATAGGTGAGGGTAGGAGGGACTCTGGATGGAAGAATGCAATAGCTTTCTCAGTCTCTAAGATTCTCTGATTCAATGAAGTAGCAAAGTCTCAGAGCCGAATTTCTTGTGCCTTAAACTGAGTTCCTGGAGTAGAAATAGAACGTTGAATCTCATTTTTTTAAATTGTTCTTCCAGCTTGATGTATTGAAGATTTTTAGCACGCACACTCACACCTGGCTGCCCGCCACCTTCTGCCATTGCAGATATGCTTACAGGAAACCGTAAGTGGATCTGCTTCTGATGCTGGCAGCATCTTACTAAAATGCTTTTGCTGGCATCATGGAACAGGAGCAGAATTCAGCTGGGACCAATAATGAGGCTATTTAGAAAGTTCTCCCTTCCACCCCCTGACAAGGCAGATGTGATAGGGATTTTTCCACTCCCATTCTGTCGCCGGTGGCCGAAATTAGTTCAAGGCCATCAAAAATGTTTAGACCTTGAGAGCTGAAACCCAAGTCCCATAAAGAAGACAAATCCTCTTTCTCCTATATAGCAAGAGAAAAAGAAACTCATCCCAGAGACTCCCAACACAGTAGTGTGTCACCATCTATTGTTCTATAACAGACCTAGAAAAATCACAGCCCTGAGTCGGTTTGGGATGAGGAAAAAAAGTATTGGCTTCCATAAAAATGATCCTAGGTAACATTTACAATGGCCTCCACTTTCTTTTCTCCCTTGAGATCATGTTATAGTGAAACATTTTTAAAGACTGTCTCACTTCTGCCATCACATTTTAAAGTTCACAGCTATTGTCATGTGAGATGGGTTTTCAGGCTATGTACCTGTTTAATAGATAAGGCTACTTGAGGTCCACAGAGATTAACTGACACAAATGCAAGATTATCACCCAAACCTCTGTACTGATGTGCTGCACAAGTTTCTCACTGTACTTCACAAGGTTGTATCAGCTAATGCTTGGTATGTGGTGGGGTAGGGGTATCTCTATTTTAATGGACTTTATCCATCTGTTAATCCATTCAATCATGTGTCTATCCATAAACTTTGTACCAAATACAGATACAGAGGGGAGTCAGAATTTGCCTTTCAAAAGTTTGTAGCCTTGTAAAGATAGCACAGAAAAATAAACAATGACTACAAATAACTGTATGGACCACATATAGCAGCTATATAAGTGGGGAAGAGGCAGAATTTGGTACACAGTGGAGGCATGCTCATTTCTTCCTTAGATGGTCAAGAAAGTCCTATAAGATTTGCCTGTTAAATACATTCATTTGGATGCAAATTTTGTTTAGCATTTGATCCCTGTGACATACTTGATAAATTAAATGCCTTAAAGTATAAAAAAAAAAAAAGAAAGAAAGAAAGAAAATAAATCTAACCTGTAGTCTCTTTCAAAAAAAAAAAAAAAAAAAAAAAAAAAACAAAGATTTGCCTGTTAGCTTATTGTTAGGCCCGTAGTGACCTAGTACAATTCTCTGAAGTTAGAGAATTGTTTTGATCTGACCCACATTGTCTAGTTAGTTGTGTATTCTTTTATCTTGTTCTGCCTTTGCTTCATGACTAATCCTGGGCCCCAAAGTCTAGTTCTAAATACTCAGGAATCCTAAACTATGTCATATCCTTGCTGCATTGCCCAAGCCCCAAGCTGAGAACAGGACATTGTGAGTACCAAAAAGTGCTTGGTAACTTTAAACTATTCAGAAATCAAGTTGTGAACTCAAAGGAATGTTAAGAGGGTATAGCTTGGAGAGAAGGAAAGACTTCAGACTCCCATTTAATTAGGTAAGCCAGCACCATGCCAAGCATGGAAGACATAGATGGTAAACAGAAACCTTGAACTTTCAGATGTTTCTAGATTACACTACGGAATTCCTTTTCTCGAACATCAATGAAGAAAAGTGATTGAGACAGAAAACTGTGATACTGGAAATTAGGAACACTAACTCAACACTCATATAATAGGCATTTACTGTATGTGAATTCTATTCTAGATGCTCCAGGTACCCTGAGGATGAGGATGGTCTTTCCTTCGTCTATATTTCAGAGCAATTACCTTACCTATCCTATCTATCTAACTGGTTGCAAGAATAATACAGTACACACTAAACATTTAAGGATTATCATTAGTCAAAAATAGATGTTTCTTCCCCATGGGTCTTTCTTGGGTTATGTATGAATAAACTGATAATACTTGTATACAATACTTGTGTTATAGAATTGTTTCATGTTAAATGAATGACTATTAAAAAATCTAAGGCTAGCACTTGTCAAAGCAAATGCTCAATAGGTAAGTGTAGAATGTAAGAACTCTTCATAAATGGAGTAACGTTATCTAGTTATCTATAGCTTTCTCATAATAAACATAAGGAAAGCAGCTCTTTAGAAGCTTTGTCCAGGGAAAATTGCAGTTCTTAACTTATTTAATCATTGCTTATTATAAATTAGATTTAAGCCTCAGCCTCCAAAAACTCAAGCTTAATAAGAGAGACAGATATGCAAAATAAGACTATGAATGTACACATGTTTTTGTCAGCAAACAATCTCCTAGAAATTTGCTTGGTTGACTAAACATCTGCTGGGTTGACTAGACATCTGCAGACCACTCAATGAAAATATCAAGAAGACTTGAATTCTGTAACCATTGTTCTTACTAACTGTGTCACCTTGAACATCTACACAGGGTCACAGTGCTTAGTCTTCATATCAAAATCTATTTTATCTATTACCTATCCTCCTATCTTTCATCTATCTAAAACTATCTTAAACTTTGACTATCTACCTCCCAATTCTTTTTCAATTAAAGAAAGAAACACAAGGTACAATGAACAGTAGAGACTGATAATCCTGGAGAATGATAATTTATGTTTCATGAATGCCCAAAGAGAACTTGGAAAATAAACCCTTTATCTTGATCTTGTCTTGAATTGTTAACACCTACATAGTCTTACCTGCAGTTTGATGAACTCTCATCCACTACCCACAATGACCTTTCTAAAATTCCACTCCTGCCACACTGCCTCCTTATTCCTCATTGACTCGTGCGGTGCTATCTAGGATGACCCAAATTGTTTTCTCCACTTATCGATGAGTTAATTGAGGTACCTCAGGAACTGTGATCAACATTAAGTGGGTGAACCTTACTCTTCCCCTAAGAGAACATCAGTATTTTATTTATTTTTATATTGGAAATTTTTATAAAAGTTTCTTTCAGAGGAAAAATTGCTCCTGCAAAAATAAATTAAAAATTTGAAAATAAATCTTCTAGATTTATAAACTGGTTATTACTTCTGCAGTACAGCTACGCACTCTTCTTTTTTGCCTAAATTATATATACGTATATATGTGTAAAATGCATGGCAAGTGCAGATTCATTATTATATACATATGTACAACTATGTGATTGTTCCATATTAAATATTTTAAAACGCCATTAACTGTCTTAAGTACTTGCATCACTTATAGTTTTTCCAAAGTCCTTGTTGGGTTGCATAGGCCATGGAAATATGGGTCAATGACGAATTCTCACACTACAAATCAGCAACTTTTTTTGTTTTTCTTGTTGTGCTCAAGACTACTGGAATTGTCTGTCGTTAAAAACCTCTCCAGCTATGGAAACACAAATCTGTGGGGTAGATCCTCCAATGTTATATATACCAGATAAGATTTTATACACACCACTCCTATCTTTATCAGTGAAATATTGTTTCTGTTAAAATCCCATGGCTTCAGCTGAGTGGCTTTGCCTCAGAGAGAAGCTTCTACTTTACAGTTTCTTGTTCTAGCCACTTGAGTATTTCTAGGAAAGAAAAAACACTACCCTAATTTTATCTAAGTTAAATTTTATAGCACTAGAAATAGATTCCTTTGGAAGGGTGAGTTCAAGTTATCTTTAGCATGCATCTATTTTCATGTATTTCTAAGAGAGGTCATATTTTAGCCTATTGTGGGAGTGTATTCGTGGTACTTTAGCAAATATTTACCAAGTACCAACTATGACAGCCACTCTGCTTAACTAGCAGGAAACAAAGACAAGTAAGAATAGTCCTTGTCCTTGAGTGCCTTGAAAGCAGGCGGGAGAAACAGTCCTGTAAATAACTGTGGTCTAGCATGAAATCTATGGTGCAAGAGAATAAGCCCTATCAAAGTTCTGACAATGAAAAAGCTAATTTTGCTTACTGAGGTCAAGGCTTTGAAGAAGAAATATGATTTTCCTGGAAGAAAAGCCATTCCAAATAGAAGAACCAACAGAAACAGAAGCATGGAGAAGAGCCAGGAATTATGAGGAAAATAGATTGTCATGTCTAGAACTATGTGTTGGAGGTCAGTGTCCCAGTAGAGCCATAAGACTTAAAGGAGAACCACATGGGAAAAAGCCTTGAGTGTCAGGGTTGAAGTGAAGCTCTTAGGAGGATTTTAATCCAGGAGAGTAAACAGAACCCAGGCAAACTACAGGAAACTAATAATATGTGGCCTATACAAAATAATTTCACATGTTTTAACCTGATACCAAAATACTCAGTGAAGTGGAAAATGACCCAGCAGTTAAGATCACTTGCACTCTTTCAGAGGACCCAAATTCAGTTACCAGCACCCATGTCAGACAACTCTTTAGTGCCTGTAAATTCAGCCACAAGGAATTTGACAGCATCCTCAGACCTCCACAGACACCCACACACAGGTGTACGTACACAGTACATTAAGCAAGAAAATAAATCTTTTAAAAATACTTAACATGTCTGGTACTTATTCATGTGTCATGCTCATACTTTATTTGCATGATCTTTTTACATTCTCATAAAATTATTATTGTTCTGAGTTTAAATATGTTTTGTCCCTAAAATTGATAGACTATCTATGTATGGACTTGGTCCAGTTCCTGGTCCTGACTTCTAAAAATGGATGTTTTCAATTATTTTAACCAAAAAAATCCAGTTCCACATTTTAACAATATATTTCCAATAACCAGAATGGATATCAGAATACAACAATAGGAACCTGGTTCTTCATTTGAGGAAGATTTTAAATTTTCATCAAAAGTTTTTCCCCTTTATGCAACATTCTTAAACTGTAAAGTAAGTAAGTTGAAAAATCTGAGTTTAAAGGCTTGGAAGTTAACTCAGTAGGTAAAAGGCCTTTTTGTGCAAGTGTAAGGGCCGCCATTCAAATTCCCAAGACCAAGCTGGGTGTGGTAACACACTCCTGAAATCCCAGAGAATCTATGGTAAAATGGGAGGCGGAAACAAGAGCTTATGGTACAGGGAAAAAGAAAGAAAGAAAGAAAGAAAGAAAGAAAGAAAGAAAGAAAGAAAGAAAGAAAGAAAGAAAGAGAGAGAGAGAGAGAGAGAGGAGAGAGGAGGGAGGGAGAGAGAGAGAAAGAGAGGAAGAGAGGGAGGAAGGAAGGAAGGAAGGAAGGAAGGAAGGAAGGAAGGAAGGAAGATATTCTATCTTAAACAAGGTGGAAGTCAAGGCCCAATACCTAAGCTTGTTCTCTGTACCCCATGTGCATGAGCATGCCCCATGACTAACAATATGTACCCACACACACAGTACACTCAACAACACACACACACACACACACACACACACACACACACACACACACACTAGAGTTAACTTTACCAAAATGGCAAAGACTTACCATTCTTGAGGTTTCCTGGTCCCTCCCTGTATACTCTCTAGTGTAAATTAAAATGGATCTTCCTTTCATGAAAATAGATCGAGCAGCTTCTGTGCATAAAATCTGTTATTCTAGACTTTTTCTACACACAGGAATACATAATGTTTGTGTTGAGTAGATGGCTCAACTGGGCTAGCTACTGGTACTGCATGAGAGATGTAGGAGAGTAGTCCATCTTTTGTTGCCCAGTGTCTTGGAATTGGCACATATAAGTTGCATGGTCCAAGTTAATAATATACCTTTAAAAGTGAAGAGGCCACTGAGACTGCTGTGCTTTGGGTGTTTTGTTTCTTTCTGCCTTAAGGTACCAGTGCACTAGCAGACAATAACAAACAAATTTCAAACTGGAGTTTGTAGTTTAAGTACAAACTTAAGTACCTTAAGAGTTTCAAAAGTCTTGAACAAGCTGGAAACTTTACTGCAAGACATAACATATATGGAACACATTTAGATTCACTAGATTTTTGGAGGCTAGGAATACTTTTTGAAAGCATCCTCACTTCACTGACAATGTACAAACTGTGGTGGCATTGGTCGCCTTATACCCCATCTTATTATAATGAAGCAGACAAGTTGTGTATCAAATCATGAAATCCCAAAGTCCTAATTTGAAGCTAAATCGGTGTGTTTTTGTGTTTTATCTGTATTCTGCACAGAACCTTAGGTTCCATGTAGCGTAGTAAATGCCTAATGTTGACTTTAAACTCTGTGAGTTTAGCTATTTACTCTTCTCAGGAAAGGTGTCACGATGGATAGCTAGATAGTGATTCTGGGTTTTTTTGGTTTTTTTGTTTGTTTGTTTTTCTCAAGACAGGGTTTCTCTGTGTAGTCCTGGCTATCCTGGAACTCACTCTGTAGACCAGGCTGGCCTCGAACTCAGAAATCCACCTACCTCTGCCTCCCAAGTGCTGGGATTAAAGGTGTGCGCCACCACCGCCCGGCTAGATAGTGATTCTGATATAGACATGTTACAAGAGTATCATATCTTTTAAAATATCACATTTTAAAAGAGTTATATATAACCATAATTTCTGTAGGAACCCAAGGTAAGTGGTGATTTGATTTTTTTTTTTTTGAATCATGTATTTAAGAATAATTTCAAAGTAGGACCAGGGCTTTTCCAGGGACTGAATGTTTGTAGGAGGCCAGCATCATTTTGGTTACCTATAACGTCTCATAAAATGTTTACCTGTAGTAGGACTGACTCTGTAGCAAACAATTTTTAAGGGGGTTGTAATGTTAAAACTTCTGCCCAAAAGCCTCACAGAAAAAAAATACTCATCTTCATTAAGGATGTGATCCTTTTCAAGGAGGTATTTTGAACTTGAAGCTGCCGTTGCTAAGGGGTTGCTAAGGCAAATGAGCTACTCAGCACTAATGTGCAACTTTACTCCTCTGCTTAGAAATAGTAAAAATCATTCCCCCAGCTTCAGAGCCGAAGAGCAAGAAAAAGTAAGAAGGGTCAAGTGGAGAGTTGCCTCTTCCTGACAGTTGTCTAGCGCGACTCTCTTGTTTCTCACCTTTCCTTTCCTCTCATGGAGAAAGGAAGCAACCTCTTTGTGTGTATGAAAGTTGTACATGTAAACTAGGCCACTTAACAGGGCATGGTTCTGTGAAACTAGAAGATCTTTGGCTAAGATACAAAGGAAGTGCCTGCCCATTGGAGGGAAAGCAACTATGGTTGCTGATTTAATACATCTACTGGTGCCCAACCTCAGCAAAGTTTTTCATTTTCTTTAATAACCCAACGTTAAGAGTAAATCAATACAAAGAACTATTCATTAGTGCATAAAGTACCAAATAACTGTGCCCTCAGCATTTTGTTCATAAGTTTGTCTAAAATATTTGGAATCGATAATTTATGTTCTTTTATTGAGTGCCCACCATATCCCAAACTACTGATTTTCTATGTGCTGGGGTTCTAAGGAAATAACATACAATTTCTACCATGCAATCTCACAGTACAGCATAAAAATAACAATGTGCTATAATTCATTGAATACAGTCTATAATAGAATTGTTAAAATATTACCAAGACTTGGGATTACATTCACAGTTGAATTTTTTTTATAAATACATGTATAAAATACCTTGAATGGTAAATACCTTCAGGTTTTAGTAAACTCCAACGATCAGGCACTTTCTGATCTACTTCCAGTGACCAGAAAGCATACACACAACATACCAGTGGGCAACTGTGATATTTTCAGTTTTTTTATAGGTCAGGGTCTATCATCACCTGGTGGCAGAATATTGAAATTGCAGTCCAAGCCTTAAGCATGGGTATTTTTGGTTGTGCCAGTTGTTACTACCATACAAGTCTGGAGATGTCAAAGACATTACTCTTAATGTAAATTTTTAAGTGTAAAATAGTACAGAGAATAATATTTAAATTTATTTAGACTTACACTCTTAAATGGAAAGTACTAGATCAATGCTATAGTAGAAACATATGGGCAAGTTGGGAGCACATATTATATATGACACCTAAAATTGCTTCTTAATGGTCATATGATCCTCAGAAAAACACTTAAATGTCCTGGTAATTTATTTCTTCATTTGAAGTCTCGGGGTTGTGAGATTGATATTTATAAGCAAAGCATTTTATGCAGTGTTTGACACATAATAGACACTGTGATTTTTAATTATTGTTCCTTTTACAACAGTGCTTCTAAATAAAAGTCTTTGCATTCATCATCATATAATCGTGCTGTGTTTATAATTTAAAAATAGGATCAGTTACAATGGGTTCCTTGGAAGGAATATGGCTAGAATAATCTGGCTGTTAATATTATTTTCCAACTCTCATCCACTAGTTTTGTTCTGAAACAAAATATTGTAGCTTTACTGGCAAACTTTATCATTCTTTAAAACTTTGCCCCAAATGTCGCATCTCCAGCTTTTACTGTCTTTTGACATTCTCCCTAGGACTCAAAGCATGCAAATTAAAGTTGTTCTCCAGTTGAATTGTAAGTTCCTTGAAAGCAAGGACTGCAATTTGTAGTTATTTTTCGGGTCTCACATTAAGAATTTAGCGCTAAACTTTACCCAGAGGGCTAAGTAAATGTTTATCTGCAGCGAGCATGAAAACTGGGAGAGTCCATTCAAACCTTTGATAGCTATTACTGTGATATTATTATCCAATTGCTTGAAGAGTCATCATATCATACATTCTTCAACAAGATTTTCTCTTGAAGCAACTGCTGATTTATTCATTCCTTGCATTCTTTACGTTAGTAATAAAAGACTGCCATGTATACTATCTCCACCAAACCTATGTTTGTTTCTAACACTGGCAACAAACTTTAAGGATTGTGCTTGTTTTACAAATGAGGAAGCTGAGAGTAATGAAGCTTAGGATATCTTTTTATTCCCAAGGAACTGTTCGGAGTACCCTAGATGGGTTGAATGAATTAGGCCTTGGGATAGTATGTATATGACTATTGATCTTCTCTCATATATATATATATATATATATATATATATATATATATATATATAAATAATATATATATTATACACAAATATATATACACATATATATGTGTGTGTATGTATGTGTGCATATGTATGGATATTTTGATTTATACATAAATTAATATGTAATATACTTATATTTAATATAATATACATTGTGTATATATGTGTATATGTTTGTGCTGTCCACAAATGAGAACATAGAAGCTAATTCAACCAATGATCATTGAGCTCTTCTAAACATAGAAGAGGAAAATTAAGGTATACTTGGGAATTCTGCCATTTGGCCTTTAGGAATTTTTACCTTCCAGCTTTAATCCTTTGTATCTCCCCCATTCCCGATTTACAGCCTTATCATAATAGATTATAATGAGACAACTGGAGGACATACTTGGCTAAAAACATAGTAAACAAATCTGTTGATCTTTTTCAGTTGAGAAAAATTAAACATGCCTTCTACCCTCCCTTTCCTTTCTCTTCTTGATTGTGTCCATCTTTTTCGGTCATTCAACGTAAGTGTATTTTTCCATAATGGAGGAGAAAGCTTACTTTAAAATAAGGAAGACACATTTCTGTGTGCTGTGATGTTATGGGATGTTGTGCATGTCAGGACATTGTTTAGTGTATAGTAAACTTCTGTTACAAGACTGCAATTTTATTCTCATTTATAAACCCAATTATTTGTCCCTCCTCCCTTCTCTCCTTTCATTCCCTTCCTCACTATCCTCTTTTTTCTAAACTGGAAACTTCCTTGCCTTTTAAAATACATCTATTTCGTTATCAGCTGCAAAACTATAAATGTACCTAGACCTTTTTATAACACATTGAATTACTTTCAGAACAGAATTAAGCAAATTCAACATTATATCCTCCAAGAGTCTAACAGCTACCCCAGATTTCATCACTTGCTGTACTTTATTTTTTTTTTACTTTAATTTAGACAAGGGTTTTGTTGCTTTATTTTTATTTTCTTTTTAGTACAGCTCTTTTGAACTAATATTAAAAGGTCTCAAATCCCTTAATGCAGGGATCTTCGGAAATCCTTGTGTGTTTTCCACACTGACCCTGCAGAGTGTCATGTGCTGGGAAGAAGAATATATCACAGAAAAGTCCAGACTGTTGCTACACCTAAATTCTGCCCTTTTTAGAAAACTTCCTAAATAAAGCAATCTTCTTATCCTTTGCATTTCTTTCCCAGAGAGTTATACTATTTTTTTTTTTAAAAAATGTAGTCCAAGGCAAATCTGAGAAGGCAAATGTGCCTGCCTCTGGAAAGCAATCTACATTCAGAAGCCACTCAAGCATGAGTTTCGGAGAGTGGACGATGGTGTGTGAGTCTCTCCGGTCAGTTTACCTGCACAGGTGAACTCTCAGCAATTCAAGTAGACCAGACATCTGTTAGTCATGCATTCCAGTCCATAGCACCCTCCTGCAGATTACAGTCGGTATGCCACTTAGGAAGGAGAAAGGCATCAAACCGTCAGGTCATATATCTTTGAAAAAACATTCCGCAGTGAATTTCTAATTCTCTTGCAGAGTCTGTGTCAGTCTGGTGCATCTTTCTTGCCTCAGCGATATGTGTCCACTTTCCAATAAAACTGATTTAATGTTTCTACAGGGGAAAAAAAGAAGAAAACCAACACCATGATTCAACAAAGGAAAATTAAGCTATAGATTCGTATCAAAGCTTTTAAATATAGTATCTCATTGTCTGAGAAGATTAATTATATTGTCTGTAAAGACAGAAACACCAACAATGTATATATTTTGTTTTGAAAAGGGAAAAGAATAAAAAGAAACTGGACCACAGGAAAATGTCAGGTCACAGTCACTGATGATGCTATTTAAATGGTACGCCATAATTCTATTAGGACAGAGCACATGAAATTCCAGATTTCTGCATGACAGTGAAGGAGAACCAGCAATTGTGTGTGCGTGCGTGCGTGTGTGTGTGTGTGTGTGTGTGTGTGTGTGTGTGCGCGCGTGCGAGTGTGTGTTCCACCTTCCCTCACCATTTTGCTAATTCAACTGAGGAACATGAAGAGATCATCTGGACAGCCAGAACAGGAGGCAAGGTCTGCAGCTGTGCTCGGAGGACTGGTGTGGAAAGAGGCGCAGACTGACTTGGAGTTTTGTGTGTTGCACGTGAATGCTCTGGAACTGCCCTAATCGACTGAAAATGAGCCAGCCACAGTCATATGGAACAGGTCTGTTTAGCCACATCTTTTGGTAGCATGGCAGATGGTAGACCGTCAATGGGTGGTATTGATTGGCTGGATTTGCCTTAGGGTAACAAGTCTATGGGTCTTTAAAACCCCCACTTCATCTCATTTTCCTTTGTGCAGCTTCGTACAGTAGTGGTTTTCTCTTTTCCCTGCCCCAAAGCCCTGACCCTTAGCATTTCCTTTTTCCTTTTTGAAATCTAAAGTCTTCTTTGGTAATCAAGTTAGAAAGGTTACCTTGAGATAAACACTCTTTAAATTATCACCAAGGCAAGAAAACTCGAGAATATTTTATTTACTAGGCTGATTACATTTTAATGTTTGAAGAAAGTGACATTTTTTAATTAGTGTTTAAGACATATGGTGAGTGTACAA
>JANHMN010000004.1:37612644-37630199 GCA_030674055.1 Rhabdomys pumilio
ATGAGAGAGAGAGAGAGAGAGAGAGACACCAGTAAAGATTGTCTCGACTCAAGAAATACTGAGATTGATCAAAGAATCTTCAAATATATTTCAGTGAAGAAATCGGTAAAAATATTGAAGAAATATTGTTAGTACGTTGTGTTTACCTCTTTGTTGTTGATGTTGTTATTGTTAAAAGATACTTGTTCTTAACCCCAGAAGTAGTTAAATACAAAACTAACATACAGGATTTTGTTAGTGAAAAAATTTACATGGCTTAGGTATCCCCTGAAAATGACTTTTGGTGGATTCTTGGTTTGAAAAATAACATTATATTGAGTTTAAATTTTCAACTATAAAAACAAAATAAACATTTGTTTTCTATAGAAAATGTAATTACTTTTCAGTATAGAAGGAGGCAAAGAATGAATTCCAGCCTAGACGACAAATTCAGAAAACATACTGGAGGTCTCCTCTGCCTGCACTCTGGGGACGTGGAATCCTGTCTTGCTCCTGTGCTTCTATGAACCCTCTTTCTTTGTTCCTCCTCTTGTAACAAGCAGCCCTTGAATTTGCTTTGCCATCAGGATACAGCAGAGCTGATGGCCATTCCTTGTCTCATGAAGTTGTGTTTGTTGAGGACTGCTTATGTGCATTCTTTGGAATTCAAGGTTGTCACTTCTTTCAACTTTTTTCAATGATCAAAAAACACAATTAGAGGCTGTTTCTATGACTAGGGATAAAATTGAGATGAGAGGTTTTAAGGTGACTATCACCCGATGTCACTATGTCAGAGTGTGAGCAGAATTTCGTGGAAACCTCCAGATTGAACATCAGTGGTTTTCCCTTTGTACCAGTCTCTAAATGACTCCAAAAGACAGAAATTAAAGATCTTCTAGACATTTGTGTCTGTAAGGTTCCAGATATCCAGCTGTTCACCCTCAGGAAGAAGCAGTTTGTACAGTTAGAAGGAAATTATCTTTCAGCAAGATACCAATGAAACTTACCTGGAACCTGTTAATTTTACAGAAATATGAATACTTTTCTTCTAGCAGAAATTTATTTTTAATTCTTACTTGAGACAAGTCCTCAGTGTGTGTTGTCCAAGCTGGTCTTAAAATACTGGACTCGAGTGATCTTCCCAGCCACCTCAGTCTTAAGAGTATCTGAAACTACAGTTGTATGTCACTACACCTGGCACAAATGTCTCTTTTATACCTTTGCTCTGTGTCTGTACCTGGGAATACCATGACCTTCCTGGTATACTTTTGCACAAACAAGAACTTTGCTAATGTATTCGAAGGCTTAGTGTTGTCTTTTAACACATATCTAGATAGTGTGGACTATCTATCTCAGTCTATTTATCTACCTATCTCTGTGTGTCTCTCTGTCTCTAACCCTCAGTGTGTGTGTGTGTGTGTGTGTGTGTGTGTGTGTGTGTGTGTGTAGTAAAAATGGCTGTGACCTCTACTATGCCATGGTATGTGCCAATAATGACTTATCAAGTAGTCTGTGTTTCCCTATCCTAAGTTTTGCTTTTGTATTTGTATGTGAAGAACAAGAAATGAATCGAGCTAGTTAGTTACTTACTTACTTAGTTAGTTAGTTAGTTAGTTAGTTAGTTAGAATGTCCCCTTTGAATAAGCCACAGTAGTAAATACAGGTCTAATGATAAACTTAGGTTCTAAGGGTTGTTTAAAAGTGGAAAGCCTGACATCTTTGCTAGTGAAACTTGCATTAGGAAACTGCTCACTTAAAGTGAAATAGACTGACTACATCCCTGCAAATTTGTGATTTGGACCAGATTTGACTCATGCTCTCTTATGTTCCTTTTTGCAATGTAGCAAACCACACATCTAAAATTTGGATGTCGTACATGTCTTAAACATTAATTATCTCTGTTGATGTTCTGGGTACAGACAGTCCAATTCCCCCAAGTCCAGATTCTTGCCGAACACCAAAACAAAAGTGATACTTATGAATAATATTGGGAGAGTTGTCCTCATAGTAACTGTTCCCCAAAGGAAGCTTTACATAAATGTACATTTATTATTCAGGATATTAAAAGGCAATCCTTAGCTTTTACTTTTTAATTTGGACTAAAATATGTAAATTGCTTTTATTTTGGAGTTGCTCTGTTTTAGGTGGCTTTGGGGGAGGATAACTTTCTAGCTTGATTATATTTTAATTGCCTCTATAATGGACGAGGTTCCACTCTTGAAATCAACCTGGTTATTGTGATTAGGACCCAGAGGGCCAGTGTGCAGTTGAAGCTAAAAACATATATATTGGCCTGTCCCCATATAGGAAAATTAGTTTCATTCCTACGGATTCCACAATAAGCATGCCTATGTTGGTAAAGCTAGCTCAGGGGTTGTGGAACCCTACGTGCCTCTGAATGAGGAATCTGCCTGTACTGGCAAACCTCTAGAAATACTGTTCATTCACTCATTGTTCCTTCCTCCCTTCTTTTCATAACTTCTTATTGACCTCCTTCCTTTACGTGTGTGTGTGTGTGCGTGTGTGTGTGTGTGTGTGTGTGTGTTTGCATGTTTGTTAGGCACATATGTGTTCACATGTGTATAGAGGCTGGAAATTGATATCAAGTATCTTCCATGATCAATTTCCACTATATACTTATTAAGGTAGGATCTCTTGTTGAACTTGGAGCTTGCCAATTTTGGCTAGTTTAGCTAGCTCCTTTGACTTAGAAATCTCTGCCTCTGCCTCCCGTGTGCTGGAATTACAGATAGCTGCCATCCCTGCATGGCTTTTTAAATGGGTTCTCAGGATCCATCTCTGGTTCTCATGCTTGATTCCCGAGTGCCTTATCCACAAACCTGTCACCATAGTCATTGTTTTATTTACTAAGAAGCTGAAAATACAAAAGTTTTCAAGGAGCTAAAATGATGGCTCGGTGTTAAGAACATCTGCCGCTCTTGTAGAGACTGAGGTTCAGGTCCCAGCAACCATATAGCAGCTCATAGCCATTCTACCTCCAGTTCCAGAGAATCCCACTGTCCTACCCTCTGAGGGCCCTGTGCATCCATGGTGTGTAGACATACATGTGAGCAAAACACCATACACGTAAAAATAAATAAAACTTTTTATAAAAAAAAGTTTTTCAGAGTCAGGTATATATGGATGAGAGTCCTGACTTTTCCAACTTGGTGATCGTGGAAAAGATATTTCATCTTCCTTAGTTTAATTTTCTCATCTTTAAAATGGAAAGATAATACCTGATTCACAGAGCTTCTGTTAGAATCGAATGATTAAGCATATCCGAAAGAACCTTCCATATATAGGACCTGAACAATGAAGGTGCTTAAATGATGAGTTTCCTTTATTCTGTCAGGCCTCTGTCTCATGGCAAAAGCCCTCCTTCAGGAAACAAAGGTCCATCAGCCCAGTGTCCTGGGAAACCACACCCCCTGACACCCTCCCAGCCAGCATCTCCTCACAATGCTCAAGGGAGTTGACACGTGATAGGTTTCTCATACAGACAGACCCTCGGTCTTTCCATAGAATTGTGTGACTCTACTATGTTTTCTGTGTCCTCCCAATTTTGAAGGACACATCCTTTGGAATTAGAATTAACTTGGGATTTAGTCATCAAAAAAAAAAGAGAGAGAGAGAGAGAGAAGTTCTGAGGATGTAATTAATTTAAACTGGTGCTGAACTGTTTTTAAATTCATGAAAGAGCCTGCTAGAATCGTTAGGAGACAACTAAAAAGACAATAAAAAGAGTTCACTTCTGTCCAGAAACAAAAGTTCCTTTGGAGCTTTTTTTTTTTTTTTTCTGTCTCCACCTCTGCCTTTTTTCATCTACCTTGTGTTCTCACACATTTTGAAATTCTGTTTCTCAAAGGAGAAGCTGGAGCAAAAAGAGTTAATGTGATTTTTCTAACTTTCTGTTCAATTTTTCTCCTCTGTTTAGTGAGAAGGATGGATGGCCATGTTAGCAACAGCTCTAGAAGTGATCTAATTGACTGAAGAGGTGTGTGAGATGTGAGAGTAATACTGGCCCTCTAGTTATTATCCTCTTATTTGAAGAGAGAGAGAGAGAGAGACAGACAGAGACAGAGACAGAGACAGAGACAGACAGAGACAGACAGAGACAGAGACAGAGAAGCACTGGGTGAAGGGAACAATCACAAAAGCCTTGACATGGCAGTCATTGATAACATATCCTAAGAATACTAAGCAATGGTAATTGTTGGGCCAAATTTCACATTTGTACCTTTATCCCATGGCTCTGAGAAGATAACTAAATTGAAACAATAAATAAATCCACACGTTGTCCTAAGCCAGTGCCCCTTTGCCGTTGCCAGTGAGGATGGAAGAAAAATACAAGAAGTTGCTGAATTAGTTTAAGACTTAAACTAAAAGCACAATCCTTGAAACCTTGTTTTAATGTCACAAATTTTCAATTCCACTTCAGGACAGAGAGGAGTAGGTTTTCAATTTGATCTTTAAAACAAGGCGAGGGCTTATAAATCAATCTGACCCTGTCCCCAGTCTTCTAAGCTCTGTGCTTTCCTTTTTAAAGAGCTATGATTCTATGAAAGACAGTAAAATGTTTCTCTTTACTAATGAATCCATTTCGAGTCCTTACCAAGAATTTCCTATGAGTTTAGCAGGTTTGTGTTGCAGGATGTTTGATCACACTATGAATCCAGAAATTGTGTTGTTTAATAGAAAAACCTGTTTCTAGTTGGGGTGTGGCTCACACTCTTAGCACACACCATTAATTGCTCTGACTGGAATACAGACACACCCTTAGTGCACACCTTAAATCCAAAACAATAGAGGTAAACTAAGTTTGTAGAAGGAAGATCTAGTATTTGAAAGTAATGTCTAATTGAGTGGCAGACAAAATAACAGATCAGAAAGATTTGACAGAGTAGGATATGCCCAAGTCTCATGAGAAGAGAGGGAAAAGGGAAACTACTTCAAGGACAGTGTAAAGAGAGAGGGAGAGAAGAAGAAAGCAGTTTTATGAGGAGAGTTTTACAAAGACAGGACACAGGTGAAGACAGATCGAGCCAGAAAATGAGAAGGAGCCAGGAGACTAGAACAGATTACTAGAGTTAGTTTGAGGCCAAGCAGAGCAATTCAGGAAAGACCTTGAGAAAGAAGCCATATTGAATCAGTCAGATTGGAGAGGAGTTTGAGACAGAACAGCTGAATTAATCAGCCAGCTAAGTCTCAGAAAGAACTAGAAAGGGTGAGCTTATTCAGCAGTAAGTCTCAGAGGCTAAAAACATTCTAGACTTAGATAAGATTATACAGAGACTAGACGCTTCCAGGGCTAGGCCTAGGCTAGCAGATGGAGGGAGAAGGCTCGGAGACAACGATTACATTAGAAGAATAAGAGTTACATTTACAGGTGTGCATCTGTATGCTTGTGTGGTGTATGCAGGCACTCAGCACATTTGGGAAATTTTACAGTGTGGTTCTATGGGCATAAATACAGCTTCAAAAAGTGGAGGCTGAGTCTGTAATTCAGTGATCAAGACCTTGCCTGTGTGAAGCCCTGTATTCAAACTCCAGCCTTAGGAGTGTGAGGAGCTTGATTTTAGAAAAAGGTGATAGAGAAGACATTTCTCTGGGATTAAAAAAAAAATCACCTATTAATGAAGGAAAGAAAGATAAGGTTGGATTGATAATTTGAGTAAGCAAATGGTAGAGTAGGGAGTAAAAAGATAGTTGTAGGTCTGTGCTAGATAGATATTTGTGATACTTAAAAAAAATAAAACTTCATCAATGTATATAAGAAGTTAATTCTTGAATTTTATTTTATTTTATTTCTACAAGAAGAAAAATGAGCTCAAAATTGCAATTACAAAGACTTGTTTTGTCTGGTTTGTTTGTTTGTTTGTTTGTTTGTTTGTGGGGTTTGTTTTTATTTTTTTGCAACAGAGTAGGGTTTCTCTATATAGCTCAGGCTGACCCCAAGCTCATAATCCCCCTGCCTTAGGCTCCCCCAAAGCTGGGATTATTCGAGTATACTCCAAGACTCTGCAAAAAGAACTTTTATACAGTTCTCCTCTTAATGAATTTTGGAGAGGCAGGTTTAAAATAGGTTTAATCTTGGTGCTTTCCCAGCTAGCAAGTTGTCCCAGCGTTCCACGGACAGAGAAGCAAGCTTGCATTCTAAAACTTCAACTTCTTCCTGTTCAGTTCTGCTTAAAACACACTTGTGCCCATGGAGATCATCACTCACGTTCACTTGACAATGTACCATGTTTGCCCTATGCTGTCAATTTGGTCTCTTTAAATGTAATTAAGGCAGATAATGTTAGCCCCCTTTTATAAAAAACAAAGCTTAGACACTGCCTAAGTTTATAAAGTCAGCAATATCAGAAGTCATCACTCCTAAGTGTCTGGGAACATGTTTGCCTTCCCCAAAAATTACACTTATTGGGGGAAACCAAGGTAATTCCTTTTCTAGACTGAAATTTTAATTGTATAATAAGCAAACAAATATTGCATATCTACTACATGTAAAACCATGTTGTAGATGCCTCTTAGAATGTTTCATTACCTAATATACCCCTAATACAGTGAGTAAATGGTGTCAGGCTGGGTGTAGACCATGTCTAGACAGAGGAGCTAGGATGCACACAAGAAAGAAACATCAGTTCTTGTGGAAGAAAGGAGACAAGACTTCATGGACTAAATTCCAGAAAACCCCCATAGATAGACAAATCAGAAGAGAGATTCCTTTTGAACAGAATAGTATGTATAAACACACCAAGACAGGTACTTACAGAACTTGCTTAAGTAAGAATACTTGAGTGAATGCAACAAAAGACGTGTAAAGATAAAGCTTTAGAGGCAGAAGCTACCAGCTAAGAAGATTCGAGCATTGTGATTTTAACACTGAATTGGTAGTTTAGGTTAGAATCTGTTATTTCCTGGTCATTTTTGCAAGACCAAGATGTCTTTACTTAGCTAACATATTTCAGAAGTCACACTCTCTAGAGATGCTTTCTGGCCCTGTAACCTAATCCCTGTAAACCAAGTCAACAAAAATGAGAATATTAAATTTATTTTATGTTGTAAAGAAATAGGCCACTAAAGGAATGTTTGCTACTCTTTGCACCAAGAAGTAAGGGTCATTTTGTGAGATAGCCAGAGAGGAGATGGCAGCGGGTAGGAAGCAAACTTATGCCATAATACATTAAAAAAAGTAGCCACTTAAATAAACTCTTTTAAGTTGTGTAGCATGTTATCTCTCTGAGTTAGGTCTCTCTTGGTTATCTTTTCAGCTTGGAGACAAAAGATCATGCCAAATGCTCTCTTATTTCAATGCCTGGTATGTTGTAGGTTCTTGATAAGTGTTTATATAAAGTTTATTTAAGTTATCATAATATAATTTTGCTGTATTTTTTCCATAAAGAAACTAACTATAATTCGAAGACGTGAGAGTCTTGAATCTGTTTAAACTTACAGGAGTCTGTTAGCCTAAGTCACCGAACTTTTCTGAGTTTCAATTTCTTAGTATATAAAATAGAATCAATTCAACTTTATCTCTTAATGATAAAATTCATTGAGGTGTCATTTTTATACAATGTATAGAGAGAAAACCAGTATTGGTAAACCAGTAAGCTATTGTTTGATTCCATGAAAATATATTGAAATGCCTACTGTGCATGAACAGTTACAAAGATAGCTAGCCCAGTTTGTCTCTCCTCTTGAAGATTCATTAGCTGCCATTGGGCTTCTGATTTAATCATAATAGGAGATAGGACGGCCATAGAGTGTCTTATACCATGTGCTCTATTTTGAAAGTACTGAGAGCAAAGTACCTGATAGTAGACATTCAAAAAGATTCATTGGTAGCTGGGTTAATTCTGGCCTAGGAATTGGGAAGAGAATGTTAGAGAACCTTTAAGTCATAGTATCACTAAAGATTTTGTGACTGTGCCTCACTGTGTAGATGTCCATACCTGCAATGTGCCCATAGGCATTTAGTCCTGAAGCCAGCGTTTTGGAACGCCTAAAACTGACAGTAGAAAACTCTCAATCTGAGTTTGAGAACTCAAATTGTAAGCTTTGAATTCTATCCAACCAGAAAGGATATTTTCCTCATAGTGTGAAAATAAAAAGCCTTTGGTGGTAGCATTTAGAAAACAAGTCAGGGGTTTTCTTAGAATTTAAAATAAGAATAGTAATAATCATGGCTATGTTGCTAGTTTTACTGTGTCACTCACTAGCCTTATTTCCACAAGTCATATTATTCCCCAAGCCTCAGTTTACATATTTGCAAATTGAGTTATATCTCTCAGGCTGTGGAGGTTAAATAAATCCATTTGATAAATACGTACGGAGAGTTATTTGGTGATCTCAGAAGAACTAGTGCTAAAGGCACATAGTCTTCTGCCTGCAGGGAGTTGTGTGTCTCTTATGGCACTAAAAGGTAGGATTCAGACTGAAAGGATGCAGCACCCTGTGGTTTTCCTTGGGGTGTGTGTATTACCTTCATGTACATGCTTCAGTTGCATTTCTGGCTTATTGAGGCAACAGTGTTGCAATACCCATCTCTTTTGTCCCCTTTGCCTTTGGGTCTTAGCCTTGTCTGTGGCACATTGCTCTTTATACCATAGTTACTGGATAAATCCAGCCCAATTCAGCAAATATTTACCAAGTTGTTCCGGTATTGTGCTAGAGAAGGGAAAGTAACGTTTGCCGAGCAGAATTTACTTAAAAATGGCTTTGGAGCACAAAAGGGGAGCAGCATCCTGGGGTAGTGATATGCTGGTGCTGAAAATGCCTCTGATCTATTCAGGACAAAAATAGAATACCGAAGAGGATTCGGCTGTGAGCCTGAAACAAACAAACACACACACACACACACACACACACACACACACAAATGGATTCTTTTTCTGAGTGTGCTTTCTTTATACATCGTGGAGAAACCATTTCTTTACTAGAGGCACACAGTTGGGGTGGTCTTTGAAATAGTTACTTCATGTTTTGTGGCTCAGACATAAGCCCTTCTGACTTCTCAAGGCCCAGGAGGCTCTCTGTGGCCTGGCAGTGAGCACCTGCTCAGTTTCCCATCATGCATCTCTTTCTGCCTCCTGCTTCTACTCCACTGTGAAAGTGCACCCTGCTGTTCCTTAGCTATGCAGAGGGATCTTGAGGTCCAGCATCCTTCTACTCTCTCACCTTGTTTTGCAAGGTTTACATCTCCCTTGGTAAGGCTTCCATCACCCACTTTGCATAGGAGGTGCCTCTGCAAGTGCCATCAATGACCTTCCATCCTTGTTCTTTTGAACCACATAGTCAATTATTGAGTTGCCTATTTGGACTCAAAGCTCTTCATCTTGAAGTTTGGTTGTGATGCTGCTGTTGCTCACCAACCACACTTCTGTAACTTTTGAGAGTGTCTATTTACGTGAACCTTTTCCTGATCACCGTGACTCACCTATAATTCTTCTTTCCACTAGACTACTTCAAGTCACTTGTCCTCTGCACCACGCAGCTAACAGTGATAAATCACAATAATGGTGGCCTTTTATAGTGTGTAGACCAGGATTTGAAAAAAAAATTTTTTTTTAGATTATTGCATCTAATCTCATGACAAGTCTCAGAATTGGTTATTTTTCCCACTTTAGAAGAAAGAGCACCATGTATAAGGTCACAGGCTAGGACATGTCAGACTTAGAGTGAAAAGCCTCATCTGAGTCTGTTTAATTCCAAAACCCATGTGCTCTTTTCCATCTTGTATTACTCATCCTTTCAAAGGTAAGAAGTAATATATACAGGAATTTATCCTAGTGGTTATTAATAGGGACTTTTGATCTAGAATGCATGAGTTCAAACTCTTACTTTGTCAATTACAGCCTTAAACAAACTACTTCCATATCCGTGACTGGGTCATTTATCTGTAAACTATACTTGTTAAGATTTGTTGTGCCAATGTGTGTTGAGAACTTGAAAGAGTGCTTGGCATACAAAATGGTAATGGACATCTCATGATTATTATCATACAGGTTAATTTGTAACCCGTTCTTCGAATATTTGCGTAACACCTTCTATATACCAAATACTATTTTCAGTGCTAGAAAGCAACAGCAGTGAATAAGACGAGTCTCTGTCCTTATGGAGCTTTTGTTTTAGATGGAAAGGCAAACACAGAGTAAGAAAATAGATTTATATTAGTACCTGTTATTATATATCATGTGATAAAAATATAAAATGTATTTCACAATGAAATGTCATTTTTATAATAGGAAATAATGGCATGCAGAGTATGTTGTGGCTACCATACTTCAGTGAGGCTACCGTAGTTCAGCCAGTGCCACGATCCTACCTGGTAAGCTAAAGTCAGCAATGCCTGCTCTGAAAGACAGAGCTTCATATGTCCAGTTTTGGTTGGGGTAGGGGCCAGCTGTATTAGGGGCAAGGTGCCATCTGTAGACTGTAAAAGGAAAGTAAACAACTAGGTTAAGGTGTCTGGGTCTCAGGGAAACATGACACAGAGAACTCATAAGTAGGCCAACTCATAAATATTCCCAGCCAATTGGGAATAGGCTCCTTTTATTGTCCTTTATTTGGCAGTGGAATGGGATATATGACCCCAGAATGTCACAGGGTATTATCTATTCATCCAGCTAAGGACAGCCTCAACCAGGTTATCTTGTCAAGGAAGCCTGTGATATCTCCACATGGTTCCTGTAATAGGCTGAGAGTGAGTCATTGCTATAGGAGCAGCCACTGAGGAAAAACGTCCCCTTTGGAGTCCTACAAATAAGGCTCTTATTCCTTACCCACCCACCTGAAATATTATACTGTGCTCTTGTCAAAGTCACTAACTTGTCTGAGCCTTGATTTCCTTATGTCTATCAAATGAGACATAATACACCCGAGGTTCATTTAGATGACTACTGACTAATTAAATTAGCATTTGTATAAACCCTGATTCAGAGTCTGGTGTGCAGGAAGCAGTTAATAAAGGAAGATTTTCAAAACTAGTGCAGTCTCCCCTGGGTGTGCACTTTAGGTATTGGTCATTTACTTCTGGATTCACAGGGAGAGATTTACACTGAAATATGAGAGCTACATCTCAGCCCACAGCTTCCAAAGAACAGGTTAGATAATCTCAAAACCAGGGCTATATCATCTCAGAAAGGATTGTGGATGCCAAAAGAAAATGAGATTGGATTTGCTTCAAATCAGCATGGTAGAGACCGAACCCACCAATCTCTACTACAAAGCTGTGTTGTCTCCATCTTCTTGGGGTCTCAAGCCCTTAGCAGCCTGTGTGAAGGCTGTGTGAAGGAAAGTATGTGATACAAGGGCTTTGGACTCTGAAATATTGTAAGCATTTGGAGTTCAGTTCTTATAGTAAATTAAATACTTCCTTTTGAATGGGGGGAGTCTAGGGAGAAGGGACGGTTTTATTTTTATAGGTCAAAAGTACTCATGGAGAGCTCCTTATTACTAGAATTATAGATAAATCTACTTGACGTTCCAGTGTGAACAAATAGAGAACTTTTCATTTTAAAATATAGACATAAGCCTTGCTGACTTTTAAATCACCTTGCCGTGGTGTACACTATTCCATAAAATTGCATTAAGTTTCTTGAGAGGGAGGAAGGTACGGATTATTCTCATCCCACAGCCCTGTCATTCTCATTTAGCAATACATAGACCTAAAACTACTTTATCAGAAAAAAAGCTCTAGGGCTGGAGAGATGGCTCAGCCGTTAAAGGCTAGGCTCACAATCAAAAATATCAGAAAAAAGCTCTCTATCAAACAAAATAAGAAAAGAATAATTGCCTGAGTGTTGACCAGCAGACGTTTCATGCAGAACCCTAAATGAAGTCCTAAATATTCTCTCCCTCTTGTGGCTACTGCCATATTAGTATCGTTATTCTCCTGGAATTTATTTTACCTTGTTGGCTACTGGCTCACATTTATTTTGATCTTACTACCTGTGTTCATCCAAAATAAACAGAGCAGGAGTAATTGAGAAAAAAGACTTTAAAATATAGAACTACATGTTCTTCGGCATGCCAGGAGGCTGGTATTGGGAGGAAGGGAAGGCTTCCTCTTTGGACCTATGGAGTGGTGGCCACCAGGACTTCAGAGAAGTCAGGAGGTATCTGAGACTGTGTGGGTCAGAGCAGGATCCAGGGAGTTCTAGGAAATGACAAAGTCGGGTAAAGCTGAGATTGGGGTTCTGGTGGCACTTGTCTAGAGGCACGGAAGGAACATACTGCAGATAAAAGTGGCTCTTGCTTCGTGGCATTTTGAAACTCTATTTGCAGACTTTTCTATTAACCTCTAGACTGAACTCTAGGGGCCAGCCAGGGATCAAATGGTGTGGAGCTTAGTTATCCAACAATAATAATTCACTTCATCTCTGCCATGTTCGTGTGAACTATTATCTTATTAATATGTTCCTTATTGCACTTGAGATAACTGCAGTGGAATGGTTAATTGGCTTGTCCAAGCACATAGAGCAGACAAGAATTTGAACCTGAGTAGTCCACCTCCAATTTTCATGTTAACTATTGGGCTCTAGAATAAATAATTCATAAATATATGAATGGGTTTTAACTGAAAAGATGTAAAATGATTGTGTAAGCATGTATTTTCATTCATTTACTTAAAAGAAATAATAACATCTAGACATGCTCAGATCTAATGGCTGTCAATAAAATGGTAAGAGCTCCCACTGGCTTTTTCTTTGACTTGCATGACTTATAGAAACTCACAAAGCAGGTATGTTGAAACATGACTGCAAGACCAGCCTTTTGGGAGACTAAAGCAAGGAGATGAAGAGTTCCAAGTCAAACTAGGATATCAATACCATGATGAAAAACAGCAAAAACAATACCTCTTATGAGTGGAAATGTTTCATGGGCTCTTAACTTCCAGAAGGTACTAAAGGAATTTGGCAGCCAAATTCCAACCAATAATAAAAATGAATTCCCTAAACGGTGAGTTTGGGACTGAGACAGAGGAGACCAAAGGTAGAAGGAATGCAGGGATGAGTTCAGTGCCCCAACCCAGAGAGTCAAAGGCCCACAGACTTATAATGCAATCTTTTGGGTTTGTTTGAAAGCAGTTACAAAGTACAACAATGGCAAAGGCCAGTATATTTTAAAGGATGAAGTGCTTCTATCTTTAAATTGATCCTAAAGAGAACAGATAAGAGGGAGGTTTACAGCAGAGCAGAGTGGTGGAGAAGAGCAAGGAGAGCAGCTTTGGCTGTGGGAAGCAGATGAGGACCTAACAAGTCATTCATTTATCCACAGATGCTACCAACACAGCCTAGAATCTACACTGGATCTTCACTAGTCTCTGGGGTTGCTAATAAGTCGATGGTATAATCACCATCAAAGAGCTTGCAGTCCAGTTGTAAAGGAATGTGGTAAATATCCAGAATGGAGTGTGTATAAGGGATGAAGGTTTGAGCTGTGAAGAGAGCACGGGGGGGGGGGGGGGAGGGTGTGTCAAGCACAGTAGCAGGGAGGCTAGATCTTCTCAGGCCAAGAGAGATGCTTGAACAGCGCAGCGCGGAGCAAACTGTGCCTGTTTCTCATAGCCAGCTACCAGAGTGCAGAAGGCTATCACCTGGAATGTGCTTTCCAAGGTGTATGGGACATGTAGTGGATAAAGGAGGAAGATGGAATCAATGATGGGACATCCGACCCCAGCTCTGCACCATCTGAGCACGGTAAAGTAGCTTTGCTTTCTACTTGCCCTCGGTAAGGCTGGCTGCACCCAGCTCTAAAAATGGGCACGGCAGATTCAATGGATTAATGTGCATGAGTGTAATTTGATGAATTCTTTTCTAAGTGGGAATTCTATGGGGGTCAAACCCATTTCTTCCGGGGGAACTAGCACTTGAAATGCTCTCTACTCTCCCCGCCATACTTTTCTGGCTGCACCCTGGAAGATCCACTTTCCAAGTGCTCTGTCAGTGTGACTGCTCGCTCCCTCAGGGTTCAAGAGCAGTGCGAGTTGAGGACAGGACACCCGATCATCCACCCTGTGCAGAAACTGCAGAGACCTTTGGTTTTCAGTGTGCAGAGCACACTGTGGCAGTGTTCTGAAACTTCCCGTGAACGTCTAACCCTGTCCTTAGGAGAAACCGGAAACAATAATGACTGGGTTTATTTGTATTTAAAATACCCAAGTCTATTCACCATAGAGGCTTTTTTGAAGGGGCAAAAAAAAAATGCCAGAAATTATGTTGATAAATATCAAAATGTACTTTCATTATTCATTCTATGGATTTCTTTTAACCTCCCACCCTTGCTATGTATCTTCCTAACTAGCATTATCATGAAGACTTAGTTAATGCTTGTAAAATGATATGAAGATGAAGGAAGTAGTTGCCAGCTTAGGTGATAGGCAGAGAGGTCTAAAACCCTCTTTTCTGATTCAGACACTGAATACCACAGCCAAACGATCCCAGCATGCCGGTTAGTGCCCTTCATCACCTGCAGCACGTTTTGTGGACACACTTTTAGTATGTTATGATTTGGACAAGGAAAATAAATGAGCTTTGGGGGCTTGTTGTGTGCCAAGCTCTGGATCAGGTGCCTTCACGTTATTATTTTTAATTTTTGAGCGGCCCATAGATTTGTTTGCATCTTTCAGATGAGTATATTTAAATTATACTTCGGAGAGTCTTAAGGTCAAGGCCAGCTCTGGTTTTCAAACCCAGGTCAAATCAACTCCAACTCCTGCATTTTTTCCCATTATACCGTGAAGAATTATGATTCCTATCCTTCCCGTAGGATCAATTTATTTGGCAGTATTTCCCAACTAATAGACTAGACAGCAGATAGACTGGCTGGATTGTCTTCATCGTATTAGAGTATTTGATTTGGTTTTTCTGACACTTGGGAACTTTCCTTAGAGGTATAAGAAAAGAGGCAGAATTTTTCAGAATTGGGTTCTAGTTGAAGGGACACTGAGCACTGCAGTGAACTGTGATGTCAGTGGACATTAACCAGGGTTTCATTTTTCCATCATGTGTAGTGCAACCACACTTCTAGATCTGTAAATGGGGAAAATGTCAATAGCCACTTTGCAACTTAGTGTGAGATTGGAGTGAAGCCATGTGCATAAAGACATCGGTTACCAGTTCAGCACTTCTGAGGAATCCAGTGCTGCTACCATTGGAAGGGGTCCATGGTAATCACTCGACTGACTAAACATTTTCCTGGGTGATTCAAAAGGACATATGAGTCGGCATTACAACAAGATCTCTATCCAGTAAGAATTTTCTGTGTTCTGGGCAAGGACGTTCTCCATTACTGCATCTATACCTTTGTATACTAGTTACTCATGCATGTATTTATTTACTTCCTTGCAAGCAGGAACTCTTTCTCTCCCCCTTCTTACTCCTGGCAATTAATAGAATTGTTTCTAGCCTATTGAAGGAACTTGTACACGTGACAGCGACTAGGTTGGCTTCTGTTCCTCGGACTGTTTTTGTCTGTTCTGTCTCTAAGAGCTAACTTCAGTTGTGGGGAAGGAATATTTAAACAGAGTGCATAATGTTAGCATTCAGTTGTGCTTTCTAACTTGCTTTTGAGTGTTCCTTTCAAACATAAAATTTGACAAGATTCCACATATTTTGTTAGCCATCGCATTTTTGTTGTTGTTGTTGTTGTTGTTTATTTTTGTTTTATTCTGAGATAAGAAGAATGAGTTCAGAGTTGGAAGAGTTTATCAAGCAAATTTGCTTTGTGGCTATGATGTCAGAGGACAAGATATTATATTCAAAGAACTCTGTTCTTTTCGGTGCCTCATTTCACTCACGAGTATCATGACAACTGTTTTCTAGAGGCGTAGTAAATCAGTCCTGAAAAGATCTTATGAATGATAATGCTTTGAGAATTTAATGTGTTTTAAAGGTCTTACTATTTATGAATTTTTAAAATTCTAATTAGTGCTGATTCAAAGCATATTTTGAAAACAGAAAGCAGTTTGTGAGTAGAAAATATTAAGCTTATTTCTATTATCTAAAATTCAGTTTTATGAGACATAAAATACATTGGAATATATTTTAAAATAGAACAATTAGGCAAAGAGAATAAAAATTCCAAAGGTAAATTCTGAAGTAAGGTTCATGATTTATTTATTTATGTATTTATTTGGGATTTGAGACAAGTTCTCACTGTATAGCCTCACACTCACAGCAATCCTTCTGCCTCACTCTCCTGGATGCTGGTATTACAGGTACGCACAAAAGTTCTCCGTGAGGCCTTATGATCTTTATACTTAAGGGAATTCAGATGTAGCACTCATTTTCCTGATAGTATATTTTTGATAGTATATTTTTAATATCTCAAAAATGACTCTGGTTTCTTCAAACAAACAAACAAAAAACCCATCATACTGAGGACTGAGAATATTAGTGGCTTGTTGTCAAAATAAAGAATTCACCTCAAAGCAGACAGAAATATTTTGATACCTATGACTTTTTTTCTCCCCACTTTGCTTCTTGTCTGTGGATTTTTAAATAAATGATGTACTGCGAGGAACACCATTCCTTCTGTATGGAGGAACGGGCCTTTAAAAGCATGGTGTGGAATGCCGCTTGACGGTGTCATACATTCACAAGATGTCCTTGAAGATGGAGCACAAAACAGAGATCAGGGAAATTTTGGCAGCTGCAGTTGGGAAAATAAATGGCTGTTGTATGATTGGGCAGATCCTGAAAGCAGGCTCCTGCTCAAACCATGTAATTAAGAAAAGTGGGAGCTTTTGTCAAAGTGCAGAATGTTCATAATATCAGAGTTTGTCAGCCGGAGCTTTCAGAACGGCTCAGTGCTTTCACTCCCTGGTCCAGGGAGCGGGCTTCTTATAAATCATCTTCTCTCCTTGCTGTCCTCATGAAGGTTGCTGCCAGGCACTGAGGCAGGTGTGAGGCTGCAACCTCACTAATTCATGCTGATTAAGGTAAAGGAGAGACTGAATGGGAGACTGTATCAAGAACTATGGCCTCTAGTGTAGGAAGAGGGTGTGGCCAATGAGAGCTCGTGCCTAGTGGCTCTGGGGAAGAAGAACAGCTTTTAGCTCACTGCCTCCAAACTGAAGAAGTTGCTTTTTTAAATTTTTTATAACTTCCTTTCAGATACAAAAGTGCTATATTATTATTTAAAAAAAATAAAAAACAAGACAAGTGTGGGAAAACAAAGATACAGATGAGTATAACCACCACCTGTAATTCTGCTTTACTCTTAGTGTATTTATTTCTCTCTCCTATTCTACGAATGTTTGTATAATTGAGATAGACCTTTTTTTTTCACTTCTTTTTCTACGTGAATCAAACCTATTTTCTAATTTACAAAAACTCACTATAAGCATAATTTTAACCATTGTAGAATACTGTTCCTAAAACTATTCAATATGTTATTTAACCAGCAGCCACCTCTCTCGTCAGGCCCTTGGTTTGCTATTTTCTTTTGTACACCTTATAGAGTATACTTTAGACATCCAAAAATAGAAACATAACATACAGAAAGGTTGTAGCCGCTTTAACTTCTCAGGTAATGATGAGGAGGACCATTTCATTGCACTCAAGGTTTGA
>JANHMN010000004.1:37635801-37650074 GCA_030674055.1 Rhabdomys pumilio
ATATATATATATATATATATATATATATATATATATATATATATATATGGTGATAGTAACACAGGCAGATGTGCTTTGCAGGTTGCTTGAGAGGGGTCCAGGAAGTGATTGAATACATGAGAACTTTGATTCATTCATTCAACAGTCTAAATTTCTTAACAGCCTACCTATTATGAAGCCTAGTTCTGCATATAGCATGTAAACATCGTAATAAACAAGGAATGTTATCTCTGTTCTATGGACTGTAGAGCTCCAGTCACTGTTCTTTGTGAACAGTAGATTGCTATATCCAGAGAAGCCTGGGGATAGGTAAGTCTCCGTTCCTCTATTCAAGTGCATTGCTAGCACGTGCCCTTCTCAGTACCCCAGGAAAAAAAGAAGCAAGTCTTCATTCAGATGGCTATTCCCGAATTGTCAGAAGAGTAAACAATTGGGGTGATCTGTAGCCAGGGATTCCAGTTCATCTCTCACTTGAAGTAGGAGCATGACCTTGAGACAGTCCTTCCCTTTGTCTGCTTCCCAGTCTCATCACTGAAATTATGGCTCTGGCCTTGTGGTCATTAATATTCTCTGCTATCAGTTGGCTAGCCACATCATGGGCTCAGTGGTGTCTGCTTCTTGTCTTTATTTGTATGTGCCAGGTCCTATCTCCAAGCCTGGCACACCAGGCATCCATCCGTCTCTGTTCATCCAACATATCCAGATCTAGCCATGATAGAAATAAACCCTTTCGTGTGGATATGATTATGTCATGTCTGGGAAGTAGAGCTATAGGTGGATGTAAATACTCTATATGGCAGCCACAGGGGTACCATGCAAAGCAGAGAAGATATCCAACCTTCCCACCACCACCACTGAGCCTGGGAGTACCCAAAGGGCATGTGCAGTCTCTGCTCCTTCCTTTCCTCTGCAAAGATAAATAACCTGGTGATGATCCGACAGCCGCATGGCTGAGGCCTCCCCTCTTGCTTTTGTTATATATTTTGCAGAAAAGAGTGATGGGAGGGGTGAGGTTAATGTGTTGAGTGTAAGCAATTAGTCGCTCAAACCATCGACATTTTCAATGGCAGGATTTGAGTGCCTGTGTTATTGTTCACTGTTCTGATAGTTTATCCCTGAAAATTTCTGCCTGTATAATGTTTCTTAAAATATATCACGGGAACATAAAAGACTTAATGCAGTGCTTTGTACAACCATTAGAGTTTGAAGTCAACTGAACCACCTCAAAACTCTATCCTGGGTGCTGACAGTAATTCTGCTCTTAATTGCCTTTCAGAAAAGGAAAGGAGGGCACTTTAGGGGTTCGGAGTCTGGTCAGCTGTGGAGTTGGCTGTGAGACCCACACAGAATATTTTATTAAAGTACATGTGAGTGTTGAGGAAATGATATACTTATTTTCAATAAAAAAAAAAAAAAACAGTACTGTTAGAATGTCAGAGATGTTTGCCTGAGGACAGGTGTTTTGATTTTGTCTAGCCAGCTTCTGTGCTTATTTGAGGATGGGCTTTCCACCAAATGTGTTTTCTTTACTTCTGGTCCATTTCCAAATGTAGAGAATACACTTGCCCTCTCTTTAGTAACCTTAAAATGCCACCGCTTCGTAATCATGCTTTTAACATCCGTCTCGCTTAGCAACTACTCTTATTTCCAGGTAATGTTTTAAAAATCTTCCTCACTCATTCAGATGCCAGATTTAATGTTGACATTTTAAATTTCTGATTGTTTTTGTTATCCTGTGATGCATCCTGGGATAAATCATTAACACCAGTGAGAGGTCTCTTAACATGGTCTATTCAACACATCTCTGACGTGTTCTCAGTCTTCAGACTGTATTTTTCTGAAAATACTTTGTGTGTGTGTGTGTGTGTGTGTGTGTGTGTGTGTGGTGTGTCTGCATGCACATGAATTTTTTACCAGTTCTCCTGAACACACAAAGAATAACTGTTTAGTGTGTCTAGCACACGAAAATGACATGACCTAATTTATAGCTACATATAGCCTGTGGAAGTAGCTCAGTGGTGAACACACTGCATTTCATGGCACTTTTTCAAAAGTTAGAGTTCAATTGGGGTTGTCTGGTATATAGATAGGGCTCAATTCTGGGAACTGACATAAATCTGGAAGCCTGCATAGGATGTGAGGAGATGTAGAAGCTGGAGGAGGAACTGAATTACTCCACGTAGACTCGCCGCCTCCTGGGCCTCCCTGGAACAGCTTTACCTGTGAGAGGCTCACATGGGCAAATGCTTTTGCCATGTGTCTGTCTGTGAGATGAGCATTCAGCAAATGAAAGATGAACCTGCTAGATGTCTCTTCGAATGCTTCAGTGTGGCATACATTATATATGTTCTATCATTAGCAGCAGAAAAGCTGCTGTGGTCCAGACTGTCTTCTTGGCGTCTTTGGTGGAGCTCTAAGAAGGCTAAAGTAGGAAAGGTGATTCTCAAGAAAGGGAGGCTATAGATTGTATAACAGATTTGGGGAGGGCTTTTGAAATGTGGGGTATCCTTTTAATTAAAAAAAAACTCAAAAGCTGGTTAGCCTGAGGTTCTGTGGGATATCACTAAAACAAAATTCAAAAGCTGGTTAGTTTGAGGTTCTGTCAGAAGACAGACCTCCTAAATGGATAAATTCTGGTTTTGAAGTTTATTGCTGCCTCGGCAGTGTTTTCTGTGTTGGCTATCTGGGACATAAAGAGGAGGAGCAGGACAACACAGCAAATGGATGCAGGTCGCAGGCCCACGCCCAGAAGGAAGCTGCCTCCAGCCAGAAGTTCTGCTGATGCCCTGTGACTTCATCTCTGTTAGCATAGCCCTCAGCAGCCCTGACTCCTCTCCTAAACTCTGGTCTCAAGGGCAAAGCCACTTTCTAGGTATAGTCTTCATCATTAGTCCTGAGGACAGCTTCAGTTAAAAGCCTTCTCAGAAGCCTTTTGCTTTCTCTTTGCAATCTGGACCAGCTTTCTGGGATCCTACAGTTGACCTAAGACCAAGAAGGAAGTTCTGGTGATGTGAGAAGTTGAGCCACTTAAGTTACTTACATGATAGTAAAGAAACTTAGACACTCTCCATCTTTCTTGATCTGCTTTATTTCCTTGGCTCTTTTCAAGACTTCATTTTTTTTTCAGTTTCATTTTCCATATCCAACCATCAAAGGAGGAAATAAAGGGACACTCACCTGTGTTGGACATTGGGAGAAATACAGTTGTGATACTCGAGGCATTTCAGCTCAGAAAAAAAAAAAAAAAAAAAAAAAAAAAAAAAAAAAAAAAAAAAAAAAAGGATGTGAGGCTCAAAGCCATGAAGTAATGCCCCTGAGTTCGTATGACTAATAAAAGATAGAACTAGAATTTTAAGGCATTTTGACAAAAAAAAAAATTCTGGGTGGGGACAATGCCACACCAGGTAAAGGCACCTGCCACTAAGCTTGAAACCCTGAATGTAGTCCCAAGAACCTACATACTGGGAGGAGAGAACGAGCTCCTGCAAATTATCATCTGACCTCTACATTTATGTCATGGTATGCACACATATGCATGCATAAGCGCGCGCGTGCGCACACACACACACACACACACACACACACAAATAAAATATTTTAATTTTTAAATTCTAGCCAGGTATCACATGACTTAAACCTTTAATCTCTGCATCTGAGAACCTGATACCAAAGGATCCTAAATTGAAAGTCATCCTGAGCTTCATATATGTGCATAGATACATAATAATAATAACAACAACAACAAAATAATAATAGGTGAAATTTTCTTAGCAGCAATGTTCATATTGCGACTAAAAACAACATTAAAAGAAAAGGAAAGAATTAGTCCTGTTTACCACACCGCTATGCTCCAGCTGACAAAACAAATAAAAGCAAAACTTTATTTTAAAAAAAAAGTCATCGAATATTGAAAAGACTGTAGAACAACCAAAGTAGTCATTCTCTGCTGACAAGAATGTTAAGTTGGTATACACACTTTGAAAATCCAATGGCAGTATCAACTAGGGATTATCATACATATCCCTTATAACCCCAAAATTGGAATCCTAGAGATGTGTGTATCCCTCCTAATGCTCATTGTCATTAGATCAGAAGTAGAAACAGCCTAGATGTTCAACCACAGATAAATAAAACGTGTTTGCACCATACAATAGAATGCTCTATAACAGTGAAGAAGAGCAGCCTATGGCTGTATGTAAGAACACAGATGCCACTTCAGATATGTGACAAGCCACAAAGGAGTATATATGGTAGTACTATGTATATGAAGTTTGAGAGGGAATGTATACAATCTATGGACTGCACGTTAAAATTGTGGTTATTTGGGTGTGACTGATTTAAATAAGGGGCAGAAGAAGAGGATTTCTGTCATGCTAGTCATGTACCATGTTATGACCTAGAAGAGATTATCCAGGTCTGTTCACTTGAATTGTAAACACTCTTGAATTGTAGCCTTAGTATTTTATGACATACTTGTTATAGTCCATGAAAATGTTTGCCAAAAAGTTTTGTTGGCACTCATACAGTAATTATTTGAAGGAGTGTGTTATCAGATGTCATCTGTCCCTGGTTTTCCTAAGTGCTGATATGTAGAACATACTAGAATATGTTCCCTTGACCTTTTATAAGAATTCAGTAAGAGAAGACCCATGAGGTGACCAGCAGAATGAGTTAGTAACTATCAGGGACTGCAGTTGTTTTCACCACTGTTCAGCAGCTGTATAAATGTCATCTCCCTTCCCATAATTTTGCAAGATAGGTGTCATTATGTCCCTTTGTCAGACATCACAGAGCTGGTGCATGGCAAAGCATGGTCCCCAGTAGTTGATGACAATTTCAAAGACAATGGAACCCATGTCATGATGGGCAATTTCTTTGTTAGGTTTCTGTTTCTGTGATAAGACAATGATCAAAAGCAACATGGGGAGGAAAGAGTTTATTTGCCTTCATATCCGTATCCAGGATCACAGTCCACTGAGGGAGGCCAAGACAGGAACTTAACGCAGAAACCGGGAGGCAGGAACTGAGGCAGAAACTATAGTGGGACACTGCTTACTGACTTGCTCATCCCAGCTTGCTAAGTTTGCTTTCTTACACACCCCAGGACCTCTACACAGGGTAGCACCACTTACAGTGGGTTCCTACATCAATCATTATTCAAGAAAATGCCCCCACAAATTTGTCTGCAAGCAATCTGATGGATGCATTTTCTCAATTGATGTTTCCTCTTCCCAGATGGTTCTGGTTTGTGTCAAGTTGAGAAAATCATAACCAACACAGCCAACTAGGGAACAATACTATGGTCAGCTAAAAGGAGGATACTAGTGGTCTCTATTTGGGGCCAGAAAACCTGGGTGCAGACCCAGCTACTGCCCCCACATTCCTACAGACAGTCACTGGATGTAAGCAGTCTTCTGTTTTCTGTGACCTCTTAAGACTACATGCTCCTTAGGATGGGACTCAACCTTTTGGCATGCTTCCTGGAACAGTTCAACAAATATTTATATTAAGAGAAACTCCTCTTTGAGTAATAAATCAGAGCAATGGGCTATGCTAGATCAAAGATGAAGGTCTAGAAGAAAAACATTTTTTCTCATTTGTGTTTTTGTTTGTATTATTAGAGACCCCAGGAAAAATAGTAATGGTTTGATTTTTTTTAATTAGATGACTTTGCATCTCCCCCGAATACACTCATGAAAACAGAAGTTTGATCAGTGTTTAAACATCAGTGGAAATCTAAGACCTTCCCATATGAAACAGCCCTGTTTAATTTAATGTCATTTTATTTTATGAGATAGTTAATAAACAGGTACTGTATTTGATCTTGTGAGTTTAGTCCTCTATATTTAGCTTTTTCAGCTTTAATGGAACTATAATTTTAATCATGATTATTACTTTACATTTTAATTATAATTTGGTGTGGCTTAAGTATACATTTCTGAGAGTGATTGTGTAATGAAAACAGGAATTAGCTTTTCATTAACAAAATAATGGGAGATTTCCCACTGCATTCTAGTCTGTGTTCAAAATCAAGGGGCTAGTCTAAAAATAGCAAGGGGAACTTAACATCCTGGTTAAAAACGTGCTTCTAAATTGGCTGCGTTCACAGCCAGTCTCTGCTCCATCTTACCTCATCTTGCTCTCTTTCTTTTCAGCAATAAAATTTAGAAACAGACTTTGTGTCTTCTGAGATTTCAAAATACTTATTTTTTTTATTTAGATAATTAGCACCATGGAGCCTCAGGTGTCAAATGGACCGACATCCAATACAAGCAATGGACCCTCCAGCAACAACAGAAACTGTCCTTCTCCCATGCAGACAGGCGCCGCCACAGATGACAGCAAAACCAACCTCATCGTCAACTATTTACCCCAGAATATGACCCAAGAGGAATTCAGGAGTCTCTTTGGGAGCATTGGTGAAATAGAATCCTGCAAACTCGTGAGAGACAAAATTACAGGTACGCTCTTCAACACTCAGGCTATGGATTCATGGCAGACCTCAAACACCATGCATGTGTGTGTAGTGCATCTGAGCACATATTCTGCATATACGAATTGTATGCATACACAACATAAATTCACACCACGTACACACTTGTACACCCCAGGATCCTGCAGGCTGAAAAGACTAAGAAGATTTTGAAGCTGTTTTGCCTTGATATAAAATGAGCCTTTGGTTTTATACTCATTTATTTTTTTATCAGTTGCCACTACTTTTTTAAAGACAGGGTCTCATGTTTCCAAGGCTAGCCTCTAACTGACTAGATAGCTGAGGATGCCTCTACTTTCTGACAGCAGGGATTACAGGCATAGACTATCGTGCCTGGTTTTATGGATGCTAGAGATAAGGGCTTCACGCATCCTGGGCAAGTGCTCTACCAACTGAGCCATGTCCCTAGTTCTTCCTTTGCACTTTGGTCCTGAGTTCTGCCTTCTGTCCCTCCTCCCCTGTACTCCACGCTGCTTTTATTCCTTTCTTCTGTTCTCAGACATTTGATTTGTGCCCAGTTTTCTTCCATATGTCACGACAAGTGTTTTAAAGGGGGCCAAGAAGGATGACATAATTGCTCTTTGTCTCTGAGATGAGCAAGTCCCAAAGATAGCAGATAATTCTAGACTGTAAACACAAAAGAAGGGAGATGCTTAATGAAGATATGTATGGGAGATATTTTATCCCATATATTTGTTCATTTTGAAGATAGTCTTTAATTAATCACTTTCTTCTTGACCTTGTACTTAAAAACAAAGCAATGCCCTACCCCCATATGACCTCAATAATTAGGGTTTTGATATTTTTGTCAGACAATTATACTATGCCTGTTTGGGGGGGGGGATTTCACTATAATCCTATTGGAGGTGAGAATATTTTCCTTAAAAAATTAATGAGCTGCACAATGAGAGCCATGAAGTGCTACCAGAGAGTGCTCCACCGCTGTAGTCATCACTATGGCAGCCCTGAGTCCCTGTCAGTCATGAATGTTGACTGCTGTGTCAGTTTAACTGACAAGCAACTGGCTTGCATAAGTAGAAATGAAGATCTGTGATTTAATCAGGATTAGATACCATCCCCCTTTTAAATCAGATGCTACGATGTATACACATACATACAGATAAATACAGTCTTTGACTCTTCTAATTCACAAGTAAATGTGCCCCCACCTTTAAATAAGCGCTATTGTTTATGGTGTAGGTCACACAGTGCCCCCAACACAATTTCTTTAGCTGTAAAGTTGGGAAATGGTATTTATCTTAAGAGTGTATTGTAAGGATGAACTGAGAGACTGGCTGTGTCACACCTAGAAGGGTGACTGTCGGATAGAAGTCTTTAGTCGGTAGAGAGTGCTACTTGTGAAGATACAGCTAGTATCTTTAAAGGAGTGTGATCAAGATAGAAAGCTGATACCCAGCCTCCCTAGCAGGGCCGGCTTTCCAGCTCTTACCCACGTGTACTGGATCTTCTATTCTTTAACAAAAACGCCTGTACTTTCATAAAGCCGATGTTTAGATTCCTTGAATAATCTTTACATAATGGGATGATAATTCAAACCAAATTAAAACCAGTTAACCATATGATTCTTCCTCCCACTGCTATATGGAAAATGTATTTTTGGTTTTGCCTTACATTCTAAATAGGGATCCTGCAGGCTACATTAGTGAGTGGGTATTACTAATCACCTTTTCAGGAGAGTTCCCTCGGAATGGTAGTGAGATTTTTTTTTTTTAAAGTACTGATTCATGGTGTTGTTCCTTGTTTTCTGAAGACACATGTTTAAACAAGCAGATTCCTTTACTGAAAGAATGCTAATTTGGTAGTTCACTGAGTGGGTCTGAATAGGAGTGACAGCTTCGAAGACAGCCTTTAATTTGGTATACAAAACCAAAATTGTCAACTCTGCGTTGTTTAGCGCCCTATCAAGTGCAAGCAGAGACATACAGCAGCATCTGGCCTTAAAGACGGAGCTTATGGGTTCGAGGCAGAAATATGATACGGGCATAAATTTATAATTATGTAATTTTTTATTTCAGGGGAAAAACGTATTTTGCAGAGAGCTTATGGGAATGAGGCAGGGAAATATAGAGACCAGAGATATTTTGCCCTCATTTGGTAGCAGTGTTTAATAAAAGTAGAACTTATGGTTGTAAAGAGTGCTTATTAAATTCTTCATTTACACTACCTAATTAATTCTAGCATTTTAAATTAACAGTGAAACTGGTCCCTGCTGTACCATTCCATAGATGCAGCATATTTTCTCCATCCGCCTGTTGTTCAGGTTTAATTGGCTACGCTAAAAGTCAGAGAAGGAGGGAGAGATGAGGCTGTGGGGAGGTAGGGAAGGATGAGAATCACTCTAAGAAGACCCTCAGAGGCCTGCTGTGGGGTTCAGTGCTAACCCAGGTCAGCAGGAGTGAAGAATCACACCAGGTAAGTGCAAAGGCTGTAGCGGGTCCAGAAGTCAGGGTAAATGACATCATAGGTATTTTTGTTGCCCTGAATTTTAACATGCCAGTCCCCCCTTTTCCTCCAACACCTCCTACAGATCCCAATGCATCTCGATCCTGTGAAGTTTACACGAAGTTCTAAATATCCAGTGGGAGGATTGGGGGAGGGGTGACAAAAAGATAAGCATTTAAGATTAAGATTTCCCAGCCCCAGGCCACTCCCTAGAAGAGAATGGGGGCGGGGTCTGATAAGTTCAGATCCATTGATGCTTGGCTGTCTGTCCTTGCTGACTTCTCCATATGAGAAAGCACAAAAGAGACTTGGTCAAAGATTTTAGTGTTAAAAGGACACCATGAACAAACCCTTAGTGCTAGGTACTTGCTGAACACTGGACATAGCTTACGTCCTCACCACAGAGTACAGCTTCCATTTTCTTAGAAAAGAAACTGAAGCCAGGCTAAGTAGCTTCTCCAGGCAGCACAGTTATCCTCTGTGAGCTCAGGAATCAGCTAAAAGCTTGATTTTATTCTGCAGTATGTGCAAGGAAGACAGCTAATCCCCTCCCATAACCCAAAGCAGCAGTGTGTTGCTGCGAGGAGAGGTTGCTGACTGCCCTCTTGAGAGCATCCCTAATGCACCATGCCCTTAAACAAGACTCCTGTGTATGAAGGGAAGCATGGATAACCATATTTGTCATCCACTGGGGACATAATTCAACCTGCATCTTACGTTCAGGCAAATTTACTGAGAGTACCAGATTTCAGATTCCCTTATAGCGCTTCTGGACATCTTTGTCAACTTACTAAGTAATGCCTTCTCAGATTTTTCATTTTGCAATTGGGAAGACACTTCATCTAGGTAGCCAGGAGAGAAAATATACTTCCCAAGCTGTTTCTGGGTATAGCCATGGGCACGTGATGTCACAGAAAGCTAAGTCTCAGCTTTTTTTCTCCATTCACCAGCTGCTGGAAAGAAAGGGAAATAAATGTCCTATGACCCTCAAGGTCCAGGAGAAGAACACCAAGCCTGGGTAAAACTATGTATTTCTCCATGGACTTCTGAGAATTCATTTAGGTTCCTCGTTTTTGTTTTGTTTTATTGCTTTTGGCTATTGTTTTGCTTTACCGAGTAGAGATTTCTATATGATTGACATTTTAGGGAAGAAGCATACAGCTTGGCCAGGACAGAATCAGGTGACTCAGGTATATATAAATCCAGCTCAGCTGTGATGCTGAATTTCATTATTATAAATGTCTATCTTGTTACAGTCCCACCCCAAAAGAAATAAAGGAGGGAGTAAAAATAACAAAAGAAAGTCTCTAGAGGGAGCTGGGGACAAACTCAGTGTTAGCTTGTTGGCTTAGCGTATGTAGGCGCTGGCAACCACCACCACCACCACAACAACAACAACGACAACAACAACCTAAATCCCTTTCCTCACATGTGCACAGGAATAGAGAATAATAATTTTAAGAATAATTTTATGGTCATTTCATCCAACTTAGAGTTCTACACTAGATTAGAGAATAGAGCAGTCCACACTGAACATTGCACACTGGTGTGGGTAGACCCTAAGCACTCTGGTACTTGAAGGAAATAGATGTGTTAGCTGATGCTATTGCAGATTAGAAAGATGTATAGAGGGAACAAATGCAAAGAAATAGAGCTGACATTTCAGGCAAAGAGCAAAGCATTTTCTCTCCCTCTGTGCTTTGGCCAAAGGAAGTACAATTCAAACGTGGAGGTGGCCCTTTGGAAGCAGTGGTCCAATATGAAGCAGTGATAGCTGATGGACTTAAGTATGCTAAAAATAATTATGACTTTCCTCAACACTAGGGTTTTCCCTTTATAACACGTCTTTGACTTAGTATCACTAACCAGTGGTAAAAACAGAACAAGTGGGTAAAAACTCACCAAGCACTCTGGGTACCAGAGTGAATTCTTTGCCAGTATCTTTGTTCCTGACTTCATCTCTAATTTAAAAGGGGAACCAACTCCATTTCAATATAGTGCGCCAGAGCTCTTCCTCGGTCTGTGAAGGGCTAAGCAGCCTCCATGTCTCTCAGGAGTTGAGACTGGGATGGAGTAGAGCAGTAGTGAGCCTTTCTCCATTAGAGCTTCCATGCGAGGGCCTGGCAGACAGCAAGATCTAGAAACCAGGAGAGAGTGAGACTCCAGACTTGTTCTGTTTCCCCTCTGCTTTTAGGGAACTGGATTTGCAGGAACACTATAAGACTTTGATTATATGTGAGATGACCATATATAAAAAATAAAGGAATCAGGAAGAAAAAAAAAAGCCCTAAATTCTGAAAAGACTTTGAATTTACTCTTAGAAAATGAAGTCAGGCATCAGATGAATTTATTAGAATAATTTCTTAAAGAATCAAGCAAAGACAAACCAGAATAGCTGCTGCTTTTGGGTGTTTTCTGGGGGAAGTGTTGTGTAACAGCTCATTATTAATAGTATGTTGTGATTCCTAGAGAATGACCGGGCTGCTACTGTCTGATAAGCACCTTCCTGCACTAACCGTCGTGCTCAAAAGACAGAGTCCTGTCTAATCCGCAGCCTCCTTTACGATGAAGTTTGAAGTCGGGGGGTGGGGGGGTGAGTAAGTGAGCAACTTTCATAAGTTGAATCACTTGCCCGGTGCAGGAGCTGAAACTTGAATCCCTGCCTCAATAACTATGAGTTGCCCAGTGTACATTTTATATTTAACTGCTTCCTGCAAACACTCAGCTGACTTCTCCCCTTTCCAATCCAAACCCAGTTTGCTTTATAGGCAATGAAAACTTTCATTAAAGGGAAAAGATAATTAGAGCTCAGAATCTTTTGATTTGGAAAATGGCACATAAATGTATGCATTTAAAAAGAAAAATTCTGAATTCAACAAGTAACTGCTTACCTGAAATCAAACCTAGAGTAGCTTTTTTATATATATATATACAGCTTTTTTGAGATTATAATGTAACTGTATCATTCCCCTTTTCATCCCTCCAACTCCTCCCGTATGCCCCCCCCCCCCCCTCAAATCCATGGCCGCTTTTTCAATTAAATTGTTACGTATTTTAACTTCTGATTTTCTTTTTACTTCTTGAAATGCCCCTTCTTATGTTCGCCTTTTTTCTCTCAGCATTGCGTTGCAGTGGAAACTACCTTAGGTTTCAGTGCGCTCAAATAGAGCACAACTAGGTATACCCAGGAAAATGCCAAGACTGGTTCTCTAAATGAAGTTTTCTTATGTGCACATGCGAAGGATACTTGTTGGTAAGGGGAAGAGTATAGGAAATCACTTGTGACATGGTTTGCTTTGAACTGGAAAGATGCAGGCCACTAGGTCCCCTGGCTTGCATGCACCATCTCCTGAAGTCACTTTACATGTGTACCACAAAGAAGAATAAACGAGGTTTGATTGTTGACTTGGAAAAGAGGTTGACTACTGCTGAGGAATGTTAAGGGGAATTTTTTTAGATGTAGAGAAAATTTGGAAGTCTACAGGGATTGCAAACTAGAAGAAGAGGAGTCTACCTTGTGAAGGAGAACAAGACTATCGGAACATTAAGTGTAGACAGCAAACCATGTAATCACCCTGCCTCTTACACACCCACCAAGGGCAGGCAGAGACCTTCCATTGCTCCTAATTAGAACTTTGCAGTTGAGTGAAGCTGTGAGGCACAGCAGGATTCTTTCAACAGTGGTTTGTTTTGTTTTGTTTTGTTTTGTTTTGTTTTGTTTTGTTTTGTTTTGTTTTTTCCCAAAATGGGAGCAGTCAGGATTACAGACTAGCTATGGTTTCCTTTGCCTCCTGGTTATCTTCCCCTTTGCCTCTCCCTCCAAATTTGACAGTTCTGACCTGATTCCAAACTTGGGTAGGGAAATACTCTCTTATCCCAGAAGCGATGTCTCAATGACTTTTACCTAGGATGTGAATCAGCTGGGGTGTTTTAAGGAGTTTCTATTTCTGTGCTTGAACTGACTGGTTAATTCACTGTTCACTCAGCCTTCTGTCTTTCTCCTAACACACACACACACACACACAGAGAGAGAGAGAGAGAGAGAGAGACTCACACATGTACACTCACATATGCACCCCACTTTCTCACACACATACACTGCATGCACATACTTGCACACAAACACATCAACACACATATACCACATACATACATACATACATACATACATACATACATACATACATACACACACACAAAAGTCTTTGGAAAGACAGCATAAGGGAATTGATTCATAAGAGTGCAAGGTGGTGTGACCAGGTTGATTACAAGTGGAAACTAAGCCATAAGGAAATGTCAGACTGAGCTTCCCACCGTTATCTGAAAGTGGAATTCATCACATTCAGGGCAGGAGGAAAGTGCCTTCTGAAACATGTAAGGCAGATTCACTTTCCTCATCTGAGAGGTGTGGTGGCGTAATTTCCTTTTCCGTCTGCCCTACTCCCATTCTGCATCTCCCTCACTCTCTTAACTGATGAACTCTGTGCCTGCTTATGCCTCATAAGAACTAAAAATCTTTTAGGTTGCCTTTTGGGGTTTTCTACAGTGCCAAAATTGATCTTTCATAGGGGAAGATATTTCTAGTTTGGAGAGAAGATAAAATTCAGATAGAGGCCATATATCTGTGTGTGGCTTTTTACATTTGCACAGCATTTCAGTCAGCCAGCAGTATTTATTTAGTTTCTACTCTCCAGTCCAGAAATATGTTAATCTCATCCCTCTCTTAAACTCTATCAGGGTTTATGAGGAAGTTCAAAAATAAAGGACATGCTACAACAGGGAAAATACACAAGGTGAGGCCAGACATTATAGGGTTCTTCATCAGCCCACAGATATAAAAGAGACAAGTAACTGTCTTACGAAGCACAGCCACCTTTTCTGTTTTCTAAGGTGGTTTGTTGTGGTTTGGTTTTATCAAAGTTTAACCTCACTTTTCTACCACTGATCATTAATATTGTCGAAAAAAGCTGGTTTGATGGGTGAATAAAGGACTTAGTGCACAAGCATGGGGACCTGAGCTTGGATCTCAGCACCCACGTCAAAAGCCTAGAGTGCTAGTACATAGCTGCACTCACAGTGCTGAGGCAACAGAGGCAAGAAGGTCCCTATATACAGTCCGATGGCCACCCAGTTCTAGCCAAACCAGTGGACTCCAGGTTCAATGGCAGACCTTCTCAAAATGAAGTGGAGAGCCACTGAGAAAGACTCCTGATTTTGACTTCTGACTTCCATGTGCATGCACAGACATGCACAAACACATCAACACATATCACACACACACACACACACACACACACACACACACACACACACACAC
>JANHMN010000004.1:37650084-37739909 GCA_030674055.1 Rhabdomys pumilio
CACACACACACACACACACACACACACACACACACACACACACACACGTCTTTGGAAGAACAGCACTAGGAAATTGATTGGTAACAACGTAAGGTGGAGACCTGACAGGATGCCTGCTATATAGTCACTATGGTGGCAGGCATACAGTATCTGTAATTTCACTGAAGCTTTATATTTTCCAGAATCAGTAGTAATTACCCCATTTTGCAGATGAAGATGCCAAGCCTAGAATTACCTGATGAGTCTGTCCGACTGTAAAACCTGTAATTTTTCTATTATCCTACCATTCTGTTTCTACAGAGTGAGGGTGAAAATAGCATTCACTTTGAATATTCAAAGTAAGGGGTGACAATGGACTGAAATGCTCAGAACAAGTGTCCAAAAAAAAAGTAGCCCTTAAAAATAGAAAAACTCAGATCGTAGAAAATCAATATATGGTTAGGAGACCATTGATCCAAGCTTCAGAGGTATTACTAAAGAGTTAATGTTTATGCCTCTCACCCACCAGATTCATGTTCTGAAGTACTAGTTCTCAGAGTAACTGTAAACAGGACCTTTGCCCAAGTAATTAGGGTTAAATGAGGTCATGTGGATAGAATCCAATAATATTAGTATCCTAATGAGAAGGAACAGAGAAAGCAGACTCTCTGTGTATCTGATGTCAGATGAGGCAGTCCTCTGCATGCCAGAAAGAGGATCCTAGCCAGGACCCAATCATGCTGGTACCCTGATCTTGGGCTTCCAGCCTCCAGAACGAAGACAAAATTAATTTATTCATTTTTTTTAAAAATCTATAAGAATAAGAATATTTTGTTGTTAGCAGCCTAAGCTGAGTAATATGAACATTATCAAAGAATAGTGAATGGAGCAGTTAGGGCCACTTCACAAGGTAAGTTTTGCGTGCCCTCTTTGTCAAGGAAGTCAGGACGATTAAGAGCTTCATTCAAGGTTACAGCTAATAAAGCTGAGATTTCCACCCAAGCCTGGAATGCCTTCTACCTTGCTCATAAATAACCCTGCCCAACACAGGAGATAATGTCTACCATCCTCCTGAGGTCAGGTGCATGTTTGCTCACTGGCTTTTTTTCCACGTCAGTTTCTTGCTGATTTACATCTGATTTTTCTAATAAGCTCCTGTTTCATTCTTGAAAGTCTAGTGTGGAATGCCAAGCCCAGTGACAGAATGTGGACACCCAAGTTAGGATGACAACTTGTGGTACTGTGACTGCCCAGGGATTTCTCAGCACTTTCATCTTGGATAAGATGAAGTAATTCTCATCCATGGTATAAGCAAGGTCTTTGCTCACATTAGTTGTCAGAGGCGTCTCTTTTCAGTGCCTCCTTTAACCTGTAGAAGCATCCAGCTTCTAAACTTACTTTGCAGTTGAGGCCAGGGAAACCCAAGGAAGACTTGAATCAATCATGTAGCTATTTTCCTTGCTCTTTCCTCCTGCTGCTGCTCCTCTTCCTTCTCCAGTTCCTCCTCTCCCTCTCTGCCTCCTTCACTCTTCCCTCCCCCTTCTCTCTCTCTCTCTCTCTTTCTCTCTCTCTCTCTCTCACACACACACACACACACACACACAATCTCCTATCCTTTCTCTTTCTGTCTTCTTACACATGTGCCACTTTGATCTAAAAGGACTTATGTTGGCTTATAAGATAGAGTTAATATTAAAATATCTCATGGGCAGAGAGAAATAGATACATAAAAACAAAAAAAGACACTAGCAGAAAGTTAGTAAATTAAATGTGGCGTGTCTGAGAATGAACAGACAAGCTAGCCAGAGTTCTCTTTTATAGGTAGGAAAAACAGATGTGACAACCTTTGTCGCCTTTTCTACTGTCAACCAAGAGCTCTTTTCCAGCTTCTCCATAGCCCTTTATCTGGATTTCCAGGTGTCTGGCTGTGGTGTCAGCTGCCAGCTATAACACAAGATGGGCTGTGAATCCTGAAATCATATACTTGGAGCTTTTCTTTGCTCTTATCTGTTTCCTGGACCCAATTTGGATTGATTTTGGGCTTTCTTTCTTTCTTTCTTTCTTTTTTTTTTTTTTTTTTTTTTTTTTTTTTTTTTTTTTTTTTTTTTTTGGCAAAACCTGACAGTAGCATGGAGAAGCTGTCTGAATGGAGTCCCTGTTTGTACATGAGATTTAGACAAGGTACCAAGAGAACAGCTCCAAAGCAAGCCATCTTTGTCTGCTGCCCTTCCAGGAAGTGCTACCTGGAGTCTTTGCAATCTTCTCCCTCCCTTTAGGTCTCAAGGTTGGGCACACAGGACTTTGTTTACTCCGTGGTTTCCATCTTTTTGGTGAGGGTTTCCCTGGTTCTGGCCAGAACCCCAATCTGGCAACAAACAGGAACCTGGAATATCTTTCTCATGTTTTGGTACTGACCATGAAATTGGAAACAATTCTTATCTACCTTTCCTCTTCCCAGCATCCTTCCCAATCAGTGAAGCCTTGCGGATGAGACAGCCACCATGAGTACAAAGGGAAGGGCCTACTGGAGACACTCTCCCCAAACATAACCACATCCACCAACCACTGTCTGTTCAGAATACCAAATAGCTCATCCAGCCATCCCAAACTGAAATCAAATTCAGTAACACCCTGCCTTCCCTGCCACACGCACACATTGAATAGATGAGTGAGGATGTCCTATGAGTTGCTTTACCACCACCACCACAGATCATTCCTTCCTCAATATCCAGTAAAGAGGAAAACTCCCTCTTCTCCTTTACTTTGCAGTTCTGTGGGTTCAAGCGTGGTTACATGTGTGAAAGCATCTTGCCACAATGATGAAAGACGGGTCTGAAAGACTGCAAGTGGAAGTCTTTAGTTCAGTATTTGAAAACATCAAGATAAAATGTAAGATTATTTTAAGAATTAGATCATTTTAAGGGCTGGATAAATAACTCAAACAGTTAAGTGCATGCAAGGACTTGAGTTAGACCCACAGAACAGATGATTCAACAACAACAAAGAACAGTCATGGCATCATGTTCTTATAAACCTAGTGCTAAGGAGGCAGAGACAGGCAGATCTTTGGGGCTCACTAGCCACCAGCCCTACCTACTGGCCAAGTTCCTGGCCAGTAAAAGAATCTATCTCAAAAAAAAAAAAAAGATGATGCATGTGAAACGACACCAAGATTATCCTCATACCTACACACACGTGAATATATACATACATGTGCATACATACACACTATATATACATGTGTATATTATATTTTTAAAATAATTAGGCCAGTACAATGAAAATATAAGGATCTACCAGAGTCTTGCTCTAGCATTGGCTGCAGGACTTTCCATGTATGAGGACAGTCTGTGGCTTAGGTGCTGCCGGAAAGAGGGTTATTAGTGCTTCATGCCTTCCTCCGTGTTGTGAGATTGGATGAGATGCTAATATGCTTGTGAGTTGTTGAAGTGATACCGGTTCAGGATATTACTGTGGCCACTCAGAAGATAGGATGCTGTAAGCAGGGGATTTACAAAGGCAAATAGTCAACACCCTGTGATAAGCCAGCTTTGCTCTCTAGTCTGCCTTCCAGATGTTTTGTTCAGTTATCTACGTACATCTCAGCAAAAGCTGATTAACTCCCTCAGACATCAGTGTCTAACTGTTATTAATGCTCGAGCTGATCAAATTACATTGCCACAGATCCAACTTGTGCTGTTAATATTAGATTTTGGATTCCGGTCTATAATGAATGATTTTTCCTCCATGCATTGGAAAAATTGGTTAGCTGAGTTCATAAGAAAGTTTAATTAGCAAGCTGTTTGTGAAAATAGCAGTGGTGAATCATCACTCAAAATGAACTAACATTTCTCAGGGTTGAGTTTGTTCTTCTCTTCCTTGAGCAGCCACGCAGGATCCTTTTGTTTGTCAAGCTGGCACATGCTGCCCACTTGAACTGCACTGTGTAATAAACTAATAACAAAACCAGCAGATTCTTAAAGCCAGAAGAAAGGGGAGGGTTCCGCATTTGTGCATATGTGTCTATGTCTTCCAGAGGAATATCACAGACTTACTGGAATCCAGCACTGTGCAACATAGAAACATAGTAATTAAGAGCTAGACTGCCCCAAATACACCCCAGCCTTCATAGCTGTACAACAGGTATTCTCACCTTCTCCTCAGTTTCCTCACTTCTAAAATAGAAACATTCATAGAATTCTTGTATAAGTATAGGTATGGGTAAAATACAGCAGACATAAACTGGCATGTAGTAATATCTTCTTATACCAATTCTATGAGGTGTACATATTATTATCCCTAGTTTACATTTGAGAAAATATGTTTTTTTTAAAAAGGCTGAGTCAAGATCATGTGTCTTCTAAGTAGCATGAAGGATAAACCATGTGTGTTTGACTCCAAAACCTCTATTTTTATCTTCTACACTAATAACCCCCCAGAGTCAGATGTCAGTATAGATACAGTCTCTCCCCTTGCCCTCCCCTGTGTGTATATGTGTCTACCTCGTTGCATTAGAAACTTAAAATGTATCTTCAACTTTCTGATCCCCTCCCCACTACAGCTCTATGCTGTATCTAGCTGGTCTTAGAAGCATGAGTTTGTGATGTCTTCTGAGAAGCAGAATCACAGACAGTGGCAAGGGAAAAGGAAATATGTCTTTGAGGAAGTAAATATCTCTGGCTTGCTCCCCTCGTTTTCTTCTGGCCCTCTGTTATCTCCTAAGGAGTATCTCAGTGTTGAGAGTTGCCTTATAGTAATTATATAGTAATGAGGCACTGATCAGTCCTGTTTCAGAGAGTAATGTTCACTTAGAAATCCCATTGGTCTTTCCCAAAACTGTGTAATCTGCAGTGAGGGGTTGTTTTGTTTTGTTGTTGTTATTGTTGTTGTTTGGTTGGGTTTTTTTTTTCTTTATTTGATAGAGGAAAGGGGGTTTTGTGACAAAATGAGTTTGGGAAAATGAAGAGAACCAAAAAAAGGGCATTTCTTTTAAAACCCCTCTTCTGTCCTAACATGCATTAGGGACTTGGAGGGAATGATAAAATTGTGGGATTGTCCTAGGTGTGATAGATGGGTAAGCAAGAGGTCTTGTGTCTCACCTGCTCCTAGGAGGAACAGAAAGTGGTACCTGATGGATCCTTCTCGATAGGACAGGTGCAGTCCCTTCATGTACTGTGCATTTTGGAGAGCTGTTGGGCACTGGGCATGCCCTGGGCATGATTCAGCCATGGGTTCATTTGGCCACCTAATAATCAGAATGGTATTTCATTTTCCATTTCATAAAGATCTGTGCCATTAGGTGTTCGCAGCTTGCCATTCTTGCACGTCCCTGGGCATTTCTTTATTTTCATGCTCGGTGTCATGGGGATGCTCATTCTCTGCTAGGATTAGTCATTCTCTGACATTCATTTCAGACAGTCAAAGGTGGCTTTCATCTTCCATTCCTACACTACAGACCTATTTCTACATAAGTGCTTCTGTCCTTGGGTGTCCTCTTACCTCAGTCTCTTACCCTCGCAAGCTTTTTGTTAAGACAAATATACTATTGCTTCTTTCAAGAATTTAAAGTGTTTCTTTCTTTTAAAAGATTTTTTGGAGTTAAACTAAACTGTCAGATCACAAAGGTGGGCATCATGTCTGGTTTCTTCCTGAAAATGAACTTTCCATGGTGAGAATAAGAGAACTTGTCTTCACATTAACAAGGCTGTTACTGGTAGATCCAAGGCCAGAGAAGCCCAACCCCTTACTGCAGAAAGGACACACTGATAGGATTCCAAGGTCCTGCTTCAGCTAATATTTTGACATCCTGACTTACCTCTGTACAAGCCTTTATCTTATCTCCGTTGGTGAGAACAAAATATCTTTCTTCAGTCTGTTCCAGTAGGTTTCTATTCAGCTAATATTTATGGAGCACTACTTTGTGCCAAGCCCTCTCACACAACTTATCTCATTTAATCTACATTTCAACATGACATCAGCAGCTTCCACATGCCCTTTATAAGGATAGTGTCTGGTGGGGGAGTTTTGAAAATCGTTGTCTTAATTCTCTTCACCAGCAGACACTTTATACTCGAAGTTTCATTTTGCCCAAAGGCTAATTACAGAGTGCACAATTAGTATTAATCTGATAGTTCTTTCTGCCTCTTCTCTTTTTGTTGCTAAACCGTTGTCTTTAACATCTGCAGCGCTTCTGGAATCACCTGTTGGTTTGCATCCACTCTGAGTGGGAAGTGTTCTCTATCTGACACCCAGACCTTTGTTTCCTGTGAGAATAAACCAATGAAGAATTAAGAATTCTGGATCATTTCTATGGCTAGCTGAAAGCTTGCCAAAAATCCTCCTCTTTTTGTTTCAAGCCTGTTAAAAATATTTTTAAATGTATGACTATTCATTCCTGTCTTGTAAGAATATTCTGAGCATAATTTAATTTAACGTGGCTTTGATTAAGAATCTTTCATTGCCCCAGGGTCATCCGTCTGAACACTTTTTATTTTCAGTACAATAAATTCTGAAGGTGAGATAGTTGTCACTGAGGCTCCCATTGTCCTCAGTACATTACCCAGAATTTTTTCCTTTTCAGTCCTTTTTTAACCAAGCACTTGATACTAGCTTTTTATCTTATGAATTTCTATTCTTTCTTGCACAACAGAAGAAAAATAGGACTCAGATTGGTTCAGTTTTCATTTGTTGAAGTTTATTATTGAAATTTATATTTGAAGAGCTGTCACTTGGAGCAAGTTATTTTATAGGACAAACCAAAGGGAGTAAAAAAAATAGATGTCTTTTGAGAAATGAATTGCTTGGCTTTTCTTATTGTATAATGTACATTTCTGTCCGGGGAGATGCTAGAAATGGGTACCTACATGCTGTGGGTCCCCTTGTGCCTTACCCAAACAGTGGGGCATCACACTTCACATCTGCATGATACAATCTCTGCGAGTAGGACGTTCTAGTAGAAGCCTTTTGGGGGGTTGGCATTAGATGGACTCATTGGAGGATCCAGACCTGGGTATGAATTTCCTTGATTTTATATGGCAGTGATAATGCTTGCATTATAAGGTGATTTTAAGGAGTCAGTGGGGACATAAAAACAGTTGGTATAATGAGTGGCACTCAAAATAATAAAATTCATTCACTTATTGAATTCATCTATTGAATATATTAAGCAGAAATTTACTAACAGTCTACTATATATCAGCCATTGGTCTTACTAACATTAACTATCCCCATATCCTCACCCTAAAGGAGGCTTCCAGTCTATTGAGGAATATATTCAATTCAACAAGCATATTTTAAATATTTTCTGTGGGCCAAGCACTTCATTTATTGTCCTGATGCCACATAATTATAGAAATGGAAAATCACACCTACTTATGAATCCAGAATGCAGCCTCTGGAAATAACTACAGACTGGCTTAAGGCCATGTTAAATACTTTGGGAATTCAGAATAAGGATGGTAGGATCTTACACTTTCAACAGTGTTTACTGAAAACAAACCCCCTCAAGACTTCATATTCCTGAATGACTCTCAACTCTCTGCCGAAGGTCTAGGGAAATCTTGTATCCACTTCTAAGGATGAATTCAACTTAGATACAGTAGTGACAGTACAGGGCAATACCAACAACCAACAACATTGGGGCTGCAATGACTGCAAATTTAGTGGAGGGTCTTTACCCTTGAGGGCTCAGGTGCTTATTCTGTCTCATCCTTCCCATGTCCTTCTCTGCCTGTAACCTGGATATGTCTAATCAGTCTTTTCAAATTAATCTGATCTCAAGATTCACATCTTCAAAAAAACCCAAACAAATCAAAATAAAGCTCGCTCCTCAATATTCTATAGCACTAAACCATACTCAGCTATCATCATTAATTCACTGGCCTGGTGTTCCTGCTAGAACACAAGCCTTGGCTTCTCCGTTAGTTCTCATTTCCTGCATCTTTAGATTTTAAGATTATTGGTCTGACAGTCTTTTCTCAAAATGGCAATCTATAATCCAGTTGGATCCCATTTGACATGCACAGCCAAGCTGGGAGATGTCAACTAAGAGAAAGAATGAAACCTTGGAGACATTGCTATAAAACCCAGGTTTCTCAGGCACACGGCAGTAAGTCAGGGGGTTAGTGTATAAGACAGCATGTGCTCAAGAGCCCACATGCAGCAAGAGTTCATTAGCTCTAGAGTCAGGGGTCTCAGCTGCTATTCTCTAATCACATAGAATTGCAAAGATTTGAGTAATAAAGTAATTAAAGTTGCTGGGCCCTTAGTAAATGCTCAATAAATGTCCCTTCTTTTCTCCCTTAAAATTCAGGGCAAACTAAAACTGTTGTAAGCACTAACTTGGGACTAAGATAAATAGAATATAGAACTTTCGAGTCCTTCTAATAAAAGTGATCTTATAGGCTTTCCCTTGGTAAGGGGTAGATCTGTCCCCTGTGTATACAGTTCTGGACTTTTACACTTCACAAGGCTCCCTACCACCTTATAAAATCAATCTCTGAAAGCCCTTTATCAGGCTAAAACAAATAGCCCCCTAACTTACTTCTGCCCGATTCTCTTCTCTTCTCACAGAAAGTGCACCCATGGCTTTCTATGACAACCTTTCGAGCGTGAGATAATAGAATATCTCTGGAGTCTTCTCTCCTGTGGGCTAACCTTCCACAGGTCTTCTGAGGCTGTCATAGGAGATCTGGTTCCTGATCACATACCAGCTTCCTTCAGGCATGAGTGAGGCTCTGCTCTTCTTCCTGATCCCTTTCTCCTTGGTATGTGGGAGAGTGGTTAAGAGGAAGTAAATACACCTGAAGATAGAAAACACTGTCATACATTCACTCAACAAATGTTTCCTGGCTAACTAACAATGCCAGGGCTCTTTGAAGGCCCAGGGACAAAGATGAATGAGACATCTACATGCTCTCAAGTTGCTCCCAGTCTAATGGGGTACAGAGAAACTCATTAAGTGGTAGTTTGGAAGGCTCAGGAGATATCTCAAGTAACAAAGTGCTGCCTTTGCAAGCACAGGGCCCTGAATTTGATCCCCAGAATCAATGTGTTTAAAAAACCCACAGCCAGGAATGGTAGTATGTACTTATAGCCTCCATGCTGGAGTGGAGGCGACATGTAGATCCCTGGGGTTTACTACTCGGCCAGCCTAGCCTACTCAAGAGTTTCAAACCAGTGGGAAGCAGTGTCTAAGAAATACAGATAAAGAAATAATGGATAGCAGCTGAAGAGCAACATGAAGGATTTCCTAAGCATGCTCACACACACATGCACCCACACACATGCAAACATGCACACACAGAAGAGGTGGATTTGAAAGGGCTTGTTGGTCAGAGAGAAGGCCAGTGTGGTTTTACAATATCTTCCTGTCTTCAGTCATTTGACAAGAGTGATATGGATTGCCTTCAGTCCTGTTGTAGCTCTAACAGAGTATATTCCTGCTTCTGAGCCTTTAAACATGAGTTACCCTCTGCTTAGACTGTCCTTCCCCCAGATAGGGCTAACTGTCTAACTCTCTACTGTCTAGTCTCTGTCTTTATGTTGCCTGAGTTGTGAGGCCTTCCCTGACCTCCGAATAAAAATTTGAAGACATGTCCCAGCACTGCTGTTCCCTTGTCTCTGTCTTATTTTCTCCCTAGGATTTACCATCCTCTGACAGCCTTTATATTCTGTCAATATGTCTTGGCTGTCTTCTGTACTCTCAATCAGAATACCAATCCAATGATGACAGAAATGAAGATGTGCTGTTTGTTGTTCCCTTCTGTGTTTCCAGGGAACATAACTGTACCTGACACACAGTGGGTGTCCAGTGAATGCCTGTGGGATAAATGTAGGCTTGGGGTTCAGTTCTCAAGCTGGGATGTCATCACATTGGTGGGTAGACCGTCTCAAATGCTATCCTTTATTCAAAGCTCCTCTCTGTGCCTCTTCCTTCAGAAATCTTTCCCTACTATTCTTAGTGAAAATTAGTGTCCAGTATAGAGCTTTGTTTATTCTGGGCTCTTGTTGGTTCTTAGACTTGTATTTCTCTTCATATAAGAAGCATCCTAAACCCAGGAACATTTCAGGGTCCACCCATAGTGTACAGCTTATAGCAAGTGCCTGTTCTATGTGAATTTGTGTGATTATATAAAAGACAAGCATCAGAATCTTGGGGATATTAGGAGATAATATCACCTAGACAGCGTGAAAACTAACACCTAACAGGGTGTGAGAGAAGAAAAAGACAGCAATACCTACTGAGGTTCTGTTAAAGGCCAGACACTTTACATGAATTGTTTCATATAAAGCTCCCAGTAGCCCCTTAAAGAAACTTGGTGCTATCTTCTAAATCAGAATACCAAAACAGAGTCAAAATGGGAATGTGAAGTTTGGACACCAAAAGAAATAGCATATATTTAGAAAACTTGACAACTCTCTTGTGGGAGTTTGATTTCCTTGTTCCCATTCATTAGATGTGTGGTTTTCCCAGAGACCAAGGCACGGGGAGGTTAATTACACACAGCCAGGGACACAGAACAGTATTTGGAACTGAGACTGAAACTCAACTTGCCATCTACTCTCTAATCCAACTTGCCAATTATTCATCTCATTCTTCCATAAGCCTCAAGGATCACATTGAGAAGCAGGTGTTGATTCAGGTGATCTGGAGTGGGAAGGACCTGAGGATCTGCATTTCTTGTAGATGATGCCAGCGAGGGTACCACAGGGAATGTGCTTGAAATGGCAAGGATGCTTAGTCTAAAGCAACTCTGTCAACTACCAAAAGAAAGGAAGTCCCTGACTCATCGCTTGCAATGACACTGAGTTTTCAATAGGAAAGATGAGTTTCAGGCTGACCAACACTGTTAAATCCCCAGAGGATGGCAGAAGGCACACAGTCACAGTTTCAAGACTTTATGGTATCCTGTTCTGTTGAGCGCTAAGGTGTCCTGTCAAGACTTACCAGATGTCAGACTCTTCTAGGCACTTGAGCTGAGGTCAGCCACTGTGGAGAGAAAGCATGAACTGGAGTGTCACTAAAAGGGTTCGTGCAAGTCCTAGCCATGGAGTCTAGCAGCTCCTTAACTTGGAACCGGTCATTTTACCACTTCCTAAACCTCATTCTGCCATGTGTGTGCCATGGGCCCAATGGTGCCCATTTCACGTAGGATTAAATGAGGTAACATGAGTAAGCCACTTAGCACAGTGCCTGGCACAAAGTGTCATTGAATAAATTATAACAGCTATTAGTCCCCCTGTTCATATAATCCTCACAGTGATCCTTTGATTATGAGGATTAAAGGATTAGGTCTCTTTTTCCAGACAAGGGAACAGGCTGAAGGAGCTTAAATGACTTAACGAAGGTTATGCAGCAAGTGTGGTTATGAGCCACAGGCAGGTTTACACACACAGTAACAAGCACACTCTTTCTGCCTCTCCGGTATGTCAGACAGACTCGGGAAAGACATCTCAGAACTGGCAGCCAGGGCATCCTGAGATTTGACGTTGAGTGCTGTTAACCCAATGTGTGAATTATCACCAAGCAGGTGATCTTGAGGTGACAGAGGACTTTATCATGTGCCCTGAAAACAGGATTTCAGCTTGAGCTAGGGGTTCTGATGGCCACAAAAATCCCTTACTCAACTCAGAAGTCTTCATCAACAGCAACTGCCCAGCTGGCTGCCCCCCTCGGGGCCTCTGCAGATGAGATGAGCCAGTGTGAGCTTTGTGGAGAAGGGTGATTCTCACAGGGAAAGAGCAAAGTGTGCAAGTTGGCAGTACAGAAATGCTGAGGCTCCTTCCAGCCAGCTTTTCTGCTGCTGTTGTCAGCCACGAGGTCAGAATAATCCTAGGACCCTGAAGACCCAGCAAAGTCTTGAGAAAACAGGAGTCTTAAGGGGCTGTGATTGAACAGTTTCCAGAGCTCGGACGTGGTAAAACTGCTTAACAGAAACTACATAAAACAATTTACATTCTCTTAAATGAGTCCAAAAAACCTCAGTTGTTAGTAACATCTTACTTTAAAGAGGGAACCATGACAATGGCAAACAGCAGTCAGAGCCAAAAGGTCAGCAGCCTCTGGACCAAGAGCCAAGTCTGGCCTCTGTCTGTTTTTCTAGATAAAGTTGTATTGGACTACAACCATTTTTTGGTTCAGATAGTGTCTCTGGCTTAAACACAATGGCATGGTTATTGTAACAAAGACTATGACCCACCAAGCCTAAATTGTTTACCTACTCATTAAAACAAGCAGACAAATGCCTACTCAAATCCTGATGGATCAAAAATTCAGTTTTGTGATGTTGGGAAGAATTACAGTTTTCTCTGACTTTCAGTTCCCTTGTTTCTGTGAGATGATAGTTTTCTCTCTTCATATAGCATTGCTGTGTAAAGCAACTATGATATGGAATGACAGAAAAGCACTTTGTACACTCAGACTCTCTGTGGCTCTGGGCTGGGGCGACTCTTGTCATTGACTTGATCTGCATTTCAGGAGAACCCAGAACACAAAAAGAGATGGTGGATGAGAAATGACACCAAGATTATCCTCCTGCCTCCCCATACGCACACCCTGCGTGGGTGGTGTCAGGGTCTCTCCTTCTTCATGAATGCAAACTTGATCCCCAGTTACTTCCCCTTTGTCTCTTCTTCCAAATATGCAAAGTAAGCTCTGCTTAACACCTTCCAAGGACCTACTGTGCTCGGGGATATAATCTTCCATAAATTAATTCTTGTGGAAGGAATGTTTGGGTACTGAATGGAGAGGTTTGACATATAACCTATATCCAAATCGAAATGTTTTCTATCATAGTAAGAGGGCACATAGCAAGAGGAAATAGTATCTCTCCGTGTGTGCAAATGCCCATGCTATATCAAAACATAAATATTCAGGCTCATATTTAGGAGAACAGTTTTCAAAACAAAAACCTGTTTAAGCCAAAATATATGGACGTAATTAAGCTGTGGCTATTATGCATACAGTTTTCTCTTGGAAACTACATTTTGAATTCTATGTTTCTATCTCAAAAACTACCTAGAATGCTTCCTACCAGTGCACAGCAAGTGGAGATGCCCCACCCTTGCCAGCTGGACAGGACTGCTAAAGGATGATCAGATGTGGGCATCAAGGAGCCAGATATTGTAGCCTAAGATTTTAGAAACAGTCTTTATTCCCTACTATTTCTTTCTTAAGTAAAGATAAGTTAGTAAGCAGAACATGAATGATTGTTCAACTTGCAATCAAAGTAAACTTAAATTTAGAACAAAAATAAAGTTTAATGTTCAGTTCTTAAAATATTGTTGTCATAACTATATAGTCACATTTTATTACCATTGATAAAGGGAGAAGATATCACTAAAAGAAAAAAAGAAACTGACTGTTATCTCTGGACTGCAGATATATGCACAAGCTCTGGGCCCCAGACTGTGTCCCCTGAACCCTCTCAGCATGGCAACTCTCTCAGTCCTCGTGGAAAAAAAAGAGCATTGGCATTCTTTATGAATGTATTCCGTCTGTAGCTTTCTGTGTACATAAAATTTACACACAGGACTGTTGAACCAAAACCCACCACCAATGCTTGGCCATCAAAATTCAAACACAATTCTTGTTTGTTTTACTCTCCCCAAGTATTAAAACAGTTCCTCAAAAAATATATATATAGCTTGGGTTTTTATCATTTTTGTTCTGGAACTTAATCTTCTCTGGGTTTTTTTTTTTTTAAGAGAATGCTTAGGTCCTTGAAGCATTTTTATTAGACATAGCTGGACTCCTGTGATGTTGTGAGGCATATGTGAAGAAAGCCTGCTCACAAACTAGGCTAACTGCAGGTAGTTTCATTGTGCTGCCGAGTTACCTCCTATCTTCCCCTTCACAGGCCAGCTCCTCCATCTTTGGCCTCTTCTTCAATACAGGGCTCTGTTCTAGAATTTTCAGTTTATTTTATACTAAGAAGAATCTTCCTTTGTGAGAGTACATTCTTCTGAGTTTTGGTTTTCCCTGAAACATTTTTTATCCTTGATACTAAATGAAGTCTCTCTAAACCTGGGACAGGTGATGATAACACAGGAGAGCTAATTATAGTGGGAGCCAGGGTTATGGTCCACTGGGGATGATACAGACTGGGGGGGGGGGGGTTGATGTCACACATCTTGCTGGACTGGAGTCCTTTTCCTCACTTAACCTTCAGAACCTCCCGGGACCTAAGCCTGTTTTTCTTCCTCCAGAAGCAAAAATCTAAGGCTAAATTTAGAGTGCAAAAACTAAACTCACAATACATATTTTGATAGCCATTAATATATGAGTAGTTTTACAAAGAAAGATAGTATAATGGGAACATACACCATACATGTATTTCATGAACATGAAGAATGCAAAAATTTTTCGGGATGATCAAGTTCACTGTTAGCAGTAAAGGTCTTATTTGTTTCTTTTATATTCTATTTTAAATTTTATGCAAATTATATTAGACTAGAAAATGACCCGTTCAACTGGTTTCCTAGAACTCCTTACAGCAGGTTGGCCATAGACATAATGGCTTTTAAATGTTCTCTAGAAGCAGTTCAACTTGGTACATGACTAGTTTTTTAAAGTGATTATAGGAATATTATATATGCAAGACAAATATGACTGAGATATTTGCATGATGAAAATGGATTTAATTAGGTGAATTTAGCTAGGCTTGATGAGGTGGAGAAAAATTTAGGAGAGATTATATTTTTAAACCAATGAAATTAGTCTCTTGTATTTTTGTATTTGAAAAACTGGCATTTCTGAGAACACATGACAGGGTCTTGTAATACAACTCTCTCTCTCACACGCACGTGTGGGTGCACCCGTGCACATACACACACACTCATTCACATACACACACACACACACACACACACACACACACACACACTCACTCACACACAGAAAGAAAGAGGCATACACACCAAACTTGCAGAATAAAACAAAAAGCAAAGGGTCACAGGGTCACGGCAGCTGGAGTGTGCCCCGTGCCTCACAATTGGTTCTCGTTCATAGGGCACCATCTCTGGCTGGTGATGAGCCTGCCTGTCTAGCAAAGTTTGCCTCTGTCTTTCCTGTTCAACAGAAGACATTGGCGTTTGGGGTTTTCATTTGGTGAGCAAATGTCATTGAGTTCCCTCTCTGTTCTCTTTGCTTCTGTCCTATAACAATAAAAAAGATACCCATTTTCTGATCCAGAACCCAACTTGTTTTCCCAGGTTCCCTCCTACAACCAACACAAACACAGACATTTACCAGCAAAACAGAAGCTGTTGGAAACAATTTTTTGGCTGCTGAAATGGGCTCCTGTCACCGGGACGTGGCAGACTTTTTGCTGTATTATCTCCCAGCCCTGGCCCCAGTACACTAAAGAGAGCTTTATGTAATCAGTCTTCCCTGACATGTGACATCCTGTCATTTCCCTCCCCTTCGGCTCTGCTACCACCCACAAATCAATCACATTGCCTGAGAAGTTCAAGCTGGCTCTGCAGCCACCACAAGCACTGTGTTTCTTAAAGAGTATGTCAGAAAATGTAAAGTTTCCTAATGATATTTCTGGCTGATGACACATGGCAGAGCTGATGGACTATTTATAATCAGTGGCACGATCGCAAGTACATTATTTTTATTTCACTTAGGGGGGAGCCCTGTCACTTGCTACCTCTTTGTAGACAAGTTGATATCATCTCCGCCTAAAGTCGCTAAATCCTCTTTGCGGAGTGCATTTGTGCTTTCCCCTTTGTGTGTTAGGAGCTTCTCCGTTCTTTCTGAAAGAAACCCTTGCCCTTCCTTTTCTTTATTGTTCTTTGGCTCCTGGGATGGTGAGGGCAAAGAATGATTTGTAGCAAGTGCTCTAAATTCTGGCCATGCTTGCATCCTTCACTAAAACTGTCTCAGGTCCTCTTTGCTCAGATCCTGCTATAACCCCTGAGTGTGGGTGGGGCTGGTATGACCAAGACAATAGATACAGCTACTGAGTCTAGTGCTTGTCCCAATTTTACAGGATTGAGCACCTACTATGTCCTTTGTTGAGCACCTACTATGGTCTAGGCAACGTACTTGGTAGGCATTTTATGTACATTATCTCACTAAACTCTCTCAGAGTCTGCCAGAGGTAAGTGCTGTTATCCCCAGAGGAGAGAACTTGGAGAAATGGACAGTAAATGACTTCTCTCCAAAATGACCCAAATGACCAAGACTCTACACAAGTCTCTTAACAAACTGTGCATGCCATCTTTCTACTCCCTGTACTGGATCTTCCTGATCATGCTGCCTGCCCCTATATATCAGGTGTGACTATTCAAGATTTTTTAAAACCTTCCATTGGAGAACGGGAGGGGGAACATCAACTGTAAACTATTTTTAGTTTGTATAATGAGAGCTCCTCTGAGTTCAAAGCCTCATACTCAGAATGAGACTTGTTGGAGTTGGAAACCTCTCATCCTAGGATGAACCCCAACGAAAAGAAATCCTAGACCAGAGGAAGGTTTTAACACACAGCCCATGGGAAGTGTGGCTTCTGCAGAGATATTGAGCGCTCTCTCTCTCTCTCTCTCTCTCTCTCTCTCTCTCTCTCTCTCTCTCTCTCTCTCCTTCTCTCTCTCTCTTCCTGTCTCTCTTTTTTTTAATATTTCCACAGGACAGAGTTTAGGGTATGGATTTGTTAACTATATTGATCCAAAGGATGCAGAGAAAGCCATCAACACTTTAAATGGACTCAGACTCCAGACCAAAACCATAAAGGTAAGAGGCAATATACCGACTTCCGGTTCACCGGGCCCTGGTATTTAGTTTTTGGGTCTTAGAAGCCCAGGCTCGTAGGATCCAGAAGTGGAATTCTTTATTTACTCAAAGAACAGCCACTGTCCACTCCGTTAAGTAAGGAACATGAGCCATGACAAAATAGTAAACTGGGGTGAAGAGTGGAGGGAAGGGACCAGGAGCCTTGATGTCTAATCCAGAAGTCGGCTTTGGGGTCGGGGATTTAAGGGCCTACAGCAGGCTTGCCAGCCTGAAGCTGCTTACAAACAGCCAGAAGCAAGCTGAAGGAAGAAACTGAGGCAGGAAAGCTGTCCCAGGTATGAAGTGTGACCCTAAGTTGGGATGATGGGTCATGATGAGAAAGGGGAGTAGGCGGATCCAAGTCAGGAGACCTCGTGCACGAAGTAAGCAGCAGGACTTTTACTTAAGGATTTTTAGAAGTCTTCCATTGGAGAACGGGAGGGGAACATCAACTGTAAACAAATGCAATGCCAAAAGAAGGGCATCTCCAGTTAAACGGATGAAAATAGAGTAAAGGAACAACAAAAATAGTAATCTAACAGTTTAAAAATAATTAGGTGACCGGGGAACATCTCAAGAATCATTGCTGTTAAGTCAGAATCAGTAACCTAGAGGCTACTCCTCCGGGAGGGTAGCTTTCTGGGGCCGGACTGCAACTCTCTCCCTTCCGACTTCATGTATGAAGGAAACTGCGCCGTGGGCATTTGGTGGTCTGCTCCTGGATGAAGCTGCCTGCTCTTCACCTCCCTTTCCCGTCTTCCCCCACCTCCAGGCAGCATCCTGTTTAGGGGCAGCTGCCAGGCGATTAATGAGTCCCATCCTTCATAGCCTATTAAACCGCAGGGAAGTGTCTCCTGGGCGCTCTTATCCTCATGACAGCAGGTCTGACGCAAAGTAGGACAAAAGAGAAACCTCTCCCAGAATGGAAATCTATAGATGGCACCAGCTCTCCGCATCGGAAAACACAAAACTAGAACTTTTTAGTTCAGCAAAACTACTTTTCTGACATCCAGGCTAACAAAAGAGACGCGCAGTGTAAGATAATCTTCGCTGGAAGGAAATAAAAACAACAACAGAACCTTTCTCTTTTTGGAACACGTTACATGATTATTTTTTTAAGCAGCTTTATTTTTGCAATTGTGTTTAGATTATTTCTTAAAAAAAAGAAAAAAGAAAAAAAAAGAAATTATTGCTTTCTCTGATCTCCTACTGTCTGTGTAGTACACAAAGACCCTGAAATAAGCCTGATTTAGGCTGCCTCTGACAAGGCGTAGAATCAGTTCCTAGGAATTCTCTAAGGGGGAAATAAAAGTTGTTTAATTATGGCATGGTCCTCAGAGAGGCAGAAAGATTAATTTCTTTCAAAAGAAAACCAGATATTTTTTTCATACTTTAAGTCAAAGAACGTGTTCCCGTCTCCTGACTCTGAGGAGGCCTTTGTCGAATTGAGAGCTGTTTGAGGACCTGATTGATTTTGGTGTGTGTTACCCAGTTCAGCATTAGAATGTCAAATGTTTATTTTTTTCCCCTAAGCAGACATGCTGACCTTAAACTGAGAACGGTACTTTTCTATCCTCTGCAGCTTTCTTAAAACCAAACCCTTTCCCCATGGCTCGGGATCAAATCACCAGCCATCAATCTGCCTTTTAAAGTCTTTCATAAGATCCCTGTGGTCACCCCTAAAGACTGATTGGGTCCAGCTTTTCTAATACCAGAATGGTCTCCATAGCCCATCCTACAGTCAGATGCTTTATCTAAATGGATCTTTGAGACAAGGAGCATCGATTATTTTCTTTCTGTGAAGCGCTGCTCGACTTCCTTCCCTGATCTGAATCCTTCTCTGCATCCTCCCACCTAGCCCAGGCTCCCCCTGCATCAAATGCTGCTGACACATTTGCACCCAGCGGAAATGTGGGCTCCTAAGTCACTGTAGGATTCAGAATGCATGATACCACTGCTGAATCAATAATTTCCATTCCCTCCTACAAATGAAAATTTAATGTGCAAACCTAGGGATTTCAGCCCTTTCATTAAAGAGGTTTATTTGCCATACAAAAATTAAGTTTGACTGATAGGTTCCTTTATTAACTTTTCTTCCATTTCCTAAAGGGACACAGTGTTTAAGGTAAAAATCATATTAAATGGAAGAAAAAAAAAGAAAACCCTTTATGTGTACTGTTAATGGTCTCATCATTTATTAATTTCTTAAAATTGCTTTTTTTTTTTTTTTTTTTTTTTTGCCTTTCAGGCCACTATTTACTTCTGCTTCAGTTTGCTTTGATAAGTGGCATCTCTTTACTCTTGACTCCCAGGAAAGAGTAGATAGCTTGTCAATCTGGAAACAAAGACAGACAATGATACAAACAACAAACCACACATACCATGTCTGGAAGCAGGCATTACAGAGATCTTGGGACCATCTGGCACAAGTTGACAGACTGGGTCAAGTGTGTGCTTGTCACGTTTCTGATAACCCAGAAAACACAGCACAAGTGTGATATACAAAAAATATTAGTGTCAAAAAGCCAAGAATTAATCCCTAGACAGTAAAGGTTAGTGATTAACTGCCAGACTCAGGATAGTTTTAGTAATGGGAGGTAACAGAGGGCAAAGAAGGCAGTAGTCTTCCGATGACGATGGCGGCGGTGGTGGTGGCGGTGGTGGTGGTGGTGGTGGTGGTGGTGGTGGTGATGACAGTGACGATGTTGTCGATGATGTTGATGGTGATAATGATGATGATGACAGTGATGATGATGATGACAATGATGATGATGGTGGTATGAAGACACTGATTCTGAAGGTGTTTGCTTCAGATCGCCAGTTGTTGAGTAAGAACTGAAATCTAAACATCCTTTATGTCAGATCTCCCAATTTTTCCAGACTAGAAACAAAAACGAAGAATGGCTTATGAAGGAAAACCAAGCAGAACATAATAGTTGGCCTTCGGGTCTTTTACCTATGACCCTGAGATTGAAAAGTGACATCAGTGCTTTTGGCAGGTGTCAGCGAATTTCCCATTACCTGGCTCTAGCGGGAGGAATCTGTCCACAAAGACACTTTCCTGTCAACAAAACAGCCACTTTCCTTTTATTAAAGAGGCTGTGTGTAAGGGGAGCACACAAACACTGAGGGCATGAGAAGAGCTTGGACAGACCTCTGGCAGAGGAAGGGCATGATGGGAGAATTACCCGTGCACTGAGTAGCTGTGAATGGGAACTCCAGAGGGATTGCTCTTTAGATTAGACTTCTTCCAAGGGAGAAGACTCTACCCAGAGACTGGGAGGTGAGACCAGAAAGTTGCCTAGAGCCACACAGCTGTCAGTTTAGCACATGCAAACAGGAGCCAGAGAGGAAATGGCGGCAAACAACAGTAACACTAGCTTACTTTGAGTGTTTACACTGTGCCCAATAGGACTGTAATCTTCCTAGACGTGTGTTACCATTTAACCTTTGAGCTGTCCCGGGAGTTACCTGCTTTGGGCACATCAGCTGCATTTCTAAAACTAGCCCTGTGAGAAGGGGTGATTATCTTCTTTATGCTGATGAGGAGACTGAGGGCCCCCAAGAAGTTCGGGAGACAGACCTAGGATCACACCATGGGTAAATGACAGTTGGGGTATTTTTAAAAAGCTTTAAAAATAATTCTCTGGCAGTGGGTCCTCAGTGCTGGAATGTCAGGCTGCCTGTTTGCCTAGCAGCATGTGAGCCCTGTGAACGTGTGTGGGTGGAGAGTTTGGCTCCGCACAGACTAGGGTTAATTCCCTGTGTGATTAGAAGATATAAAAAGCAAATAAATGAACTGTGGTTCTTTCAGGTTCTACGTAGATGGACTTACGGTTCAGAACATTTGCCATTAACTTGGAGACACACTGGACTTTAAATAACTCCTTCTCGAGCCCTTGCTTTCCAGGCCTAAGGCCTCCCATTTAAGTGAACCACAGACAGCATTGGCCTGGAAATTCTCCATCCAAGTGTTTCATGGGCCATAGAGTGGTATGGGCCATGGGCTTGCCACGGGAGAGATGGCTTACCTCACTTAGGGCCTGGGGTGCTATTTGTTCTTTTTTCTATTTTTTCCATTTGTCCCAACAAGACTCTGAGAATATTCCAAGACTGAGATCTGGGGGTCCTTAAAAATGATTCCCTGATGCTCCTTGACACGGATGCCCATCCTAGCAGACTCTGAAAGAACATCTGAATTTACCCTGTCACTTTAGCCTCTTACTAAGAAATGCTCAATTGAATCTGCTTACCTTTGCTTCAGCTCCTTGTCACACTAATTAAGAACAAACAGAACTGAGGCTGAGTGTGATGTTAATTGCAGCTCTGAGGAGACTGAGGCAGAGAGATTATTATGAGTTCAAGGCTTCATAGCCAAATGGGAGGAGCACAAGGAGGAGAGAGAGGGGGACTAGGAAGAAAGAAAGGATTCTCAAGACAGTAGTAATCCAAGCAGATGTTGGATTGATATTCAACTTTCCCCGAGAAACTTGCAGGATGCTGCAGTAGGTTTATTAGCCTTAGATTTTGACTAACAGCTATTAGAGGTTTGTGTTTGGTTTTTTTTTTTTCCTGCATTATATGGAACGTGTGTGTGTGTGTGTGTGTGTGTGTGTGTGTGTGTGTGTGTGTGTGTATTGGGGGGTTTTCTTCATTGAATTATATGTTTATAAATGACTTTATGTCTTATATAATTACATGACCCTTTATTCAAATGATAAAAGTATAACCATCTCTAGAGCACAGCTCTTGTGCAAACTAGGGTGCGAGCAATCTCAGCCCCAGGTCTCAGATTAAGAGGTAGCCTCTGCCACTCTGAGTGAGCCCCTGAGAGCAGCAGTTGTGGGAAGTAAGAAAGGTGTCTTATCACTAAGCAGCAGCCCAGGTCTTCAGAGAGCCCAACTAGGGAAGAAGCTGCTGGGGGAGAGAGCTCCTCATAAGGAACCTCCCTTCTTCTCTGGGGAGGAAGTAGGCTAGTTCTTCCACCTCTCCTGTAAGGATGCTGCTTAATGATTTCAATGTTTTCTCTTTACTCTCCTAATCGCCCTAGCACTGCCTCTGGGATCTCTCCACATCTGAGCTTTGCAGGTTCCATTCACTTCACCAGCTCCTTTCTCTTGCCAGGGGTCTTGGACAGCAGGGCCTCCTCCCTCCCCCCCCCCCGCCCCCTTCTTCAACTATCCACCTGCCTTGCTAAAGGCTTCCATTCCGCTGAGGCATTTTTTTTTTTTTTTGCACCCAGCATAAGCAATTATTTCTCCTATCACAGCTCTTAATGCTTCCCGGAGTGGATCATTTTTTGCTGACGGATATCACCCCACCCAGAAATAATAGCCTACCTCCCTCTATCTTGTTAATAACAAAAAGACACTACCACCCCCATCAAAGCTGTATCTTGGAGAGTGTAAGAGCCCTTGGCTGCCAAGGTCAGCCAAGGTGCTGGGTTACTGAATCCCCAAGGAAGAGACCAGAGATAACCCCATTGAAACTAGAGATTCCCAGTCTCCCCACCCCTTCTAGCCACCCCCCACCGCCACCTCTTCTGCTCTTTAGTGGAAGAATGCATGTGGCTGCTCTGATTTCAGGTGCCCCGTTAACTTTCTCTGAATGAGTTATTTTTGAATACATACAGATATAGGGATATAGGGGGTGGAAATAGAAATGGTTCTGCCTTCTCAGCCCACTTGAACTTGATACCATCTCAGCATCTTGAAGGTCATTCTCTGGGTCCTGGGTCTGGATTACAAAAGAATTCTGGTCAGGTACAGGTTGGAAGCACATTCAAGTTTTCAGAAAGGCTTGGGTGGGGTTTAAGAACATTTGTAAGTGTAAAGGAAGCAAATGGGGTTATGTGAGCTCCTCAAAAAAACCACACACATACACACCAGGGGATGGGGGTGGGATTACATCTCCACATTAGAGGAAAGGGTTGACCTCCTGCCCCAAGTCTTCCTGGTGTCATGTGTTCTATTTTCATCCCCGTTTTAAAGAGTCCTGACATTTGAATGTTGTCCAAAGGTGAATAACAAAGATGGTTAGCGGGCTGTGCTAACATATCTACCCTGAAAGACTACTGTTCCACTCTCTTGGGGAAAGAATTTGCAGTGAGACTAAGGCTTTATTTCAACCTTTTATTTAAAATATCTGGGAAGAAAACCTGCCTAGCTATCAGTACAGCATAGGAGATACAGAATAGGAAAGAACCCTTCGTCATCAGAGCCATTAAATGGAACCTTTTCGGATTATCCCTCAGCATGAATTCTGACTAAATGAGCCTCTGTGCCCTCCTAGCTCTGAGATGCTACAACTCAGCATTGTTTCTGGGCCTGAAGCTGCTTAATTCAAGGTAGTATCAACTAGCTCCACGTGGAGTTAAGTAGTAGAGTTCCTTAGTCACATTTAGACTGTTGGAAGTACTCAGTAACTGTGTGGCGGTAGTAGCTATTGTTGGACATTATGGGCATCAAATGTCTTCCTGATCCCAGAAAGTTCTGTGAAGTGATGTTGGCCTAGGATATCTCTGACCCTGAGGATTAAAGAAACAGTCCTATATAGTAACCATGAGGCTGGGGCTGAGGTGATGTGTCTGGTAAGGACCACAGAGCACCAAGCCCTCCTTGAGCTTCCCCCTTTTCTCCATTCAAAAGAACTCTTGAGTTAGGATAGTGAAGCCCCCGTTCTGCTATAAAATTATATGGGATGACCTTGGGCACCACTTTCCTTCTCCAAATGTGTGTCCTCTCTGGAAGATGGTTCTTTCCAGATCTAATAGTCTAATAAAATATTACAGCGTGGCCATTCCAACTTGGTACCTTCCCAAGAACAGTGACAGTTTGTGCCAAGAACGTAGCTTTTATTTCACTGTCCGGGTTGGTGTGGCCCAGTGGAAAGATCCCAGAACTTTGAGTCATATTCAAGTTTGTCTTAGTTCAGCTGCATGACCTTGGCAAAGTGCTTAATCTCAGTGCACCAGAATCTATCATCTGGAAGATGGAAATAATGGTGTTTCATGTGTAGGCAATCACGGCTTGCAGCAAGTGCTCAACAAATGCTCCCAGGGATAAAGATGAGTAGGTGTGGCCCTAAGGTTAGTGACAGAGACCCAGAGCGGGGTGGGCAGACCGCTTTCTTTATCCCATCCGTTCTGGAGATACATTAAAAGGGGGTGGATCTGACTCTCACTAAGGCACAGACAGCAGAGTCAGAAGTCCTGCATGGTAGGAAGTCGTGTGGAGTTTCCAGATGGCTGCGACACTCCTACCAGTCTTCCATGAAGCAGGAGGCAGGAGCTGCAGTTTAGCAGAGAGGAAGCTGTAGCCGCACGTCTGGCATGTGCTCTTCCCCTGATCACGACAAGAAGCCTCTTGCACATCTCGCTCATTTAGAGGGCCCAGTCGAACATAAAGAGCCCCGCACTAAGGATGCACCCCTGACAGTCTAATACTTTATTCTTTTCTGGTTGTGAGCCTAGCCTTTTAATGGCTAAGCTCCACCCCAGTCTGATAGATTTTTTTTTAAAAAAAACAAGAAGTTTCAAGGCACATGAATTTATCATCACAACTTTCCTAAAAAGACATTCTGGGCCTCTTGTGGATCAGCTACTATATAGTCCTGCTGTGTCTCAGATACACTTATCCTTAGATACTCCCCAACTATGTGGTTCTTTTCATTTGCTTCAGCTCCTGGGAAAGCATTTGAAATCCACTCACTAAAGTGAATTAAACATTTAGTTCCAATTGAGCTCCTGCCCTAGTAAAGGTTTGAAACTAGGTGGCTAGTTAGTGTGCCAGGGTCACTGTGATGTGCAGCCTGATAGAGGAGGTGAGGTGTTAGGGACAGATGACTATGATGGGGGATAGTGTATGATAGCTGTGGCCATGGAGACAGACACTTCTGTAGCAGTCATGAAAAGAATGGCCATGTACACCTGGGCCTCGTGGAGGACATAGCTAGGCCTAGAAGGGAATTGGGAATTCGTTTTACCACAAGGACAATCAAACACAAAGAACAAAGGCATGGAGGTAGAAACTTTAAGTACACATCCAGAAACCTGGGACTGGGTTTTTGTCTGAAATGAAGCATAAGGGTGCATGTGGAGGTCCACAGGAGATGAGGTTGGGCCAGCTGCCAGGGCCAGATGCTTGAAAGGCCTAGGTAAAGCATTTGGACTTCTATCACAAGGTGTTTGAGATACGTTGGAAAGTTCTGAGCAGGAAGAAAATGTGACAGATCAAACCTCACCTGAGATGTTACCTTGAGGCCTTACCCCCAAGATTTTTTTTAGAATGGCCTGTATTAGTTGACAGGTTCCAAGAGGAACATAAAGGATAGAGCCACAAAAGCAGACAGACACCTGGCCTTTTTGTGAGGAGGGCTGAGTCCACAGACACAGAGGTAAACCAGTCCTCACAGTGAAAGCTGTGGTCTCCAGGAGCCAGCTGGCTGCTTTCTGTTCTCCCTGCTCCCACAGGTGGGATTACAGGTCCCTGGGAGGACTTGCTCATAGAAGCCCTGGAAGCCCCAGAGTCTGCTCTCTGCTGCCATTCTCCTGGTTTCTTTAGAATGAATGTTCCCTGGGGACCTGCCTGCTCTGGGGAGTTTATATTCACTCAGAGAATAGGGTGTTACAACAGGCTGGGGAAAAATCTGTAGCTTGATCTTCAAATAATGAAGGAAGCTGTGCATGTCTCCTCTGCTAAACTAGCAGTCCTGCATGTATACATCCCTGCTCCCCAGTGTCTAGAATAAAGCCTGTTTACATAGCAACCACGTCAAAGTCATGGTTTATTGAGCACTTACTTTGGGCTAGTCTTTGTGTCTAGGAATCTTACATGCAAGTGGCTCCTTAAGGGAACTTCTAAGCTATGTTATTCAAGAGATGCCTCTCAGGTACAAAGTCACACATCTGGAAAGGGAACAGAACTCATATCTAAAGCTCTCCAATACCAAAGCTGTTCTTAACCTCTGTATCTTTTTTCTATTCTCTATTGGGATCTCAATTTCAGTTGAAGTAACATAAGTATGCACTTTGGAGTAACATTTCCAAATGCGGTTACCTAACACTCTAACTAGCAGCTGTGGAGGATGAAAGCTCATAAGAACAGAAAGGATGCTCCTGAGGCCTCAAAGAAGAGCTTTGCAGCAGCCAGTGATAGACCAGGGGTAGTGTAAGATCTTCATGTAGATGTGAACTTCCTGTTCTCAGAAATATCTATGGGAGATAAGCCTTTCTTGGGTCCCCCTCTCTAGATTTTCAAGACCACTTCTAACACCTAGGCCCCTAAGTTTGTTGCTATTGTGTCCTTTTGTAGTGGGTAAGGGGACTACAAACTCACAGGAAGAGAGATCTGGGGCGTGTGGAAATGCTGAAAATCTCTGTCAAGATTGTGTGTGAAGTGTGCAGTTCAGTCACCTGCCTTTGGGCCACCCTCACACAAAGAGGAGTGGTTTCTTCACTCACAGCTTTGTCTAGAACAAGAGCTGCTCTGACCTAGAAATGCCAATCTTCTCATCAGAGATCGTAGATGAATGAAATGAGCAAGATCCTGATGGTTCCAGGCAAGTGGAATTCTCCCAGGGCACTGTCTGTAGCACTAGGAGCCCTGAGCTCTGAGCCACCAGCTCAGGAGGGGCAACATGCCACCAATACAGTCCTTCTGCAGGGGCTGAAGGTCAACATTTGCTGGACATGTTTCAGGTTAGCAGAGGGCCTGACATTTGCAGTCTTTCTGCTGGAGTTTAACAAATGTTTGAGGGAAGTTGAACATTTTAGGTCTGGGGATAAGCATTTGGATGCAGGATTGAGCAAGTCTTTTTCCCTATCGCTTTTGCCTGGTCCTCCCTTCCCTCAGAGGTTCCTTGCACAAAGGGCTAAAAGAACAATAAGCTGTGGCTCTAGATAGAGGAGAAAAACTGACCAGGGCTTAGAATGGGGATAGAACATCCCAGATGCTGTTCCCCTTCAGATCTACCACTGCCCTGGGCCTGGGTTGGTCTCTGGGATTCTGTGGCTGTAATTCTTTCCAGTTCAGCTGAGATTCTGCCTCAAGATCATCTTTGGGAGAAATAAGTTTGATTGTGACATTGACTTTCCAGTGCCAACTCCCTTTGCCCAAGAGTCTGCCTCACATGCTGCCTTCTGGACGCCAGCTCTAGCTGTCCTGAACCAGTAGAAATGCGGGTCTTTGTTATGTGCTGTGCAGCTATTGGATAGTAGAGACTACACGCCAGGCATTGTACAACCCTTGACCTTCTTTATCTCATTTGTCCCCACAGCAGAAGGCTGTCACCAAGCCATCATCTCCTCATCATCTTACCACCAATCTCATTGCAGCTCCATCATCTCCCTGGTCCTTCTAACCATCAACTTATCCCTGTCCTGTGTTTAAGATATAGCCTTGGCATGGCACACGTCTTGTGACTTTGTGACAGTGGGTCGCTATGTTTGCTCATTCGTTCTCCCACTCAGCCCATGTTTATTTAGAAACTCCCGATGTACCTGCTATCTGTTGAAGGTGAACAAGATGTGTTCCCACCACAGAGAGTTGATCTCCCAGAAGTGATTGCTGAGTGATCTCTCATTTTGAAACTGCCCAGGCAGTTACATGGAGCTGTTGGTTCTTCAGCTTCCTGGTCTCAAATGCACACACAGAGACCCACCATTTAGAGGCTGCTGTGCTGCTTTGCCATGTGCTGGGAAGATGTGGCATGTGCAGAGGCCCCAGGCCACCTGTGATTTTCTGGAAGATGTAGATACTGAAGGCAGCTGCCTGGCTCCATCAGTGAGAGGAGGCTAGTGAGGCAGATTAGTCATTCACATCATTTTCTGTTGAGTCAACATCTATATTTAGGTATAAAACTCATAAAGGGACCTAGTGTCCCTGTCATAGAAAGGGAGACTGTGCCATGAGTAAGGGGTCTGCCCGTCCTTCATCTTCTCCATGAACTTATTTTCTTTGCCTGAAGATGTCACAAACAAGGCCAGCTTTACTGCTCAAGGTTAGCTCGTAATGTCAAAATTGCGTGCCCATACGTACCCATAATGATATGTACCCATAATCACACACGCACGGCCATGCACGCATTCTCACCCTGATGGGTTTAGCAGGTCCTCTGGATCTGTTGTATAGATTAAATAAAACTACCAGCTGAGAAATGCTAAGGCATCTAGGTCCCTTCCTGTCCACCGTTGTCAGATGTACTCTGAAATGACTGCTTTCATCATCCGTTCTGAGCCATAACCGCCCCAGAAATAGCTTTAGCAGGAAAGTGCTTTTGTTAGACTAGCTGTAAATTATATTTCAAATGTCTGATGTTTTCTTTAAAAAATAAATAAATAAGTAAATGAAAGTCTAAAATTAATGACTGCTGGGGTTTGCTTTGCTTATGTGTACTGCTGAAGATTTGGCTTCTTGCAGATGGAATCTCAGATCTGTTTACAACTCTGTGTTAGCTTTTTGGGGAGGAAAAAAACAGCAGTTGGGAGATCTGGGAGGACAAATTTACAAAGTCAAGCTTATTATAAGCACCGCGGAGGCTCTCTCTCCTCTCCCACCATCCTTCCCCTCCTTGTCTACTGTGCCCCTATTTTGTTTGTTGTGGTTCTAACTGCCCTGCCTCGAAGTTAGAGGCAACCGGTCCTTGCAGATGTGACAACAAGGTCACATATCGAGTTTAACAAGCAGATGTTCATTCAACCCCATTTCACCAGCACTTTGTCATTCAACGGGAGCAGACCTCATGGGAACAGATTGGAGCAACACAAAGGATGGGACATAAAAAAAAAATCTTACAGAGAACCTGATTGCTTTTATGCTTTGGATGGGGATGGGGGTGGGGAGGATGGCACAGAGAGAAATGTGCAGAACAGAATTTCAGGGACTTAATTTTTTTTTTTTTTTGGTTTATTCAAAGATTATTATGTGTTGGATACAGTAAATCATCTATACTCCCACATCCAGGAGGTAAATCTTCAGAACTTCATGCGTGGGTAGTTCTGCATTTAACAGCTGCCATACAGTAGCTATTTTGTTCTGCACTTAGAGACCCTTATCTGTGCATTTGTTTTAAGTTCTGCCAATAGCTCCCCTTTTGTTCATCTCTTGTTGTTCTCCTGTTCTTAGTCCTGTACAAGAACTATGGGTCCTAAGGACAGACAAGAGACTGTCATCTTGGTTGTTACCTCAGTCTCCCCTCTGAAGATGAGTGCCTGTCATGTATTTAGCATCTCTCGTCTTCTCTTAGGTGTCCTATGCCCGTCCAAGCTCGGCCTCAATCAGGGATGCTAACCTGTATGTTAGTGGCCTTCCCAAGACCATGACCCAGAAGGAGCTGGAGCAGCTTTTCTCTCAATACGGTCGCATCATCACCTCACGCATCCTGGTTGATCAAGTCACAGGTTAAGTGTTTCCTTGCTGTTGATCTCCCTGTACATCTATGCCCTCTTACCTACAGAAGTAGGCTCATGGTTGTTGAAGGTGAAGATTTATAACCGCAACAGGCAGGTTTCTGATTCTTGTACTTAGACTACTTAAATGAGCCATCTTGAGAAGCCAGAGTCTCCACAACTAAACTACTTGGCAAAGTTGTAAAGGAATATTTGGGTGTCAAGTTGGGAGTGGGATTCTGTGGCTTTTAAAGTTTCTCTCAGCCTCTACCCTGTGTTTGTAACTAACTATATTACAGCTCTAGCTCCCGACCACAGCAATATAGAGCTAGAAGGAACTTCAAGCTGCCTTATTCTACGAATCAGTAATCATCTGAAGTAGGGAGTCAGATTTCCCACTAGCTAGTCAACAGTGCAAGGGTATGGACGAAGTTTCTAGTGCTAGGGTTCTTTGTCCATAAGAAAGAAACCCAACCAGCATCTCAAGAAGAGATGTAAGGTAGCTTGGGCTTCACTGTTCATTACACTGTCTTTTGTCTATGCCTGATTAGATGCCAATTTGAGATGCTTATTATTTGATTCATGCTACCATCTCCCATTGGTGTTGACTGCCTCAAATACTGTACAGAGAGACACTCCAAACCAAGGATAAAGAAGACAGAGAGCCTACTTTCACATGACTCCAATGTGGCAGATACTTGCTAGGGATGATCCAGTGTCCCGTGAGAGCTTAGATAAAGGTGGACTGTGCCTGGCAGTAGTTGTTAGAAAGGCTCCATGGCAGAGGCAATTCTGGAACAGAGCTTTGGAGAATAATGCAGTTTCCTGGCAAAAAGGAAGGAATAGAGCAGTCTGGATGCAGAAGGGGCTATATCCCAAGGTAGAGTGTTGAGAACGGATACAGCTTGTTCAATGCAGGTCAGTCTGGCCAGTGTGAATTTCAATAAGAGATGTGAAACCAGGTTGCCAAAGGAAACAATTACTATCCCAAGAAGTCTGGATTTTATCTGCATGTAGCAAAGACTCTGGGGGGAAGTAATTTGTAGGTTTTATTTGTTTCTGTTTAAGACAACAATGAATAAGGGTCAGGTATAAAGTACATCATTCAAAGAGTTCAAAAGGAGCACAGACTATGTACCTAAAGAGTGCAGTAAATGGTCAGAGGTTGCTTTTCAAATAAATGACAGTTCCAGTTATGTGGTATATGAGGCACTCTGCAGAACTAGATAGTGATGGGTGGTTATTTACAGTAACTAAAGGTGACTAGGGGCTTGGAAGGCCAGATGTGAAGTCCTAGAGAGACACAGCCCTGTGCTCTCAGCATTGGAGACATTGTCCAGAGCTATTCGAGTAGAAATGAACACCTGCCTTTTGGTGAGTGACAAAGATTCAGGGAGCTGGCCTCACAGGTGGCTTGAGTCACTACAAAATATCCACAAGGCACCTCCCAGTGATACATTTGTTCACTCTTTACAAATGTTCTTTTTCTTTCCCCAGGAGTCTCTAGAGGGGTGGGATTCATCCGCTTTGATAAGAGGATTGAGGCAGAAGAAGCCATCAAAGGGCTGAATGGCCAGAAGCCCAGCGGTGCTACAGAACCCATTACTGTGAAGTTTGCCAACAACCCCAGCCAGAAGTCCAGCCAGGCCCTGCTCTCTCAGCTGTACCAGTCCCCCAACAGGCGATATCCTGGCCCTCTCCACCACCAGGCTCAAAGATTCAGGTAGGCATGCCTACAGAGGAAGGAGTCTACTACCCACTATGCAGACACCAGTATGGAATGACACATGGGCCAGAGAGCCCATAGCTCTGAAAGACAGACAGAACAAGGCACACTGCCTCTGCCCCGCCCAAGCCATCACTGTGTGCCACTTCCCCCAGAGCATCATTTTCCACGTCTATAAAATCAAACAATCAGACTAGATGCACTTCCTAACACTCTGCCAGCTTGTCACTGTGACTACGTATTAAACTTGAAATTCACTAGTAGAAACAAAGTCTCTGTATTTAGCCAAACAAGAAGAGTCTGTTTCAGTGGAGCTAATCATCAAAATGTAGCCATATGCAGCAGCTAAGACTTAAGGCGGGTAGACCCAAAGGCAGACCCTTACCAAGAGTGACTTGTTCTCACCTATATTCCTAAGTAATTCTGTTGGAATCCAGGGGAGGAGAGACTCTCTTTAATATTAACTTTACTCTCTTAAGTCACATACCCTGGGAAGAAGAAAAGGAAGATTCATTCATACCTTCCTAGTGTTTCTTTGGGGACCCAACACCAGCAAGTCCCTGATGCAATGAACAAGTTTCCTATGGGACATTTCTGAAAGGCAGATTTTTTTCCAGGCTAGCAGTTAGACTCTAAGCAGCCTCTGTTGTGCAGGAGAGACACATGGTCTTGGCCTCTCCTTGGTAGATTCTAAGCGGTTACTTTATTCTGCCCACATGGCAACTTCCCTTTAATGAAAGGCTTTTCTCGTTGTCAAACCTCACATGAGAAAATAGGTCCCTCTTTCTGTAATAGTAATTGTTCATCTGGCCAGAGTGAGGGAAGAAATCAGCCTCTTCGTGTGTCCTCCTGTGCCCCATGACTCCGAAATGGCTAATTATTTCACGAAGGGCCTGAGCCATGTAATTTCTATTTTGTGTGAAAGCGCATGTAGTATTTATGTAAAAAAGCCTTTCCAGCAGGCTCCTGATGGCAGAAACTATGGTTACTACTGCCCCATAGTGTGAATAGCTTGTCCCCAAGTGAGGTAGTGCATTTGAGCAAGATTATCACATAATGACATTTTGCTGGGAGGTGCTTTGAGGCTGTAAATAGTAAGCTGTTTGGGAGGGATTGTCTGTTGGTTTTGGTTTTTTTTTTTTTTTTTTAAATCTTAGCTTGCAGAATCTCCCTGCCTTCCAAGCTATATGTGTGTGGCCAGATTTAGTTAAAGCAGCTGGACTAACAGAAAAGATGTTTCATGTGTGTCGTCTGTGATGGTGTTGTTAACCTGGAACAGAGACCTTGGCTCACAAGCTTAGTTGTCATAAAAGGTGAACAATGTAGAACCTGACCAGCTTTAACAGTTTCACAGATAACATAAAAGGAAGTTTGGACAAATTTTCCGGGGTAGGGGGATGCTGAATTAATTTAGACCTTGGAAGAAAACAGAGTTCATTAGACACCTGCTTTAGACTCTAGCATTGACCTGGACATGAATTACTTGCCACTGGAAACAGGAAAAAGTGAGAACTGCCCGTGGAGAGTCTCCTGAGCAATGGGGAAAGTTGTCGAGCTTTTCTTCTTTGAAAATGGAGCATTCTTATTAATAGTTCCATTGAGTGATCTTGCCATCTGCGAGGCATTAACCCAGAGACCCTCCTTCTCTTTGCAGGCTGGACAATTTGCTTAATATGGCCTATGGCGTAAAGAGGTAATTAAAACTCCACAGATTGCCAGATGTCCGTGTTGGCACAGACTGGGGCTAGATTTTTTTTTTAATTCACTAACTTTACTTATTTTTTTTTTAATTCTTTCTTTTTCTTCCACCAGCATGTCAAATTCTTGATTTTAATTTTGGACCTCAGTTGATTTTGTTTCTTTTGGGACACACAAAAATGTATTTCTTTTTTCTTTTATTTTTTCTTTTTTTTTCTTTTTTTTTTCTTTTTTTTTTCTTTTTCTTTTTGCACGTGGGCTTTCCCTATGGTTCAGGTGCCACAGCTACCAAGTCCTGGGTGATCTGATCTAGTCCTGTGTGCGTGCCTTCCCTTGAGGAGAAAGCCCTGACTTTTCTGGCTGATTTTGTAAACTTGCTAAGCACCTGTCTTACATTTCTTACAAGGATTCAGTTGAAGAGGTCAGATCCCAGCAAATCAAAAATTAGAACATTATGCTAATCATGGCTGACAATCTTGTGAATTTTCAGTAGGAAAAAAAATAGATTTTTTTTTTGGACTATAAGCCCTGGCCAAATCATGAATTAAAACATGGATGGCTTCTTTGACTCTCATCCCACCTCTGTGCATTTCGAGGCTTGTCTTGAGAATGAAGTGTATCTGTGTGCACCTCAACCAAGGGCTTCTTTTACAGCAGTTATAAGTATTCTCTCAGTTATAAGTGTGGGAGGGTTTACATTTGAGGTTTCTTTTATTTAAAGAATATTAAAGGTTATTAAAGAATAAAAAGTCCCCCTTTTATGGGGCTGGGGACTGAAAAAGGCCCAAGGGTTTGAGAGTTTCTGAACGTAATCAAAAGGCTTTCCAGGCCTAACCTGAAATCAGAGCCTTGAAAGTTAGGTGGGTTATGTCACTACATCCATGAGGTTCCCATGTGACCTGAGAGGCTCCACTGCATTGCCAGGGACATAGATAGCGTCCTCATCTTCTTCCTCAATAGTGATGTGCTTCTTAATACTCCTTCATCAATTGAGGGAAAGGGATGTGGTCTTAAATAGCCACTAGCACAATGCCCACTTTATCCAGGTCTTTGATCACCTGGCTATCCATGGTAAGTACCCTGACTCTGGGAACTAGCACACAGTGAAGGGAGTAGGTTGACTGCAGCTTCACTACCAGAGAGAGCAGCAGCCTCTTAAATCTCAGTCCCAGCACTGGTGACGCTGACTATGACTTAGCTCCACATGTCTAACAATGCTTGACTGTTCCCAGGCACACGGCATCTTCCTAGCTCTAGTCCATACCTTTGCTGCTCTTTAACTTTGGTGAGTTAGCACCTGATGTGGAAAAGGTTGTAACACATATGACTAGGAACAACTGGTCCGTGTGTTGCCACATCATCCAGTGTCCAATCCAGCCCAGCCCAGCCCAGCCCAGTGTAGCCAGCACTAGTCAGTGACAATTTATTAAATCAAGATTTAGATGTGGCCTCCATCCTGCCTTAGTGTTCCAGGTAATTATCACCAATTTGAATAGCAATCTTACTTAAAACCCCTTTACTGGCTCTGGTCTTTTTCTTATAATAAGTAGTTGGTTGCTTTTTGCACATAAACAGAAAGATGTCAGAGACACACAAGGCTGAAGGAGAAATAGTTTATATGTCAGTCTTTTAAAATAACATAGATAACAAATAAGTCATTTTACCCCTTTAAGGATCTGTACCATAGTTTTGCCTTCATTTTATTGTTAGTTTTTAACCAAAAGGGAAACTTGGTTTGTTGAATAGTAGAAAAAAAAAAAACTACTGAGTTGTTCTTCATAGTATATCTTTAGATTAGTATCTAAATTCTAGTTAAAATGTGAAATGTTAATGACTTCTAAACCTCCAAGAGTGTCTATTTACTTTTTAAAATAGTCATAGCTTACACTTTGTCCCATACCCCCATCTATTTTGGACTTCCTCTTCTCCCATTCCCTCCTCCTCACCCCTCAAAAAATTCAACCAAACGAAAAGCAATCTGGTCAGCAGCAAATAGGTCAAAGTTCAGGGTGAAACAAAATATTGCCAGTCCTGTTCTGCCACAGACTCTGATCTCCTAACTGTTTCTTCCATCACAAATGCTACATGGGTTTATTTTATCAGACAGTGAATAAAATCTGAAGTTTTTTTTTTCTTTTCAATTCTAAACAAACAAAAAATATATTTCTAACTTAATGCAACAGTCACAAAGATTATTTTTATGCTTTTCTAATGTATAGCAATTCAAAATTTATAACTGTACAAAGCACTTGCGGTCTTGTTCCGATGATGCTCAGAAGTAGATCTGAGATGACATAGTATCAAGAAGTAGTACATCTATTATAACTGCTCCATTTCTATGGGAGAACCCTCATGAATAAATGCTGAATAGCAAATGAGCCACTCATCTGGTTAATAACAAGATACCTCCTCATGTATTTACAACCTCAATGACCTCAAGAGGTCTCTGACAGACGTAAGCGGAGGGGCTCTGATGATGGTACAATTGAGCGCCTCTAGGGCCATCCCTTAATCTCCTAAAAAGTAACATTTTGCAAGCACTGACATAAAATTGTTATTCACTCAGTCAATAAACATGTATTTTTTTTTCCTACGGGCCATTGTGTCTGTGAGAGCCTGTATACACTCCACTGAATGAATAAACCCAGCATTAGAATGGATGAACCAGAGTCCCTTTCCTGAGAACTCAGTCTATGGCCTGGTAGGTTCAGGGTGGGACAATATATGAACATAGACTGTGTTAGATCTGTGTAAAGCCTTGATCTGGGGGCCTCTCTTGGCTTTTAAGAAATGCCTTGGTTATTCTCTTGGCATGTATATGCCTTAGCTGTCTACCTCATCGAAAAAAAAATATCACAAATGTTAGCTTTTGCATTTTGGTTTTGAAACCCTGAAGACTCTCCTGCAAACACTCACTCAGCCCTTTGCCCCGTGTCTGTGTCTGTGCATCTGTGTGTCATCCATGGTCAGACTGATGTCTGGACCAGTCCCCCCTTCTGCTTGTCCCCCCAGGTTCTCCCCAATCACCATTGACGGGATGACAAGTCTTGTGGGAATGAACATCCCTGGTCACACAGGGACAGGCTGGTGCATCTTCGTCTATAACCTGTCCCCTGATTCTGATGAGAGTGTCCTCTGGCAGCTCTTTGGCCCCTTTGGCGCAGTGAACAACGTCAAGGTCATCCGTGACTTCAACACCAACAAGTGCAAGGGATTCGGCTTTGTCACCATGACCAACTACGATGAGGCAGCCATGGCCATCGCCAGCCTCAATGGTTATCGCCTGGGAGACAGAGTGTTACAAGTTTCCTTTAAAACCAACAAAGCCCACAAGTCCTGAATTTCTGACCCTTACTTATTAAAAAAAATATATATATAAATATATACGAACAAAACATGCGCGCACACACATACACAAAAGAGAGAGACAAACTTTCCAAGGCTTATATTCAACCATGGACTTTATAAGCCCGCGTTGCCTAAGTATTAAAACATTGGATTATCCTGAGGTGTACCAGGAAAGGATTTTATAATGCTTAGAAAAAAAAAGAAAAAAAACACAAAAAAATACCTTTGATGCATTGAATGTTCTTTCATAGCTGTTGTTGTTGAATATAATATACATAGATAGCAATGTGCAGGGATTTTTACCCAGCCAGCTAACTTTACTACCTTCCTTGAAGGTGGGTCTTTTTAAGATGACCATTCGCTCATTTGAAGAAGAAAAACAAAAAACACAAAAAAATAACAAATAATTTTTACAAAGTAATGGAATTCAAAGGAAGAAAAAAAGATTTTTCTTTTTTGTCAAAATGTTGATCCAATCAGATTGGTTAAAAACCCCCCACACACAAATTAAAGAGGAATAATAAAAATTGCAAAAATGAAAAAAAAAACTTTTGCAAATTTTTTTATTTTTCCTTTTTCTTTTATATCATGTGAACTAAAACAGTCTTCTGTTAGGGGACGGGGAAAGGGGGTACCTGATGACATTAACAATTTAATAACATTAACATTGTTGCCAAAGAGGTGGTCTCTTTGCTGAAAATGGGTTTCAAGAAAAATCTATTTTTATAAAATATAAAGAATTTTTACAAGAGAATCTGGATTTGAGAAAAAATATTTTGACTGGCTAATTTAGGGGAAATTGACAACTTTGTCGCGTTCATACTGCTCTGGTAACTTTTTAGAGATCAAGATGTGTGTTTTAAACTGGATTCGTAGACTGTTTTTTGAAGGATGGGCTATAAACAGATGATCTTCATATCTTTTCATAGCATGTAATAATAATAAAAATATTAATTGCTAGGGGAAAGGAGTGTTCGTTCTACCCAGGGTACCACAGTTCCCCACAGTCAAAACCCAAAAGCAAGGAGATGAGTTGAAAGACAGTTTTTCTTTAAGTCATCAGTATGGGATGTCAGCAGAACAAAAATTAAAAAGATTCATTTTCCTTTTAATCTAAAACTTCCTTAGTTTGAGCAGTAGGTGCTACAAAATTATTTACATATCTTAGTATCATAGTTAAATGTAAACGTGTTTAGGAGAGGGGAAAAAAAAGATACATTTGCTTTACATTCATTAAGCAATTTTCTAATTCACTTTGTAGCCCATGCTGATAAAATTGGGCTGTGTGGGTACATTTGAAACACTGTTTATGTTGCTTGAAACACTTATTTATTTAATTGCAGATGTGATGATGCCTATGGCCAAGATCAAATATAGCTAGATTGGCTAGACTACTTGTTTGTTTACTTAAACTTTGGGAAGAAGCATATTATTGTGTCCTTCTGTTGTGTGTGTATGTGTATATATAATATAAATATATATATAAAGTTATTTTTTCTTTGGTTAATTTATTATAAGTTGTAACACTTGGCTAGTTTTGTTTGTATATGTCTTAAAATGTTTTCTTATGATATTTAAGTGACAGTTAAAAGAGGTATCAAGGTAACTTGTGTAGAATTATTGTTTGATATATTGTCATGTTTGTTGTGAATATTTTTTCTTACTGCACAGTAGAAAAATTTAAAAAAAAAAACTGGGTCTTTATTTTAATGTAATTCAGATTGGGGAAAACTAAACAGAGCTAAGGGAACAAAAGGACTGTGGGAGCAAACTCCCACGTCCAGTGCACTGATCATTTTAGTATGTTTGTGCTTTGTACGGTTATATATTTAAAACAAAAATGAAACAAAAAAAATCCAAGAGTTCATGCTCTTCCCTGGGTAATAGAAACAGTTACTCGCTATGCATAATCTAGTTGATAGTAAAATTTGCTATTGCTTTTCTTGTCTTGTTACATAAAATCTTTTCAATACAAGTTTAGTCTTAATGGTAATAAAACGTTATGGTTATTTATAACTTGTGCTTATTTTGTGCATTTTTTCCCATGCTGAACCCACTAAGTGCATGTAGACAGGACTGTTGTTTGCACACTGAAGAGGCAGACTTTGTAGTAGTCGTTGTAGTGGTAGACAGGTAACGAAAACCGAGGCTGCATCATAGACTACTCCTTTAAATTTTTTTTCTATTTTTTTTCCTCTTTTCGGTTTTTGGAGAAAAATAAATAACACCAGATTTCAGTTCAGAGAACACTCGTTCAACATTCAGGGAAACCTTTATATGTCACCTGCTATGAATGAATGCAGTTTGCTGGCAAAGTTCTGATGCATTTGCTAAGCATTCATGGGAAAGGCATGCCAAAATCTCTTCTCTATGATGTGTTCAATCTGGGGGAAAAAAAAGGAAAAAAAATCTTAGGACCAGGCAGTTGTATACTTTAGTTATAAATGAATGACTTCATGTTAATCTTGCTAGTTTAGATGATTTCTGAGGGAAAGTATTGTAAATGTTTTTTTTTCATAATCTTGTTGTGTTTGAATTATTTGTACTTTATCTGTCCAGACAATAAATGAAAGTGTGTAGAATGAATTTGAGCTTCCCAAATTTTTAAATGTGTTTATTCAAACGTTTTTTCTATAGGATATGCAGAGTTCCCTGATATTCTCTCACGACGTAAATAAAGGAATAGAGTAAAGTTCTGTTTTGCAACTTAGCCCGGTCTGTCAACGTTTACTCAGTATTTAGAAGTCATCGCCCTTATTCTATGCTACTTAAAAGTATGATTCCCCAACAAGCAGCATCCTTGTCATCTGAGACTCTGTTAGAAATGCAGAATCGCGGGCTGAAGGCAAATTTATACAGAACCAGATCCTTGGATGAATCACAGGTCCTTTAAAGATTTGAAGCGCACTGCTTACTTGGTAAGCCAGAAGATTTGCTATTTCCTGTAGCATTATGACACGTTCCTATCTGTTATTATAAGAATACCTGTGGCTTGTTAGGAGGACAAAGGTTACCATTTACAAAGCATCCATAATACATCAGCCAGGCCATATGGGGACTACTGTATTCTTTCACTTTATCCTCTCAGTATCTGTGAAGAGCAGATAGCATCATCCACATTTTACAGGTGATGCAGGCAAAGCTCCATGAGATTGAGTAACATGTTTCAAAAAAAAAAAAAAAAAGACATCAAGCCTCCAGTAGGTTTGTATGGAGTCTAGGTCTGCTTCCCCTGCCCTGTCCCCCACTGAAGCCAGGTTGGGGATGATATGGAGGAAGCCGACTATTTGTTCTGAAAAGTGACAGCCAACAAGAAAAATCATCTTTTGTCATTGAGCTCACTTTTATTTAGAAGAAGCAAAGGCATGACTTTCTATTTGAGAAGTAACCTGGCGCAGAGACTTGCGTATGCAGCATCAAAAGAACATGATTTATCCACAACCTATGAAGTAAAAGTGTCTACCTTATCATGACATCACATTCAAATTTGCCCTGAACTTTACAGAATGAGCATTTTACATATTTCTGAATGTGATCATTCCTTGATGATCTACTGTCTGTCTTTCATTTCCATTTTCTCACTAATTGAAAATTCATAATGCCCAATAAAACATCACCATCCATAAACTGACACTTCAAGAAAAAAATGCCCCTACTGATCCAGATGAATGAATAGTCCAATTCTCTTCCTTTTCTCATTAACCCCTTTTTATTATTATATTAAATTACCACATCGGTTGGGATAATTAAATTCAGAGCATAGAATGGGATTTAATTAACCAAGCTAAATATTAAACCTGTAAGTCAGCCTGCACCTTTACAGTTGAACTCAAAAGGTCCCTCTAGTTTTCTCTAAATACAGCCCCATGTTTCGTTTGTAAAGGCAAATGAACATTTAAACAAATAGCTGCCCCAGAAAATAACACAGCTTCACAAATATGTTTGTAGGGTCTAAAAGCTTTGCAATTAACCCTGTGATAGTTGGCACTCATCAGGGGTCATGTTGGTGTTGGACTATGAAAAGATGCTATGTTTCTCATTCATGTAGTTCATTCCTGCACCCCAATAATAGATCTATGCAGAAAGTTTCCCAAATAGATGTAGGTTTTTAAATAGTTTCTGAAGATGTCCTTAGAAGGACACATTCCACACACACTCCCTTCCCAACATAGGCACAATGTGTCTGCTTAATGTGGAATAAAAAAAAATCCCTCTTGTTGCAGCTGTCTGTCCATTACCTTAAATCTCCAGGCAAATATAGTTTCCGTGGGTGTTTGTAGGGAGCTCTAGCAAATCACAAGAATGTGGAGAGATTATTAAATTTCTTTGAGGTCCAGGGTACATTATATTTTGCTTGGATGAAAAATTGCATGTCACAGGAGGCTAACAGCATTTAGTTAGTGTTATTTCTATCAAAGAGATAGGAAGAGTGTAATGTATTCTCTCTCTCTCTCTCTCTCTCTCTCTCTCTCTCTCCCTCTCTCTTTCAGTGTGTGTGAATGTGTGTGTGCATGTGGGTGCGCACGCATGCACTGTGTCTGTAACTGTACCATATAATCCTAATTTGGCACAGAAGTCATCTTTGCAATAGATAATTCAAGACCCCACTTCCCCTCTAGGCGCACTATAGGCACTGTGCAGCCATTTCTTAATGGACGCACACATATGAACAGGTAGAGACAATGTATATTTGTTTCTCAGTGGATGCACACATGCAAGCAGGTAGAGGCAAGTTCTGTACAACTAAGTAAGAAGCTTCATTTTTCACTCTTGAATGTGAATTCAAAAACCATGCCTGGCAGACAGAAGAAATGTTTTCTCTAAACGGAAGTCATTAAAATCTTAATTCGAGGCCATCCTGCCTGAATTTCTCCCCCAGTCTTAAAGAGAGCTCAGGAACACTGCTGTATAATAAATACCCTCTACCCTCCACTGCCTTTGTTCTACCTGATGAGAGGAATAATAAAAGGAAATTACATTTTATCTCCATGAGCTAAAAGCAAGTTTAATATTGTCCAAAAATGACTCGTACCATTTCTTTATCTTATTAGCTTTTTGGCATATTAGGTAATAAGATAATTTCTCCTGGTGCAGTATTTATGTAAGAATCGTATTTCTCTGTGTGCAGATCACTTACAGAAGTGTCTGTTAACAGGAGAGAATGATGCATAGTCGGCACTTAAGATTAAAATAGATCTGAGAACACGAAAGTGTTCCTTCAATTAAAGGAACAGCATTGCTCCAGACTCATCTTTTTTGTTTCTGCCACAGAATGAAAACTGGCTTAAAATTGCCCAACCTCAGGTTAATTACCAGAAGGCTTTCTATGTAAGTTCAGCTTAATCTACTAGTGGTTCAAATTCAAAGTGGATTCACATGTCTCTCCAGGATGCCTTATAATTAGTCAGACACTCTCCAACAAAGTCCTTGAGATATAAACAAATGTTTCTAGGGACAGGACCAGTCTATTGAAAGCCTCTGCTGTTGCAGCTACTAACGTGTGTTCTAGTAAAGAGCATCATCGCCCCATTTACATTGAACAACAACAACAACAACAACAAAAAAGACTCAGAGAGATATTAGGTATCTTGTGCAAGTAGGTGGAGAAACAAAAATTTAAACCTGGATCTGTCTAGTCTAGTATATCACCCTGGCTCTGAGCCAATTTCTTCACAAGAGTCAAAACAATTACCAAATGGTCTTCCCTTCCATAAAAAGTAGAGTTGAGCCCACTTGTTTAAAACAACAAGGGAAATTCCATTAATGAAGGTATTCTGCCTGGGATTAAACCCTTCCTCAGATCTTTAATAGAAAAATGAATCCCATAACAAGTCTTCCAGACAGATGGATAAAGAAAACCTGACAGTGATACCTTTAAAGCCCTATTATTCAATGGAGATTTAAAAATAAAATTGGACTATTGACAGGTTTGTATTAATTGCCAAAAGTTATTGAGATAAAAAGCAGTTGAGAATGGAAGTGGAACGTAGGACTATTGCTGTGTCCTCCAGAGTAAACGCCATGACTCACATGACTCACAGGAGAGAAAGAACCACCTCCTTTGAGCTCTTTTGTTAGAGTCTGAATCCCACTCATAAGTCTCCTTCCTCAGGGCTTAGTCATCCCTAAAGACCTGTCAGCGGCAGCCATGCTCTAGAATTAGATTTTAGCACTTGACTTTCGGGGTGCATTCAGACCATAGCAATTGTGACATGAAGGTAAACAGAGACAGTGACTATAACACCCCCCTCCATAACAGCAGACAGGATGTAAAGAATAAAAAGAACACTAAGTCCTTCTAGCTCCCTTCAGAGTGGCCCCACAGGAAGCACTGTGTGAGCCAACAGCATCTGGTGAGCTCTCCTTTCTTTAACACTACTGCCCCTGAATTACAGAACATTACTGAAAGACGCTGAACAGACTCTTCATTTAATATCTGACAAAAACAGGCTCAAGGAAATCTGGTTTCAATCCAATTTCTTTCCACTAAAACATATTAGTGCCATTAACCATAGCACTTCGATTTCTTAGCCACCCACCTAGGAATGAGGTTCACCTGGGTGTTGAAGAAAAATCTGCCAAGGCCTAGTCAAGTCCATGCTGGAACCCTTATTCTAAACACTATGTGCCAGGCACTACAGCAGGGGCATGGTGAGCAGACATGGCCAGACTGCTCTCCTCTTGTTCCTATTTTGTGAGTGACACTCCATCAGATTATGAGAGAAAAGAATACAGAACGTAAACTTGAACTTTGATACGAAAATACGTGAGACAATGATGTGCATGCTTTCTGTGTGAGAGGGAGAACTGCAGGACATTTTGAAGATATGGGAGGAGGAGGAGTAAGAGGAGGAAAAAAGAAAGAGGAGGAGGGGGAAGAGGAGGAGGAAGAAGAGGAAGAAGTGGGAGAAGAGAGGAGGAGGAGGAAAAGAAGAGGGAGAGGAGGAAGTGGGGGAAGAGGAGGAGGAGGGGGAGGAAGAGGAAGAGGAAGGGTGGAGGAGAAGGAAGAGGAGGGGGAGGACAGGGAGGGAGAGGATGAGTAAGTGGGGGAGGAGGGGGAGGAGGAGGAAGAGGAAGGGTGGAGGAGAAGGAAAAGGAGGAGGAGGACAGGGAGGGAGAGAAGGAGGAAGTGTGGGAGGAGGAGGGGGAGGAGGAGGGGGAGGAGGAGGAAGAGGAGGGGGTGAAGGAGAAGGAAAAGGAGGGGGAGATGGAGGAGGAGGAGAAGGAAGAGGAGGGGGAGGAGGGGGAGGGAGAGGAGGAGGAGGAAGTGGGGGAAGAGAAGGAGGAAGAAGAAGAGGAAGGGGGGAGGAGAAGGAAGAGGAGGGGGAGGAGGAGGAGAAGGGGAGGAGGAGGAGAAGGAAAAGGAGGGGAAAGAGGAAGAGAGGGTGGGGGAGAAGTGGGAGGAGGAGGAAGAGACAAAAGAGGGAGAGGAGGAGGAGGAGGGGTGGGGAGGAGGGGGGAAGAAGGAGAGGAGGAGGGGGAGGGGGGAGGGGGAGGAGGGTAATGAGGAGGAGGGGTGAGGGAGGAAGAGGAGAAGGAGGAGGAGGAGAGGGAGGAGGAGGAGAAGGAGGAGGGGGGAGAAGGAGGAGGGGGAGGAATACTCTAGAATCCAGGAAGAACAACATAAGTCACATGATTGTCCTATTGAGCTATCAAAAGCCCTAGGAAATCACTTCAACCTCTGCATTTGAATGCATGGGGGGGAAAGAGGGTTTACATTGCCTAAAGTTTTCCCCATATGACTAGCTATTATCTCATTCCACAGCCATCAAGATTCCTCTCCTTAAAATGCCACTCCTCCACACAATCACTATTTTACTCAAAATATATACAACATACTTTCTGAGAAACCTTCCATGACCCTAGGTTGAGTTAGTGATTCTTTGGTAATTTTGTATATCACAGCACTCTCTGGGTAGCATATTCAAACTGAAGGCATGCTTCCCTGGGAGCAGAGGAATCAGTCAGTGACTGCCTTAGAAGAACTCAAGTGTAGGCAGAGTATATAGGGCTCATATCAAAGATGCAGGGTATTTGGGGAGCACAAGGGAGGCGGTGGTCAATTTTAGCTATGGTGGGATGGGGCAAAGTCAAGTTGTAACAGGAAAAGGCATGCTAGCAGTGTTTAGGAATCAGTCATCCATTGAAAGATTAATCAGACTGAAGGAGACAATTGGGTGAGTTGAGAACCATCACATTGGGAAGGATGGAAGTGACCCAAGACAAGAGTTAGAGGCTGCAGCTCTTCCAGGGACTTGCTATGTGACACTGCTGGTGTCTGGAGACTGAGAGAATAATGACATGTTGCAAAAGATTAAAGAGGAGTAGAAAGTGAGACACAGAGAAATGCTGGAAGAAGCCCTGTGATTCCACAGCAGACAGAGGGCAAGATGCTGGGGTGAAAGTGGTCACAGGCACTGAACCATCAAGCCAGAGAAAGAACTCTGATTTTCACCACAATTCAGAGTAATGATAACAAGGCATAGTGGCACATGTATGTGATCTCAACTGAGCCACCTAGGCTACATTTCAAGTCTGTCCCCAAAAAACAAAAGCAGGACTGGGAGATAGCTCTGTCTGTAATGTGCTTGCCGTGCAAGCACCATGACCTTAGTTTAAATACTCAGAACCATTTTTTAAGTTATGGATTATAGTGAACTTATGATCTTCCCATTGGGGAGGCAGAGATGGGAAGATCCCCTGGCACAGTGTCTAACCAGGCTACCCTCCATGGTAAATTCCAGGGCAGTAAAGGACCTTGTCTTTAAAAAGTGAATGGAACCTGAGGGGATGACATGCAAGGTTAACCTCTGGCCTACATACACACAGACACACACCCACACACACACACACACACACACACACACACACACACTCACACACACTCATGCATATATCTGACACACATATATAAAATGGTACATGAAGAAAGGCATGTGTCACAGCCACAAATCTTCTCAATCTCCATTTATTCATTATAATAGTTGATTTATTTAATTTATTTCTTTATTCACTTCTTATCCTTATCACTCCTCTCCTCCAAGTCCCACCCTTACAAATCCCTTTCCCCATTACCCCTTCTTCCCCTCCTTGGGTACCACCCCACCCTGGGACATTCAGTCACAATAGGCCTAAAGGCATTCTCTCTCAATGAAGCCCAACTAAGTAGTCCAGTTAGGGAAAGAGAATTCAGTAACATAAAACAGAGTCAGAGACAGCCTCCATTCCAATTATTAGGGGATTCACATGAAGACCAAGGTTCACATTTGCTGTGTACATACAGGGGGCCTAGGTCCAGCCCCTGCATGTTCTTTGATTGATGATTCAGTGTCTGTGAGCCCCCGTGGGCCAGGTCAGTTGACTGTAGGTCTTCTTGTGGTGTCCTTGACTTCTCCAGCTTACTCAATCCTATCCCCCACTCTTCCACAAGAGTTCCTGAGCTCCTCCTGATGTTTTTGGCTGTGGTTCTTTGTATCTCTTTCCATCCACTTCTGGGTGGAGCCTCTCAGGAGACAGTTACACTAGGCTCCTGTCTGAAAGCATAGCAGCATATCATTAATAGTGTTAGGGTTTGGCTCTCTTACATGGGATGTGTCTCAAGTTGGGCCAGTCATTGGCTGGCCATTCCCTCAATCTCTGCTCCATCTTTAAACCTGCACATAATTTTAGCTAATGACTATCCAAATAACTGATTGCTGTTTTTATCTTAATTGTCCCTGATAGGCCATGTTTTGGAAGCTTTTTACTGGGATGGGGTGGGGTGCTACTAGATGGTGGCAGAACCTTAAAGAGGTGGAGCCTGGGTAGAGACCTCTAAGTCATTGGGGGTGGACCTTGAAGAAGGTGATAGGATTTGAGTCTCTTCTTTCTCTCTCCCTTTTTGTTTCCTGGACATCTGACAAACAATTGGGGTGTTTGTTTATTTGTTTGTTTGCTTGCTTTTGGTGTTTTTTGTTTTGCTTTTCCTCAGTCACTTACTTCCACCAAGACTGGCTTCCATGCCACAGGCCTAAAACAATGGAGTCAACTAATGGCTTGGCACTTCTGAAACTTTGAGCTAGAATGAACCTTTTCTCTTTATAAGCTGGTTGTCTTGGGTATCAGTTATAGCATCAGAGAGCTGACTGACCTACTGGCAGTATGTTGTTTCTTGGTATGTCTCTGATTAGAGGAAACTGGCATTTGAATTAGTAAGAATTCACAAGAATCAGTAAGTAATTAGTAAGCAAGATTACTCTTCCATATGTGGGTGAGCACAGCCCAATTTGTTGAAAACCCAGATATTTTTGTTTTAAAAAAAATGAGGGGGAGGGGCAAAAGAAAGAGAGCTGAGGCACTCCATTCTACAAAATATAGATGATACTAGTGCCCTCTTTACTCAGGATTGAGAGGATCAAAGATAATAATACGTGTTAGTGCTAAAGCATTACCTGATAGGTAGTAGTAAATTCCTCTATGCTATAAGGCTTTCTAAGAGCAGAGACTATGCCTTATCTGCCAGCAGAAGACCAAGCACATGTCAGTGAACATGCTTAGCTCCAACAGGCAGAATAAGGCACAAGCCTCGAATTTTCACAACCTAACCCTATAAGTGTGTTACCAGTCTTGGTTCTGCCAGACTGCTATAAAACATTAGATTGTGTAATTTATAAACATCAGCAATGTATCGATCATAGTTTGGAGAAGAATAGAAAGTCTAATTTAATATTTCCATAGATTTAAGGTCTGTTGAGGGTTTATCCCCTGCCTGGTAGATGGTACCTTCTTGTCACATCCTCACATGATGAAAAGGTGATAAACTTCCTTGCACAGATTCTATAGATACACCAATCCCACCCTTACAGATGAGTCATCTGTGACCTAATTGTCTTTCCAAATCCCAACCCTTTAATATCGCTACATTAGGTGTTGGTTTGAATTTATGAATTTTTGGGGAGCACAATCATTCAAACTTCAACAATACTTTAAATGGTTAAAGAAACTGCATGTGACCCAGTTCAGGATTTTGAGATGGAGATAGGATCCTGGATTATGCAGGTGGTTCCAATATGGATCTTTACAAGAGGGAAGCAAGAGCATCAGAGTCTACAGTACAAGATGTCATGAAAGGAATGTAGGAAGCCTCTAGAAACTTAAACAAGTTAGAAGATGGGCTACTAAAACCTTCAGGACTATATATCCCTAATACCTTGACCTTAGAATTACTGTCCCAAGAATAGTAAGGCAATACATTTATGCTGCTTTAAGCCAATAAATGTACTTATTTGTTGCAGTGACAAGGAAAAGAATATATCGGCCGGGTACAAAACAGGCATCTGAGAAAGAACGGCTAAGAAGAGGTTGTCACTCAGCTCAGGCCCTCCCTGAACCCTGGCATTGGGGACAAGGACAGTATTGATGGTTTCCTCCCACTTTCTCATACACCCTCAATGCTTGGCACATTCCAGAAGCAAAATGAGCTTCATAGATGGAAGAGGGGAGAAATAAATGAGTCAAAGGTTATCAGTGGCTTGTAATCTGGGCTCTAGAAGAGGTTAGAATATCTGAGGGGTAACGGAAGAAATAGTAGCCCAGGGAATACGGTTTAAGTCTCCAGTTTCTGGATTCAAATCAGTCAAATTCCTGTGCAGTTTAAAAACATTCTAAACTATAAACCTGCCCCTACATTTGTATTCCACATATCAGTTAGCAGTGGGAAGCCCAGAAGCATTTCTAAACTCTTAGGAACCATCAAAATATCTCAGCCGTTTCCAAATCTCATCAGTTTTACTCACTGAAAATCTCTTAAATTCATCTCATCACACAAAGCTACAAAACATCTTCTGGTTTACCCAGTGTCAGTTACCTCACAGAGCTCCAGCCAATGAGATGTAAGGATTCCCTGGCAAGTTTTCTGGAACAGCTCTTCTAACTGGTGCCACTCACCTTCCACACTGTTTCCCTTTGACATTGCCCTGTTGCTCACTCTTCCGTCTCACCTGGAACATAAATGTGACATCTAAAGCTGCAGGTCGTATGCCACCAAGTAAAGCCTTTAGTGCATGGAACGTGTTACATCCTGTTGAAGCATTGGCCAAGGAAGTCTCACGGAGCCCTCATAGGTTAACGCCACACTGGAAACACGAAGATAACAGCCAAATGATGGTCTACAAATTAAAGGCAGACATGAAGCCAATGCCTTTAATGGCATCTCCAAGTCACAAAAGCAACCCTGAGTGGTCTCTGGACCCGAGAAAAGTACACTCTGTTGCACAACTTCCCAACCAATGAACACGGTTTTTTGACGTGTTCACTTTATTTCTTTAAACTTCTCCAGAGTGAGGAAGAACTTTGGTCTTGGGTAGCACCCAAGCCATTGTTCGTGTCCCCAATAGCCAGCTCCTCTACTCTGCTGGCACATATGAGTGTTCCTCTGTGTGTTGCTATGTGGGAAAGTTTACACAACTTTGTCTCATTGAGCTGATCTTTGATGGGCCGCTTCCTATTCCCTCTGCTTCCCAGTACCCTCCAAAAGTCCCCATTGCTAGGATGTCCATTACCACCCGCATCCAGGTTGTCATTGTGTTACTGTTGCCTGCTCCTCAGAAGCCACATCTAGTAACCTTAACTTCTCAGTCCCTCAGTGCTCTTCAGTTACTCATTACTAAGAATGTTTCAGCATCTTCGCTCATGCCCAAGGACTCCTTTCTTCAATGCACTCTGCCTTACTCACTTTCACTCCTTTGCTTGATCTATCTTTCTCTCTATCTATCTATCTATCTATCTATCTATCTATCTATCTATCTATCTATCTCTTATTAAGAATGTGCCTTCCTTTTTGAAGTACTTTTAGTTTTGAAATTATAATATAATTACATCATCTCTCCCTTTTCTACTGTGTGTGTGTGTGTGTGTGTGTGTGTGTGTGTGTGTGTGTGTGTGTGGTGTGTGTGTGTTGGCTTCTGATGTAGACACATGGGAAAGTAAACGACATGTACTTGCTTTGTTATTAGTAAGATTCTTCCTAAGATGTGGTCGCATAACAGTGCAGCTTTCAGGGATGACTGCTTGGTATTGGATAACCAGTTGATGTGCTCCTCCCTGGAGATGACTGTTTCTCCCACTCCCAACACTCCTTAGTTGCTTACGGTCCTTTACCTGGCTAGGGTTGCAGCCTCAAAAGCTTTTCTGCTTCCACTTTAGGAAGTCAGTTGGTATCATCCTTGTTTAAGTCATGTTTAGCTCTTATGAATGTAGTTTCTGATGTTTCTAGGAGATACAATCTCACAGCAAATTTCTTCCTATTCTTACAATCTCTCTGCCCCAACTTTTGAAATGGTCCATAGGCCTTAGGTGCAACAGTTACAGCATAGGATATCAGCTAAGACTGGGCTACACAATTCTACATGTTGATTGGTTGTGGTTTTCTGAATGGTTTTTATTTTTTGCAAAGAGAAGTCTCTTTCGTGAGAGATGAGGACTACACTTATCTGTGACTATGATAACAAATATTTAGAATATAGTTAGGAATTATGCTGGCTTAGTAGAGTAGTGGTTGTAGGTTCTCATCAATATCCATGACTTCACTAGCCCTGGGCAGTTAGCAACATTTCCAGGATCAGGCAAGATTTCCCTTTTGTTGACCAGGCATTAAGTTCAACTAGAGAGTTGTTGGTTACCACCAAAGTATGCATGTTACTAGTACACCCCTAGGGTTATTAAGCCATGCTAGTTGCTGTTGTTGCCATGCTAGCTCATAGGCATCATAACTGGATAAGCCTATTGATTGCTTCTCTCCTTCTGGTAACTATGAAAGCTCTTCCTCAGAGAGAAGGCTTTCTGGTTAGACACAGCCTAGTCTTTTGCCCGACACTGGCATGGCAGGAGCAGCCCAATCATGCAGTCATTGGTCCTTTAAAGATGTATTATTACTTGTATTATCACTCTGATTTGACAAAAGAATTATGAGAAGGAAAGACTCACTTTAGCTCATAGGTTTTGGAGATTTTATTCATAGCCCTTGCCTCCAGTGACCTTAGGCCCATTATAGGACAGAGCTTCCTGGTTACAATGGCATTTGGAGGAGGGGTGCTTATTTCACAGAAATCAGAGTGGAGTCATAAAGGCTCAGCACAAAACAGACCTTTTAATGACCTACCCCACTAGCACTTGCTTCCTCCACCCACTTCCTTCTATAATTCCACCATCGCTAATTTTGCATCTATCAATAGATAAAAACTATTAATTAGGTCGTACTCTAGTCTGCTCTAGAAATGTCCTTATGGACATATACTCATACACATTACCAAACTCCTAAGTGGTTTCTAACTCAATTAAGTTGATAGTCAACCACTGTATGGGGAAATGGCTCAGTGGTTAAAGTGTTTGCTACAGAAGCATAAGTACCAGAGATAAGATTTCCAGAACCCATGCAAATATAAAGTGCCTGAAACCCATCCTCTGGAAAATGAGACAGAAGATTCCCAAGTCAAGATTGGCTACTCAGACTAGCTAAATTGGAGAGCTCTGGACTTAATTAAAAATCTCTGACTCAAAGAATGAGATGGAAAGAAAATAAAAGAAGACGTTAACCTCGGGCTTTTACACACCTGCACACATATCCACCCACATACATATATTCACAGACATGAAAACGTGTACATATTGATACACACAGAGACACATGAAAATTATAATCATGCATAATGAAATCATTTGAGATTTGAAGACCACTTTGACACCAGACATGGAGATGCAGAGTTTGGAGTTTGCCCAGCTTGTTTGCTGTCTTGCTTTGAAGATTGCAATTAAGTGAGACTGCTATAAACTATGGAAATTGAACTAAATGTATTTTTTATTATGTTATAACTACGCATGGCCCCCATAAACTCATGTGTTTTAACAAGCCTATGGCGACCAGGGAGTGGAATGTGGTGGTTTGAATATGCTTGGCCCAGGGAGTGGTACTAGTAGAAGGTGTGGCCTTGTTGGAGTAGGTATGGCCTTGTTAAAGGAAGTGTGTCACTGTGGAAGTGGGCTTTGAGACTCTCCTCCTAGGTGCCTGGAACTCAGTCTTCTCCTGTCTGCCTTCAGATGAAACTGTAGAACTCTCAACTCCTACTGCACCATTCCTGTCTGGATGCTGCCATGGTCCCACCTTGATGATAATGGACTGAACCTCTAAATCTGTAAGCCAGATCTAATTAAATGTTGTCCTTATAAGAGTTGCCCTTGTCATGGTGTCTGTTCACAGCAGTAAAACCCTAAGACAAAGACAAAACCATACAATGGGAATAAAGAAGTCTTCAACAGATGGTGCTGGTCTAACTGATGTCTACATGTAGAAGAATACAAATAGTTCCATATTTATCACCCTGCACAAAACTCAAGTACAAGTGGATCAAAGTCCTCAATATAAAACCAGATACACTAAATTTAATAGAATAGGAATTAAGGAAATAGCCTTAAACTCATTGATACAGGAGACAACTTCCTGAAAAAAACACCAATGGCTCTGGCTCTAAGATCAACAATTGATAAATGGGACCTCATGAAACTGAAAAGCTTCTGTAAGGAAAAGGACATTGTCAATAGGACAAAACAGCAACCTACAGATAGGGAAAGGATTGTCATCAACTCTACATCTGGCAGAGGGCTCATATGCAAAATTTATTATGAAATTAGACACCAGGAATCCAAACAACCCAATGAAACAATGGAATACAGAGCTAAAGAGAAAATTCTCAACAGAGGAATCTCAAATGGCCAAGAAATACTTAAAGAACTGTTCAATATCCTTAGTCATCAGGGAAATGCAAATCCAAACAACCCTGAGATTCCACCTTACACAAATCAAAAAGGCTAGGATCAAAAACTCAAGTGACAGCACATGCTGTTAAGGATGTGAAGCGAGAGGAACATTTGAATCTCACTTAAAAAGGGGAATGAAATAGTCATAGGAGGCAGATGGAGGGAGGGACCTGGGTGGGAGAGGCATTGGGGAGGGGAATGGGGGTGTTCAGAATCAGGTGTAGGGAGAGACAGAAGAGAGGGCCAGAGATCCAGAAGGAATGAAAATTGGCAGCTGTCCAGGGTCTGGGTTTAGAGAACATCTGAAGGACATGCCAGACAACTGGGATAGGGGAGGCTCCCACTCGTCAAGGGGGGGTGGAGGGGTTGGTGACCTTGGCTGAGACTCATAATAGTGGGGATATGGAACCTGAAGCAGTTACCTCCAGTAGCCAGGCAAGAACCATAGTACAGGGATAAGAACACCAAGCCACACACAAAACTTTTGATCAAAAATTTATCCTGTCTACAAAAAAGTTCAGGGACAAAGATGAAGCAGAGACTGAGGAAATGACCAACCAATAACTGGCCCAATTTGAGATTCATCCATAGGCAATCACCAGTCCCCAATACTATTAATGATACTCTGTTATGCTTGCAGATAGGAGCCTAACTGTCCTCTAAGAGGCTCTACCCAGAAGCTGACTGAAACAGATGCAGATACTCACAGCCAAACATTGGACAGAGCTTGAGGACTCTTATAAGGGAGTTGAGGGAAGGATTAAGGGGCATGAAAGGGATAAGAACTCCACAGGAAAACCAACAGAGTCAACTAACCTGGACCCTTGTGGACTCCCAGAGACTGACCCACCAACCGAAGCACATACACGGGCTAACCTAGACCTGCCACACATATATAGCAGATATGCATCTTGGTCTTTATGTAGTTCCCCCAACACCTGGATTTGGGGCTGTCCCTAAAGCTGTCCCTGTCTGTGGATTTTGTCCCTAACTGGGCTACCTTGTCTGCCCTCAGTGGGAGAGTATGCACCTAGCACTGCAGAGACTTGATATGCCAGGGTTGGAGGGATACCCAGGGGGCCTCTACCCTCTCAGAGGAGAAGGAAGGTGGGTATGGAGGGAGGAACTGTGAGGGGGAACCAGGAATGGACAACAATCGAGATGTAAAGTGAATAAATAAAAAAGTAAAGTAATTTTTTAAAGGGCATAAGCTCTCAACTACTGATCCAGTTTTGTTTAAGTCATTTTGATCATAGTTGTTCCTGGGAGATTGGTAATTTTTAGAGGATGCAAGTTGTCTTGGTTTTTCATGTTTTGTAATCATGCTGAGATTTGCCCATCTGGGGTGAGATCATTAGTTAAGATTTGTTATTGTTGTTGCTGCTGCTGCTGCTGCTGCTGCTGCTGCTGCTGTTCTTTTGAGTTGGGGTTTAATTAATTCCAGTTGCCTCTCTTTTTTTCTGTGAGCATGTTTGCCATGGTCAGGAGAGATTAGGTGGTAGTACACTTGTGTCGATATTCTTGTCTGTTATACTGGTGTTCCAGATACTAGGTTCTATCCCCAATCAGCCCCTATAGATTGAGTTCTATCTGCAACAGCAATCACTATCCTGCAGTTAACCTACTCTGACACATGAGTAACAATATTTAACTACAAACTGTACTTGTTAAGTACCATTTGGTTTAGGGAGAAAGGGATCCCTGACAATCCTACATATACTAATGTGTTAGGATGAGTAGAAAGGAAAAGACAAAGAGGTCAACAGCCACAGTGAGACTCGTGAAAAGCTAGGTTGCTGAGTGGGAAGGAGAGGAGATGCACATTCATAGAAGTAGGAACAGTTGAGACAATGGAAAAATCGGTGGGCCTTTGAAGCATTTGGTTAACAGTAGACTAAAGAGAAGGGGTAAAGTATATAAGCATACAGGTACTGTACTAGGTCTGCCTCTGGGCTTTGGGAGAGTAACAGAAAGAATGCATAGGGTACGTGGGAAGTGGAGAAGTGAAACACAGCAGAAAGAAGGAGTGAGAGAGCAAAAGAAACAGTCAAAGATGAGAACAGTGGGGAAATCATGTTGTCCACTACTACTGTGTGATTCAGAAATGGTGGTGGGGAAGGAAGGAAAACCCCATGAAGGTAAGTGTAAGAGAATGGAGTCTCCAGCAGGGAATAGCTGTAGAAGGAAAGGAGAGCTGGGTGGAGATGTAAGCTAACGGACTCTCCAGCCTGAATGTCGTTTAGTCTCCCTGGCAGATCAGCTGCTTCGTCTCCCTGGTCTTCATTTGGGTTGTACTCCATGTTGATTTTTACTGGTCACTTGTGTTTGTGGATTTTTTTTCTTGACTCTTTTTTCCAAGCTGTGTGAATAGGTGAAGCAAATCTACCCAGCCACAGTTGTATTCTCACATGCAGTTGTGTGTGTGTGTGTGTGTGTGTGAGAGAGAGAGAGAGAGAGAGAGAGAGAGAGAGAGAGAGAGAGGGAATTTCTCATTACCTGGCAATAAAAAAGCTGATCAATGACCCGAGTCAGGAAAAATTCTAGCTATCTCACATAAAAGACAGACCATCCAGGTATTTTATTTACCAGGCCTAAGCCTAGATTGGGCAGGCTATGGAGATATTCTAACTTATATTCTAGCCATATGTCTCTTGTTACTTGCTTTTTCTCCTGACTACATGCTCACACAGTCCTTCTCCTCTCATGGTGGCCTCCTCCCTCTCTCCTTTTTTCTCCCCACTTTTTCCTCTCTGTACCTGCAACCCCCAGCCAGGTAACTGAAAACCCACTTACCTCTATCTACTGCCCAATCACAGGCTTTGGCCTTGGTTACATAGCATCTTTTGGTATACATGAGGATCTCCTTATCAGAGAGAATCAGATCTTGGGGGGCAGTATTTAGCATTTGATTACAAGCAGCATCATACCAATGTCCTACAGATCTGGGAGAAAAGGTAGACAGGTAGGTAGGAGGCTTGGAAGGAGTGAAGGAAAGGGAAACTGGAGTTGGGATGAATTGTATGAGAGAATAATTATAAAAAAAAAAACAACAAAAAAAACCTAAGACATGCTTCTACTTTGTACTGAAGTGATTGATAATGCCCACAACCTCATGTCTAATTCCATTTTTTCTGTTTTAAGACAAACCTAAACCATGAGAGAAGACCCTGCATGAAGGCAGCAGGGCTGAGAGGTTCTGTGTCTTCAGGGATCGAGATGAGGAGCTGAATGAAGTGTTCAGGTGGGAAGCAGAGAGCAGCAGCACATGGAGACATGCACTGTAAATATCAGAAAAGGAAGATGAACAAGTGACCAGCTGTCTCAGATGCCGATCAAAACCAAACAAGCAAACTATTCATTACTTTTATGTAATGAATAGTTTTGCCATAAAGCTTTAAAGTCAGGTGACCTGGAGATTTCCACAAAGGGCCTATTTTCAAGTAGACATTTACTATGAGAAGTTGAGCAAACTAGACAATAATGGCCAAAAAAAGGTTCATATTTGTGTATAAGAAAAGCCTCTAAATCCCAATGTTATATATCTTGCTATATAGAAAGCCAAGAGCCAAAGTGGCCCACTCTCTTGATCCAACCAAGGGACTTACTCTGGATTAGACAAAAGAAACAAATTATGGTATGTTATCTAATAACCACTTGTATTTTGTCTCATGTTAAATAATGTAACTGTCTATACTGGTGCCCCAGAGGGCATCTACTTACTGTCTGTGGTCAGGTTATACCAAGACCCTTCATACCTAGACCTAACAAACTCACTACTGGAAACCAGGATCTTGAAACAGCCTCAGAAGCAGCTGCTCACCAACTGTAAGCTCTAGATTCTGATATAGAACTCAAAGCACGGTGGGCCCCATCCCTATCTTCTGGCTTTAGGACAGGGTCTTGAAGTTATCCCAGGGCACTCAGTGGGTGCTCAAAAATATCTGTTAAGTAAGAGGAAGTAATAAGCCGGGCAGTGGTGGCGCACGCCTTTAATCCCAGCACTTAGGAGGCAGAGGCATGTGGATTTCTGAGTTCGAGGCCAGCCTGGTCTACAGAGTGAGTTCCAGGACAGCCAGGGCTACACAGAGAAGCTCGGCCTCTGAAAAGAAGAAGAAGGAGGAGGAGGAGGAGGAGGAAGAGGAGGAGGAGGAGGAGGAGGAGGAGGAGGAGGAGGAGGAGGAAGAAGAAGAAGAAGAAGAAGAAGAAGAAGAAGAAGAAGAAGAAGAAGAAGAAGAAGAAGATTTCATACCTATCCTCAAAGCCTGACTGTACCATTTATTGGCCACAGAACAACTTCCCTTATCTTATAAAACAGGAACAAAATATCAAACTCAATAGACTCTTGTGAGGAGTCAATGAGAGAGCACGGATCTCATCTAGTAGCTAGAGCAACTATTCTTGTAGGGATCTTATGGTCACCTGTCATTCTCCCCGGCTAACTGAAAACTCCGTGGGGATAAGGAACTGGATTGTGGACATTGATTCCTTGGACTCTGTGCCTAGGGCAATATTTGGACCCTAGTACATTCTTACTTAATATTTACTAATGAATACAAAGTATTTGTTAATCATATATGCATGTATACAGGCCCTGACATGGGCAGATACTGCAGACACAAAACCAAAGCTGGGCCCATCGCCTTTGAGAATGGCATCTGGTTGTCATCATATTTATACATATCAAGGATTGGACACATTATTAAAATATCTCAAAGTGACTTCCTTCCCAGCTCCCTTCAGGCTGTTCTGAAATGACAAAGCTCTGACATCTTTATCACACAATTCCTAAAGCATTCTTCTTGAGTTATTATGTTTAAATATTTGCCTAATATAGCTTGAGTTTGGGTTTAATTACGAGGGATGTGGGTCTGAGTCGAACTGGATTTAGATAAGGAAAGAACAGATAGCATAGTACATTTTACTTACTGAATGACTTTTTCCAGACAGAGAATTCCTAAGGAATCAGCCTGGGCTTGCAAGAAAAGCAAGACAGACAGACAAACAGGCAGGCAGGCATGCACATACACACACAGACACAAGCACATGCGCACACGCGAGAATACATACACACACACAGGGAGAGGGGGAGAGAGAGGGAGAGGAAGAGGGAGAGGGAGAGGGAGAGGGAGAGGGAGAGGGAGAGAGAGAGAGAGAGAGAGAGAGAGAGAGAGAGAGCTCTATGGAAAAGAAGTGTTATGTAATAGGACTCACAATAACTTAAAACTCTCCTGGTTGCTCCAGGGTCCTAGGACACAGGACAAAAAGCCTGGCCTAACAGTCAGGACTTCTAAACCCTGGTCACCTCTCCAGTCTCTGCAACCTTGTTTCTCAGCTCCTATGAGTTGCCACCCCACCACTACTGGACCTTGTGACTCCTGTAGCTTCTCTCTTGGCTTGGGCCCAACTTTATTTCTTCTATTTCGTAGCCTAGATTGGGTTTGTCTAGTCCCTCAAACATAGAATCTACATGAGACTTACTATGTGCCCTTGTAGATGAGAAGAATAAAGCAATTAACAACACAAAATTAAATCCTGACCTTTAGGTCTTTTAAAGTTTGACAATTGCTTGCTGTATTTGTTTTTTTATTTTTTGGGTTTTTGTTTTTGGGGGGATTTTTAGGACTGGCAGGTGAAGCTGCCAAAACAAAATTTGTTCTTGAGTCAGGGTATGGGTTTGGATTTGGTTTGGGATTTTGTCCATGTATATGGCGGGAGGGGGGGGGCAGGGGATGGAGCCATGTGCGTGTCACTGTAGGAATATGTGGAGAAGAGAGGATAAGCTTGGGTTTCAGCCCACACCTTCCATCTTGTTTAAGACAAGGTCTCTTTGTTGTTTTTCCATTGTATGTGTCAGGCTAGCTTTCTAGAGATTCTCCTGTCTTCATCTCCCATCTCTCCACAAGAGCTCTGGGTTTACACACATGTACTACTGTGCCTGGATTTATATGGGGCCTGGCAATTCAAATGTACATCTTCAAGTTTATGTGGCATGCACTTTGCTCACTAGCCCATCTCCCCAGACCCAGTATGTATGGGTTTTTTAAAGTGTCTATCTTAACCTTCTAAAGAGTCAAGAAAACACTGTTTCCTTACCATTTCATGGCACCTTGATTATCTGACATTTATGGTGCATATCCACCAACTAGATAAATACTTGCCTAAGGGCAGAGGTGGGGGTTGACTGAAGAAGACACAAGAGACAATCTAGAGAATGAATGAGAAGAGGAAAGTAGTCCCACCTCAGAGAGGTCTCTCTACTACCTCCTAGTTAGAAACGTTTCTTGTTACTTCAGGTACTTCCCCTCCTGCAGTGACCAGTCCTTCCATTCAGAGAAGTGTATTGAGGATACAGTCTCTTTGAGTTGAGATCCACAATGACACTGCAATATCCTATTGAGAAATGTGGCTATTTCCTAGCTAAACTCTGTGACAGTAATTATTGCAAAAGTCATTTCTTAGTGAGGACCTTCTGTGGACAGGAACCATGCCAGGCCCTCTTCACAGAATATCTTTTTAGACAGTTAAAATTTCTGCTTGGTAATCCTCACAGCACCAGTAACTATGTGAAGTACATGGAAATTGCTAGCTGCTATCAATATTACTGTGTCTAAAACTACCGTTTTCCCCTGCATTAGAACAATCTGAACATTGTTAGGCAAAGACATCTAAGCAATTTTAAAATTATTTGAGTCATGACAGAGAGACTCACAACTGAAATATTTACCTTTCAATTTCAGGTGAGGACGTTCCAGGAGATGGAAGATGTGACAAGTTCCCGAGTCGTGTGAACATCAGAGAAAGGTTCCCCTGACAAGTCACATGCAGAGACAGGAATCACTGATTAAGAAAAGGATTAATTTTTTCTACCAAGTAGCTCAGCCAGAAAAATTCTCTGTGCTTATAGGATGCCAGGGCTGGGGGTGGGGGGACTTTCAAGTCTCCTTTGCTCTGAGATAAGCTATGCTTGTTAATTGTTAATTGTTCAGCCTGCCTCCTCACGTTCCCTCCTCCCATCCACCCCCTACACTGTATGTGCTGTTGAATGAACAAATGAGCAGAAGTGAGCGGGTATTTGGATTTTAGTTCATTCCTTTAGCTAACAAACATGTTGAGTGGACTTATGGAGAGTCTACCACTTTCCAAGCACTCTTCCAATCCCCAAGGATACATCTGTAGACAAAGCACCTGAAAAGCACTGTCCTCTTGCAACTCACACTCTAGAGAGAGGAATGAGACCTACTGCATAGGCCGGTGAATTGCCATAACGTTAAAGAGAAAAATGAGGCAGGAAAGAGGGCCCATGATGAAGAAGCATGGACAATTGTGAGCGGAACAATCATAGAAGTTTTCAAAAGAGCTCAAGCAGGGAAAAGCACCATGAGGCTGTCTGGTAGATGAACATCAGACAGGATTAGCAAGTGTAAAGCCTTCATAGGTCAAAGAACATTCAGGAAGACTCTGGGGCTGGGGTCACGGGAGTGTGAGTGTGAGATGCTGCACGTCAGTCAAGAGAGGTAATGGGACAGGGAAGAGTGGGTCATATTCTGAAGTTTCTCTGCAGCCAATGAGTTGTGTCCCCTCACACCAATGCTTCTTTGTTCTCTGCCTTCCAGCTTCTAACTAGGTTTGAGCAATGGGATGAGTTGAAGATGAGGATGGGATGAGCTGGAGACAGGGAAGGTATATCTCCTTGTTTCTTTTTTGTTTGTTTAATGATTTATTTATTTATTTATTTATTTATTGTGCATTGATGTTTTGCTGGAATGTATGTCTGTGTGAGGGTGTCAGATGGAGTTACAGACAGATGTGAGCTGCCATGTGGGTACTGGGAATTGAACCTGGGTTCCCTGGAAGATCATCTAGTGTTCTTACCCACTGTTCTCCAGTCCCAACTCTCCTTGGTTCTAATGATAGCTCTTCCAGGGACCACACCTCTTGGTGCCCCAACTTCCACCAAATAGGCCCAAGCCCTGATAGAGGCAAGCTCTAACTTGTGGCCTTTAGTAGTCTGGCCTTCTCCCTTCACCCCACATTCCTTTGTGAAATATCAGTCCCTGCATTTGATGACCAGAGATTTGCTTCACCTTCCTTTGGACACTTTCGTCTCTTCTAACAGCTCCATAACTAGTTCCTTGTACTAACTGACCTGCACTGAATTACCTGGTGAATTAATTACTTTTCTTATCCATGTGACCAAATACCTGACAGAAGCAACTACACAGAGAGAAAATGGATCCTGTGGTCACAGAGAATTTCAGTCCATCGTGACAAGAAAAGCATGACAGGATGGCTCAGAACTTGACCACAAGAAATGTGTGTCAGAGTCTGTTCACATTATAGCAAACCAGGAAGCAGAGCATGAGACACAAAGTGGACAGGTTTCATATTCCTGTGGACCTGCCCCAGTAACCTCTTTCCTCCAGCTGGGCTCCACTTCTCAAAGTTTCCATCCTCCCCCAAGTAGTACCACCAGCTGGAGACCAAGTGTTGAAGACACAGCCTGTGGGGGACATTTCATATTCAAATCATAACACCTGGTATGAATTGTTTCCCAGCTGGACTCTGGATGATAAAGGCTTCATAAGCTGCTGTAATACATGCAATTTTGCTCTAAGTAAAATAGACAGCCATTTTGGGCAGATATTCATGAAAAGCCTTGAAAGTGTAGATGAATAGAAAAGCATTTCTGTCTTCATAAAATTTCTTGAATCGAAGACACCTGTCAAAGCCTCATATAATTTGCATGGGACAGTCCCCCTGGCCTACCCGTTTATTCTTCACTCTTCCTGAATAAATGGCATTGAGAACCCCAGAATTTTCAGAGACAAGGAAAGGTGTTTTCACATTCTTTTTAAAAGTGTGTGTGCGTGTGCGTGTGCATGTGCGTGTGTGTGCGTGCTATATGTATGTGGGCATTCATGTTCCACAATGCATGTGTGAAGGTCAGAGCACAAATGGAATGGGTTCATTCCTTCCACCAAATGGTTCCAGGGATTGAAGTCAGGTCCTCAGGGTTAGTGACAAGTGCCTTTACCTACTAAGCCAGCCCTGTTTACACATTCTTAAGCAGTTTTGCCCAATACATTGTAAAGACCTTTGGGGGTCAAAGATGACACTAAGCAGGCTGAGTTGTCATTGAGAAGACTTCTACAATAATGCAAAGGAAGGCTTTTCTTTGAGTTCCTGGGAGAATTTCAGGGTCAGCAGATACAGGGGAAAACACTAACCTTGTGCAGCCCCTGAAATATCCCAGGCACCCTGCCAGGCAATATCACATATAAATGGCTCATTTAATCCTGCAAGGACACTGCCAGGTAGGTATTGGTATCTTTAAAACAGAACCTTTGGGTTTGAAAAGTTAAGTCACACATCTTCATATGCCAAGTATGCAGATTAAGGATCTAAAGTTGCCCATCAAGGCAGTGTATCCACTAAGGGAGACTTTGGAGAAAGTTATTGGATGAGAAGTCTAGCTCTAGGGACTAAAAGTCACTTTATCTAGATGAGAAGCTCGGTAATGAGAGAGAAAAAGAGAGAGAAAGAGAGAGGGGGCATGGAGGCAGAAGTTCACATGTCTCCACTAGTCAAAGATAGTTTACATAGCTAGGTTGGGTATTAGGTTACACTTCTGATTGAGCATTACCATACTTATAAAGCCCTTGATTAACATTAAAAAAATTGTATAAAAGCCAAATGGAAAAGGGAGGGCATGGGATAGGGGGTTTCTGGGGAGTGGAAATGGAGGAAGGGATTGGCATCTGAAGTGTAAATAAAATATCCAAAAAAAAAAAAAAAGTCACTTTATCTGAGCCTCAATTACCTCGTCTGTAAAGTGAGAATGACACCAATGATTTCCATCTCAAAGATTCATTTCAATAATTTAAAATGGGCTTAAGTGTGGTAAGAATTTTGTGTTAAAGCTCTACCCAAAATATTTAATTGGAGGCCTTTACAGTTAAAAAAAAAAAAAGGTAAAAGAGGGACCCATCAGGCAGGAGAAGAATACTTAAAAAATTCCCATGGCAGAGCCTACTTAGAGAAATGTCAGGTCTGGAGAATAGGCTGATGTGTGGAATGAGCAGGAAGGAAGATGAATAAAGAATAATTAGGTTTCAGTGCCAGGCAGGGTACATCACTACTCTCCATTGCAACTTCCACAGCTCATTCAGCTCGCTCTCTCTTGCAGCTCAGAGCTGATGCTATAACCACGATCAAGGATGTCTTGCTTTGGGGAGGAAGACTATTAGCTTAGGTCAAAGCAAGACATACTGGGAGATTGAGGATATACCCCAAATGGCAGAGGGCTTGTCTACATGTACAAAGTCCTAAGTTTTGTCTCCAGCACAACACAAGCCAGGTCTGGTGGCACAAGCCTATATTTCCAGCACTTGAGAAGTGCAGTGGAGGCTTCAGAAGTCCAAGAGGATCCTCGTGTATGTAGCACATTCAAGGCCAGCCTGAGATGTGTAAGATCCTGCAATACAAGCTGATGTTGAAGTGTTGAACAATTCTTTTACACTCTCTGAGTCTACTGCCTTTATCTATAAGATGGAGTCATGATCCTCCTACCAGAAGCCACCAGCAATACTCAAAAGAGTTTGCCTATCGGTAGGAGCTCACCTCAGATTAGTTGAATTGCCTTCTCGTGGGGTTCTTGGAGAGTGCCAAATGAGACAATACATATCCAGTGGTTAGGAAGAGGGGTCTCAAAGTCCTACATTATTTCCATGGTCCCGGTTCTCTCCAGCATCTCTCTTCCCAAAAGCAACAGACATGCCTCTCTTTCGCATCACACCAGGTTCCTCTACATCAAGAAGACAGAAAGAAGATTTATCAATTGCCGGGGCTGAAGCCAGATATTGAAAATCTCCCAGTGCACACTATTGCCATCGACCCTTGCTGAAATGTGTTGGCTTTCAAACAAGCTTATTTGACTCTGATTCACCTCTAGAGAAAAAGAAAGGTTATATTATTGATACAAAGAAATGCTAGAAAACAGAGTTGTTCAAACAACTACACTCCCCAGGTCTGAGCATTTACAACTTATGAAAGTGTTTATATGAACAGTTTCCTCAGAGAGACCACAGACCTAACATCTACTCAGTTATTAATATTGGTAAACGCTCACCTGTATGGACCCTGTGTGTGCCTAAAAAGCTCTAGCAGGACATAGAACTTATGCTACAGAATCTCCAACTTAAAGGTTGTGAAGGGGACAGACACTTAGACCCAAACAAGTCAAGTATGATGACTCTTAGGATAGAGCAATGTCTGGGGCCCAAGATAGTTCTCGTGCTCTTGTTTGCAGCACATACTCACACCATCAGCACCCAGCCATGCCAATGAGTTGCAGCCTTTCATTTGCAACGAACTATTTCTTGCATTCATGCCTCTGATGGGGTATGCAGAAACAAAGCCTGCAAACCAAAAAGAAATAATCCTTTCAGGAAAGAAATAAAACAATTAAACAAGATTTCATTAGATCATAGATGCTTATGCCAGATAGAAATAAATAATTGCAACCAAAGGAGAACTCAAGAGGTGTCGGGTGGCGTTTGGGTAAAAGAAAGGGCATAAATAAGGAATATAACAAAGTTGTGGGTAACCAGTGTATAAGGTTGAGACTGGGAGTAGAAGAAAGGTTACTATGGGTATTGAAAGCTAGGCTGAAGAGTTAGATTTGCTCCTGTCAGTGGCAGGGAGTTCTTCAAAATATTTTAAGTAAGCCAATGATGGTATGGTTAATGATTAAACAGTTATCTGGAGTCCTTAAAGTCAGCTCTTAAAGGGCCATGCTTCTGTGATTTATTGGGAAAATCTGATATTTGACCCCAGTCTACCCCTTGGTCAGTCCCTCCCCTTGCTAGCCTGCAAAAGGACAGCAAGTTTCTTCAGGCCTCCCTCTCCTGATGGCCTTTGATGGCACACAGTTCCTCAACCACCCTCCAAGACCAATGCTTTTGAGCAGTCTCTTTCCAAGGACATATTTGATAGAGAGAAAATGGCCCACTAGAGAAATAAAATGCTTGTGTTTCTTCAGCAGGGAAGGCTGTTGGGTTTTTATTATCATTATTATTATTTTTCTCTGAGCTGAACAAGTGACAGGACATAATAATATCATTTATTCTAACTTGCTCTTGCAAATCAGAACTTTTTAATATTTTCCTTTCAAATGAAAATGCCATTTATCATTATCAAATGAAGTGCTAATGAAAACAACATGCGGAAGAAACACATTCACACAGCAAGCATGATGGAGCACCTTGTCAGCAGTCCATACTCTCGCCGTTAATTTGATTTCTGCCGAAAAATCACTTAAGTGAGACTTGGAGATTTTTTTCCCCTCAGTGCTCCAGGCCTTTCTACTGCGGCCTGTTTATTCCTCTCCCCTGAGAAGGCATTGAAATCCCAAGCTAGTTTTAATCTGACTTTTAATGGCACTCGCATGGATTCCATGAGGAAAGCATGTGTACCAGAAAACATGAGGGGTCACGCTTGCCTGTCTGTGTGTTACTGCTCATTTCTTTCTCCTACTACGTGGTTGGTTGGCTGGCAGGCTTTGGCTGTATCCTAGTTTGGGTATGTGTGTTTGTATATCTCCATCTTGTGTATATCTGTAAGTGTTTGTGTCCATGTGCCATGAGAGTAGTAATGAAGTCTGTCTCATTCACTACTGGAGGTCCAGAATCTGGTCTATTGCCTGACACACAGTAGGCACCCAATAAATATGTTTTTACATCTGTGTATGTTTAGGTGTCTAGATGTGAGTATGTGAGATAGCTAGTAACACTGCTGTGTCCCTAGGGCCCATCATACAGCCTGACAAAGTACAGACAGGCAACATGGGAACCTCCTGTCACACTGTGTCTCTGTCCCCTCCCAATTCCTCTGAGCCTTACAAAGGCTTGTCCTTGATTACTATTCTTCATTCCCATATCTGTTGTTGCCAGGTAAACTGAATAGTTCCCTTGTGATCTGTCTCAGTGCTCTCTACCCCAGGCAGCCTTTCCAGCACCCAGAATGGGTCCCAGAACCTTTGCACCCCAGACAACCCCCTGGTCTGTGCTTTCTTTAGCAATGTCTGTGCTTTGCTAGGTGGTTGTCAACTTACTTGTCTCTCTCCTTATTAGACCATGAGCTCCTAGAGGCAAGAAACTGAGTCTTCTTCACCTACTGAATATTAAGAGTTAGCATGGTGTTTTGTTTATGGTAGGGGCCTCTCAAAGGTTATTATGAAAATGAATGAATGAACTCAAAAGTATTTCATGTAGAGGGGCAGATGGTGCAAGAGCCCAGAGGCTTGAGACAGTGTGTTCTTTATTAAACAAAACAAATGAAACAAACACTGTGATGGTTTGTGATTAGTAGCCTCGTGTATGTATGAATGGAAAGGAAAATGAGAGTTGGAATAGGGAGTAATAAGTAGAGGAGCCACCCTGAAGGCAACAGAAATTCTCCAAAGGGAGCCTTGGTATGGTCAAGTTTATAAGCTAGATAATGTCTTCAGCTCTCAAAATCATGACAGATTAGAGAGAGCCAGAGTGAACAATCATGGGCCAGTTAAGGCTATTGTGTAAGTCCAAGCAAGTGATGCAGGCAACAGGGAATCTGGGAGAGTTGTATGGTACTCAGCAGAGTGATCTGTGAGCAAGGATTGATCTATGAACTATAACCAGTCCACAGTAAGAAGGGGGGGTGAAAAGCAAAGATGTAGGTAGCTTCATAAAAGATGGGCTTTGCTGAGACATTTAACTATTACACACACACACACACACACACACACACACACACACACACACGCAAACACACCCAACATGGCCCATGATACATTAGAAATGAAAAATTAAAGTATCTTTCACCATAGATAATTCCCAGCAGGAGTGTCCAACCTGAGTCCTACAGGCCTTGTGTACATTAGGACAGCTATAAAAGTGCCCAACACCAAATCATAAACTTACTTAAAATATTATGAGCTTTTCTGTGATAGAGATGGTGTTTGATAGTATGGTTCTCAAGTACAAACCTTATAAACAATGATGGTATTGTGTTTCAACATCAAAGGACAGATACACCCTGCAGAGAATTCTAATGAATGGCTATGATTGGGGGTGAGAGAAGGAGAGGAAACAGGGATTCTCACAGCAAGACTGACAACAGCAAGGACCATCCATGAAACACCTCTGTATCCCAAGACCCTTGAGGAGGAACTTGCAGAGTTTGGCAGAGCTAATGGTCCTGAAGAGAGCCAAAGCTTCCATAGGATACTAGGAAAAAGGAGGGTAAAAAGCTAAGTCAAAGAAGATGGGCCCCGAGGTTCAGTAACCATTCACCACAGAGGGTTGTTACCCTGTGCCTTCATCTTCAACCAGCTTTTACCTGGACCTGCTGCAGGGAACAGGATATTATGAGCAACTGGGAAACCTGGGAGTTTTCTTGGTACCCACCCTGGCTCTCATCCCTTCCACATTTAAACATACACAAAACACTATGACCTAAAGAAGCAATGGATGGGGGTGAAGGTGTGAGATTGTCTCTCTTGAGTAAGAGTTCAAACTCTTGTACTCTACCACTGACTGTGTAGATAACCTCAAGAGTGCTTCTACAGTCCTCAGAGTCTGTTTATTGAACTGCTGTGGCAATTAAATGAGTCACATCTCAGCCACTTTGAATAGTGCTCTGAAATTAGCAAGAGCTCTTTGTGTCGCCCTCAGTTACTGTCTTTGCACTGGTCGCTTCTGTTCCCTCAATATCTATTGAATGAACTTGTCTTCTTCTCCATTCTTTGTAGCACTCTCCAGTCCTGGCTACCATCACCTCTCCCCAGACACAAACTCCTCCTTCCTGTCCTCCCTATCTTATGCAATATCTTCTTTTGATCTAATGTGGCCACAGAATTCTTCTTCTGAATCGTGAATACAATATGTCACCTGCCTAATTAAAACTATCAGTGGCCACCCATTATCACAGACAGTTCACGACATCTTGTGTGATTCAGCCTTTCCTACTCTGCCACACCCTCAGCATCTGCCAACATTGTTTTTGCTCTCATGTGGCATCTACATGAGCCTTTTTCCCTTTCTCAAATGGCTTTTGTATATTCTGATTCCTCTATCTGAATCTCCATCCCCTACTCTTTTACCAGCAAGTTTCTCTGCTTCCTTCAAGTCTTAGCTCAGAAGGTCTTTCTGAGATGCCTTCTCAGATCTCCAGACTGAATTAGGAGCAACTTTTCCCGAGTTCCTACACGCCCATATCTCCTTGACACAGTCCTGATCCAACTGTGATGTCTTTGTGGTTCTATATCTGCTTCTTCAGCCTAAGGGTTATCTCTAGGCTAGCTCCTTGGTCTGACCTATCTGTGTGGATACTTGGTAAATTCATGTGAAATAGAATTGCATTGGAACCAGCTCAAAATTGCATTTTTACGAGCCAGAAGCAGAATAAAGACACCAGATCTAATTCCTCCAGAAGTGGTTCATGCGTGGGCAAGAGGAGCATGAGATGTTCTTTCTCACACCATCCTCTTCCTGCTGCAGCCCCCTCCTCACCACATGAGTCTCGTGAGTCGACTCCAGACTGGATGTGCTTGGCAGTGGCTTCCTGGCTATGTGCCCACTACTTGTGGGTGCCCAGGAAACATGCTGAGAGGAGCTGAGCTCCCCACCAGTGAAGCAGCCCTACCTTTTACTCCTGCCACAGGGTGCTGAAGACACCATGAGGTGGAGAGCAAGAGGTAGGCTACCTGGCTCTACATCTCTAGGCTTCTGTCTTCTTCTCTAAGAAAAGGGATGGATAATCCTGACCTTAATGGTTGCCAAGGAGATCACAGATGTGGGCACATAGTGAGCATGTTCCACTTCTGCTTAAACCTTGTTAATGTTCTTGGAATTGCCAGGAAACCGAGATGAAGAGTAAGAAACGTTCTACGTGGGAGTAGGTGGAAAGGTGTTGTACAAATGTGTAATATCTGCCAAAGATCTGGGTCATTTTCAATGTTCTTACAGATGGAGACCTTAGGCACTGATCTGTGATGGTTGAAGGGAAGGATTAGTAGTTCAAGGGACAATGGATTATTTGTATATGAAGAGGGTATGAACTAAACATACCAGTGCCTCCATAGCTAGCCTCCCATAGATAGGGCTGGGTCGAGCACTTTATATAAATAATCTCAACTGGGCCTCACAACACTATAGTGTTACTCAGATGAGAAAATTAAGTTGAGGGAATTAAGTACTTTTGCCAAAGATCACTAAGGCAAAGCCAAGATCTGAAGCCCGAACTATCAGAACCTAGGCTCTTTCCACACTGTGCCAAATGTGGTTGTTCCTCCATGCCATCAGGGCCATGATCCTGAGAAGCATGCAGATGACCTTGCCATCTGGGTTCTAGTTTGGTTCTGCAGTCAAAAAATATACATGAGCCATAAGATCTCAGAAAATCAAAGCCACTTTTGACGGCTGTCATCTGCAGGAATATAGATTCTAAGATCCCAGGAACTAGCCTGACATCAAATCCAAAAATGTCTTTAGGGTTTCAGTCTCCAGTCAATACCTTTACTTTTCCAGACACAATCACTCTACTCTTTCAATGAGAAGCAAATGCTTAGTCACATGATACAGGTATTAGCCTTAGCAGGAAAAGGTCAATGCAGAGGACTTTGGCGAGATGTCATGAAAAGTGAGATAAGTATGTACTAAAACCAAGAAAGAAAGGTATAGGTCATAGGACTCCCGATAGGTATAAGATGCATTAGGCTCCACTTTGAGACTAATTTTAGGGCCAGAAATTGCTACTGAGGCTAAAAGCTTCAAGATAACTCAGGACCTGGAAAAGCGAGACAGCCTTGGAGCTGGCAGCTGAGTAGGCTAGAAGACATAAGACCAACAGCACACCTTCTGTCTGCCTCCATGACCCCTATAACCTCACATGCTTCATGCTGCTTGCTCACTTGAGAACTCAGCTAAGAATAAGCTTTGGCTGTTGCCTGTTCATAGGATGTATTCTTCTAGCTGGGCTGCCTTCTCTGGCCTCAGTGGAAAAAGATGCACCTAGCCCCCCAGAGACTTGATGTGCCAGGGTGGAAGGATACCCAGGCAAGCCCCCACCCTCTCAGAGAAGAAGAAGAGGTAGAGATGGAGGGGAAGAACTGTGGGGTACGGTGACCAGGACAGGGGACAGTATAAAATGAATTAAATAAATAGATAAACAAGCAAGCTTTGGTAATCTGACCAAGCTAGGCCCACACCTCATCTCGTTTCATTGGTCATCTCTATTTATGAAGTGGGGCCCACTGGGCCCACTATGAACATGAAGATTGAATACAGTGAATAAAAAGTGCCTGGCTCAGCTCCTAACCTGCTGCAGGTGTCTACTAGCCAAGGCCTCCACTCTCTCCATTCTAATTCATAAGCTCCTTTGTTCAGTTAGTTAGCATAAACAGTATGTCTCTCGAACTACGATAAGGCCTAAGAAAATAAAAAAGAAAGCCTTCTCTGCCCAACTCACAATGTCTAGTTCATTTTAAACTTATAATACACATTTAATAATAAATAAACCCTCACATGCATAAAATATAAGAAGATGAAAAAGGATAAATGAGTCTTTTCTACACAACCTGAATATGCAGTGTTAAGAAAAGCTAAAACTCAGGAATCTGCTCAACTTGTTTTAATTCAATCTATTCTTTCCCTGCATCCTTTTCCTTCTCTCTCTCCCTTTCTCTCACAAATAGTTGTGTGCAAGGCCTGAAAACACAAGATCATAGCTTCCTCATCTTGAAGGCTAGTGGGGCAGACACCGTAGGCAGTAACGATGACATCCTCGACCACACAGAACACTGGCAAAAACACACAGACAGGAAACACCGTGGAGCACTGGGACTGGACAGGTCAGAGGGAAACCTGTGAACTGGAAGGATAGGACTTCCTGGAGGAATTACTCACATGCTAGATTAAAATGAAAGAGTGGAAAAAATGCCAGGAAAGGAGCAGGGTGCAGAGGCACAAGAAAAGAGCCCACATACAGAGTCAGCCAACCCACCAGTCACCTCTCAGCTGGGTAACCCAGTGACACACTGGTGCTTGTTCTCAAAGTAGTATGCTGCCTACTAGACAAGGTCACTGTGGGTGTTATGGAAAAACAGAAAGGATCTGGTGGGTGTCAGAGAGGTCCCTCCCTCTGGAGAGGTGACAATGGCCTTCTCTGAAGCCAAAGGTTCAGTTAGAATAAAATATTTCTATTTCATAGTAATTTGCTGAGGTTTATAGAAAAGTGAAAAGAAAGGACATGTCTCCATACTCTGTCCCCATCTTCACACACATATCCTTCTGTTGCTACCCTCTTCCATGGGGATCATCATTGGTAGAGATACTTCATTTTCAGCATATGGAACAGCTCCTCAAGTTCCTCATTGCATTGCATTGCAAGCAGGTGTCTTCCTTCTTTTCTTGTTTCCTTATTTCTTGTTTGTTTTTAAGCCAGAGTCTCATTATGTAGTCTATGTGTGGTGGTTCAACTGAGAATGCTCCCACAGGCTCATGGAATGCTTGGTTCCTAATTGGTGGATCTGAGAAGTTAGTGGGAAGGAGAAGGGTCTGTGGCCTTGTTGGAAGAGGTACTCTAGTGGGTTGGGCTTTGAAGTTTCAAAAGACTCTCTCTCTCTCTCTCTCTCTCTCTCTCTTTTGCTCTCGCTCTCGCTCTCTTCCTCTCTCCCTTTGCCTCCCTCCCTCTGTCTCGTCTCTGTTTTCTATAGATCAAGATGTGATAGCTTACCTGTTCCTGCTGCCAAGATTTTGTTCCACTATCATGGACTCTAACCCTCTGAAACCTGAAACAATGAACCCAATTAATTCCTTTCATTTTCAGGTTGCTGTGTCCATGGTGTTTTGTCACAGCAATAGAAAACTGAGATACTAAGATAGCTTCAGAATTTGCTATGTAGTCAAGGCTATCCTTGAGCTCCTGATCCTCCTGCTTTTACCTCCCAAATGCTGGGATTCCAGGAGTGAGACGTCATACCCAGCTGTTAGAACACATTTCTGAGCATGGCTTACTGCTAATCACTACATATTAGAAACAATTCATCATAAAGAACCCAGTCACCTCATATTCCTACACCAACACAAACATCCCTGAGGTTAGACTTCCAGATGTCAGTGAGCTCCTCTTAGCTCACACTGACCCTGTTCTTGTAGACTTAGCTTCTACAGCATGAGGGGAAACCATGCCTGACTTTCTATCTCCCCTTTCAAACTGAACAAGCTCCTGAACTTGTTGAACGTAAATGCAAAATTATGAAAAACAATTGCAAGTGAAAACTGGTTATTAAAATGTATGGGGATTAATTATTGATCCAATGATATGCTAAATAAAAAGAAAGAGGCATGCTTTCAAAGTCATTAATATACATGTGTTTATTTTTCCTCATCGACGCTGGAAACTGCAGAAGAGTTGTATTGTCTAACAAATTAGAGGGGGTGGCAATGCCATGTTCAGCCAATGTGCGATGTCCCTCCACTCAGACTTATTAATTTCTGCCAAATTAAAATGAGTATGTCCCCAAGCCGGGCAGTGGTGGCTCATGCCTTTAATCCTAGCACTTGGGAGGCAGAGGCAGGTAGATTTCTGAGTTTGAGGCCAGCCTGGTCTACAGAGTGAGTTCCAGGACAGCCAGGGCTACACAGAGAAACCCTATCTCAAAAAAAAAAAAATTAAAAAAAAAAAATAAAATGAGTATGCCCCCACCCGCAGGCTGCAGGATTTTGAGATGCAAGTATAAATGCTATTGGGAGCCCTTTTGAGGTGGGGGTGGGGCTATTGGGGAAAGCTGCATGCTAGCCAGAAGCTGTTTCAGGATACACAGGAAATTGCTGACCTCCAACTGGCTTTTAGAATCAGTCAGTTCAGTTCTACAGCTCTGCCCTTGACTCTTGCTAAAGAGATCATCATATCCTGAGCTCTGTATTTCCCTTCTACAGACTGAGTCTTCCAACGCCAGGAGAGCTAGTATTGCTGGTAACAAGTTGAGATTATAGATTTAGGATCAGCTTGTGTGGCCCTGGCCTGTGTGATAGCTCTGAACTTACGTTTCAGAAGTCACATGGAAAATCAGCAATCATATAAACCCCTTGTGATTATTTAGGGATCAAGCAGATATTGCGAAGAAGCACTTCAAGCTTGGCACATAGTAAACTTCAGAGACGACTTTCTCAGGGTTATGCTAAACCATTCAAGATATTCAAAAACAATAAACACATCTCCTCAAAATATTTAAAGAGGGGAAAGGATGTTGTTACATTCTGTCTCACAGCCATATTTGTCAGGGTCAATGATTTCCAAGTAGTCTTCAGATTTCTGCAGGCTTGGAGTCTCAACGTTATGGAATGAGTGTAAGTATCTCTGTTCTTGGCCCTCCTGCAATGCCATGTAGCCAAAGCTGCTGTACCTTCAACAGAGATGGTACCCTTCACATGCATGTTGGAACCTTGGGTAGTGATTGTCTTAGTTAGGGTTTTACTGCTGTGAACAGACACCATGACCAAAGCAGCTCTTATAAGGACAAAATTTAATTGGGGCTGGCTTACAGGTTCAAAGGTTCAGTCTATTATCATCAAGGTGCGACCATGGCAGCATACAAACCGCTACAGTGATTCTTCTCCAAATAGCATCTCTCCCAGTTGTGAGTGAGTGCCTGTGGGACAGGGTTTGAATCACTCAGTACAAGACCCAGGAGATTACCTAGGCTTATAACTGGGCAAGGAAGGCCCTGGGCTAGCCAGTTCATAAGCACAGTCTCATTTTACCTTATGGTGTTTTCTATGGTGAGAAGAAACACAGCCCAGCTGATTCAAAATAAAAATGGATGAAGAATATAGACTCGGAGAAGTCCACTCTCTTGTCCAACATCCTACAGCTAATAAACAATGAGTCAGTCTCCCTAGAACTCGAACAACTTCTACTTCAGCCTTAACCACCAAGGGGGATGGAGAAGGAAAGGGTGAAAAACTGCATCAGTTGCTCTTTCTTCTTTGAGTGAGACAAGAACATAATCAGGAAGCTGTTCTAAGCATTCAAGTAAAAGGCTTCAACAGCCTTACCAGGACAGAGGAAGAGGTGGTAGAATCCATAGCCACTTGGGCAGGGATCCTTTTACAGCTTGCTGAAAGAGGGCTAAGGAAGACAGAAGAATGAATGACAAATAGTGCTTTTGCCAGAAATGTGAACACTGAGTCTTCACCACCACCACAACCACCACTACCACCACTACCACCATCACCACAATCATCACCACAACCACCATCACCACAACCACCATCACCACAACCATCACCACAACCATCACCACAACCATCACCACAACCATTACCACAACCATCACCACAACCACCATCACCACAATCATCACCACAACCACAACCACCACTATCACCATCACCACCTTCTATATCATAACCAGAACTGACTCTGAAAATATTCCATGCCAGGCATTATAGTAATTCCCTACACATATCATCTAATCCAGGCCTTCCAGTAACTCCATGAGAAATTCTACTTCCTCCATTTTCTAACAGAAAAATATGGAGGCTTCTACAAAATACCCTGTTAGTGACAATTTATGCTAAAATTATTTGACTCTTATAAGTAAATATTTTATTGGCCCCTTTGAACCATGAATTGTGCCCCCTGGATTATCCATCTTTCCCTTGACATTACAGGATTGGGGAAGCCTACATTCCTTACATTTTGCCTCTAGAATTATAACTTAGCATCTGGGATCCTGAGAGATAGTCTGAAATTACTCCCCAGTTGCAGCTCTAAGAAGGTTTAACAAGCCTGTCCACAAACAGACAAAGTCCAGTTGGTACCTAGGAGTCCTCAGGCAGGCAGGCAGACCAACATCCCTCTCATGGATGCTCACAGATTTCTGGTGTCCACTTGAAACCTACATTCCTCTACTGAACTCCACCCTACCTGCTCAAGGACTCTCTGTGGCAGCCCCCACCCCAACCCCATCAAGATCTCAGCTCCCTGCAGTGCCTGCCCCTGGAGAGCTATCAGGATTGGGTAAATGCAGCTGTTCTTTTGAAGGAATAAGTTGAGGGCACTTAGCAAATCAACTTTGTAATGAATCTTTTCAGGTCTGGATGGAAGCCGCTCCGTTACTATGGAACTTGGCTTGATTTAGAAATTAATGTGGTAATTTACAGCCACTCTGCCAGGCAGGAAGATTAAAAGAGGGAGAGAGTGTGTGCAGGGAGGGAGAGACCTCGGCAGTGATAGACTTAAGAGGCACCAGCCAGGGGAGTGTCTAGAGAGCTGGGCATCATTCACTGGGTACTGTGAAAGTGACTTCAGCCAGGATGGACCTGGGTGGGACACAGACAAGGAAGGACACTTGTCAAAGCAGATATGAAAGCCAAAAGTCCCAGGTCTTCAAAAGGGGTCTTCTCTTACACACACACACACACACACACACACACACACACTGATTTCCATTTCTAGATCTCTCTAATTTTATGCAACACTTTCCACTATCATGATTTTTGCAATATCTGTAACACTATTTATTTTATATTTTTCTTTAAATTTACTCATTTTGTGTCATGGAAGAATGATTATATACAAAAAAGAGAAAAATGTGTGCAATTTAATTACAATGAACACTGGATTGATACATGGGCTCATGCCTGTAATCTTACCACTCTGGAAGCTGAGGAAGGAGAATCATCAGTTGAGGCCAGCATGGCCTACCTATATAGTGAGGCCCTGTTTTTGTTTTTGCTTCATTATACTGTAAACAAAACAAAGGGCTGAGTGTTAACCTCTGTGGTGAAGTGTTCACCTTTACATTTTGGGATCTGATTTCAATCCCCAACCCCATCCTCAATAAAGCAAAATCAAAAAGAAACCGGGATATCTAATTCTAGAGCAATTTACCTGCCAACGTCCTGCCAGCTCAGCGTCCAAACTTGCCCCTGTCTGAGGGAAAAAGCAGGAGTCAGAAGGAAATAAAAGCACCTCTTGATGTACTCGGATCCAGCGGGAGCCACTTTCCCACTTTGTGAGTCAGTTCTGTTTAATGTATGGCCTTTGCATTTTATTTATTTAACAAACATTTACATTTCATGTGCTATGGCATCCAAAGCTGTTCTGAAAGCTTTAAAAAAAAATCTCATTTCATTCCTGTACTTTCCTGTTGTCTATTGTTAATTCTTATTTTAGGGAAAAGGGCTCAAGCATGGAGATATTGTATTTTAGTATCTTGCCACAAGGAACCTCAAACCATCTTACCTAACATCATGTGCTGGTCATTCTCTCCTTAGGTCAGTCAGAGAGGTCCAAAACTGTAGGCACTTGGCTAGGGGCAGCATCCATACAGAGCCCTGGCTAGCTGCAGGCCTGCACTGGGCCAACGATGGTCCTTTCTGATTGACCCCTTCAAGCCACTCCTAGAGTGACCCCCTGTGCTGCCCATCTGGTGTAACCTAGGTGTGGGGAGGGTGAGCAGGAGGTGTGTGGGGAACGATGCCAGAAAGATTCTCCGGGGAGAGGGAAATGGCTTCCCTTGGGTCTTGCTTTTCTTTTCTAATGAAGAGATACAGGACCAGCCCCACAGCCCCTGCTTTTCCCTGTAAACTATTCTAGGAAGAAGTCAGGCTCCTGCTATTGGGCTCAGGTGGCTAGGGCTGGTCGGGGAGCAGGTTCCCTGGTGTGCGGTGTGTGCACATGAGGCCAGGGGGCTTCTGGAAGCAGCTGCCTCTGTAAATGCAGGCAGGTGCCCATAAAGGCCCACTCCAGCTGTTTTCCCCTCCACAGCAAGCACCTGGCTGGCCTGTGGGCGTGGTGAGCTGCAGCCCTAAACATAGCCAGAAGGAGAACAGTGTGTGGTCATTATGATAATTAAGGATTAGTGGCAGCAGAAATATCTATTGGAAGACAGAGTCACTTTTCCTACTAAATGATCTGGCCCCATCTGACTAATGCGAAGTTGAGAATCTTCCAGAGGGAATTCCAAACAAAGATGAAGTAACACACTTGAACTTTTCCAAAACAGCCAGAGTTTTGTCCCAGGCAGCACAAGAAGCAGAGGGAGAGGAGAGGCCAAGAGACAGGTCAGGCAAACAGTAGAAAACAACGGTACATTCTTTCTGCAGCTGTAAGTAGAGGGGAAGTTAAGTCTGAGACCCCACTAAACAGTTAGCTTGGCTGAGCATGGTCTAGCATAAGGCCTCATTTGCTGAGTATTTCACATTCACAGCCTTATTTAATCTCCTGAACGATCCTGAGGTTGGACCATTATCATTCCTTTTTTACCAGTAAAGAAAGTGAGGGAAGGTCAGACACCAGATGAAGGCAGAGCAGGGATTAGACCCCTCAGGCCTTCAGTATATTTTATTAGACTATAGCCATTGATCCCAAGATGCTACCAGGCCCCTTAGTCTCTGATCCATGCCTCCCAGAAGCAAGCAGACCTTAGGAGAGAGTCTATGTTCAGGACTCCAGGACCAACACTGTCAGTCAAGGCATCACTGGGACATCCAGCCCTTCACAAGTGCCAGAGCACGGAAGGATGAGAAGATGACTGGAGATGCCCAGTCCCCACCTTGGGGTGTCTGTCTCTTCGAAGAGCTCTATGTTGCTACATTTAGACTTTCCATCTATAAACAGTTCAGGTAGCACATCCTCTTCAGAGGCCACTGCTCAGAGAGCCCGTTAGCTTTGAGAAGCTGTGAAAGCCAGCCTCCCCAGGCCCTGAGAAGCACCACCCTCCTATCTCTAGGTGGAAGCTGGAGTCTCAAACAGTACCCAGCATGCTCTCTTATTCCCTGCACATTGAAGATAGTCTGCCTCTTCCATCCACCTTTCTCCTGGTTTTGCCCTTCAGAGCTCTACCGAAGAGGCCATGAGGCTGTGTTCATCAGCAGTCCTGCACTCTGAGACATCCAGAGATCTCTATCTTTAGGCTTTGGTTTGAGGGACCAGCCTTGCTCAGGGTGAGTGCTGATGGCTTTCATAGGGAAGTTATCCTCCTGAACCTCCTTTTCCTCATCAATAAAAATAAAGCACCAGCCCCTCTTGGGTTTGGTACCTGCTACCTATTCCTGCTGTCTAGAATAGACCTAGTTACTACCTGCATCTTTCCAGGCTCAGCTCACATTATCAGACCTTGAGAAGACCTTTCTCCTTTTTGCACGTCCTCATGCCTAAACTGTGTCCACTTTTTCTACCCCAGTGATAATAATTGTTGTGTTTTCAGTTAGAATTAAACCTTTTTTAAGTATCAACCCTATGCCAGCTCCACAAGAATTAATTTATTGTGCTCTACCCCAAACTCCATAAGATGGGTGCTGTTAGTGTCTTTATTTTACAGAGAAGAAACTAAGAAATAAAGATAAAATGAATCACCCAAGATTCATCTAACAAGCGGGTGGCAGACCTGGGATTTGAACTCCTACACAGTTCTAATGAGTAATGACAAAGCCTGTAGTGCACTGCCTTAGCTGCTGTTTAAGTTCTTTCTCAGGATTCCATCATACTCAGAGAGGAATAACAAAGATTCTGGTCAAATTACAACCCCACCCATTACCCTACTACCCCCATGGGGTCCTTACACTGTGCTCCAAATCCACCTTTCTGGGAATACTCTGACATCTGTAACTCTCTGTTGCCAGTGTCTCAGTGACCCTTTAACCTACTTCTGAAGACTAGAATGGGTAGAGAGTAAGGGCCCTGCTCAGAACATGATCCAAGATCTGACACAGTGTGATTTGAACAAGTAGTTCCATTCCAAACTTTCCTCACCTGAAAAAAAAAATAGGGTTCCAATCCTACTTCAGAGACTCAGGGAGCAGCAAATAAAATAATGGTTGTCAAGGCTGTGACCAAGGGAGAAATAATTCACTCAGCTGCCAGTGACTAGGGACCTATCCGTTCACACCAAGTCTGTCGTTTTCAAAGAGGATGAAAATTCCATGTCCATCTGCTGAAGGTGACATTTGAACTGGAGTGTCTCCATACCAGCCCTTCCTGAGGGAGCCTGAACTTGCTTGTTAGATCACCATGTGGCTGTCACATCTGAACTGCAGAACTATTGCTGCCATGTTCACAGCCATCCCCTCTTCTCTTTCCCCACCCAGGGGTCTCCTGCTACTCCCTCCCTTCTCTGGGTATGCTTCTTTTCTCTAGAATAGAATTTGGGATCAGATAGGCCTCCAGGCACTTCGACAGGGAAGGAACACCGTGGAGGCACACCGTGATGGTTCATTACTCCATAGTATCTTGGTATGAGGATGGGGGTGGATAGGAAGAGAAGTCACACATCCCTGACCTCAGGAGATTACCAGGCACATCCTTACTGAAACTGAAGAACCTACCAAAGACTTTAAGCTTCTTCATCTCCTGCTGACAGTGCAGGTATATTCTCCCCCAAGTGCCTCTGTCTGAGTAGCTTCTTTGCTCTGGAATCTGCCTCTCCATTCCTTGGCTTTCTTACCTGTCTCAATATTACCTTTCAAATCAAAGCAGCAGTAGTAACAGTAGAAGCTGCATCCTCCTAGTCGTTATCTCTGTGCCCTGCATCCAAGAGTCTCACCGTGTTGGCATCTGTTTATTCCACTACATTAAGAGACCTCAACGACATTGTATTTTAGTGTGCCTCCTAGCCCCCTAGTTCAGCACCCTACTCATAGTAGGTGCTCAGTTAAAATTGGACAGCTTGAACTGAATGCAATTTGAAGCCACCTGCCAAGCATCACCAAGTGGCAATTTTAGGACTTGAGCCTGGAGCTGGAAGCCCCAGATCTAGCACATCTCAACTCCCTAAAGCTGTCAGAAATAACAGAAGGACCTACTATCAGAATAGTGGTGTTCAGATCAGCTGCTTTCAAAGATGGATGAATACACGGGGAAGCTAGGCTGCTTCAGGGGGGTTTTCTGGGTACCTTGAGGCCTCTGTTTGTATATGTTTACATTGTTGTTCAAACTTGTTTCTATCCTTTGCCCTACTCGGCCATAATCAGCCTGGCCTCTGGTTTGGGGTGGACGTGGGGGGATGGGCTGTTGTCTAACATCTCCCCTCCCCCTTCCTGTTCATTTCCCCATACTTCTATCAATACAGTGGGAAGCTGGCTTTCTGAATGAGATGGGAGGAGACAAAGAAAACCACCCACCCCCCATGCTTGTTGAGTGCCCAGTTCATATTCCTGCTGCGACTGTATCTAAATTTGCAAATCCTCACCCTGAGCCCCGCCATCATGTGTCATCTTTTATGCATGGCCACCTCTGCTGCGCTGCTCGGCCAGTTGCTACGCAACCAACATCGGCGCCGCGGGGGCTTGACATTAGTGAAAGCAAATTGACCAGAGGAGCCCTCATCCCGCATGCAAAGCAGCCTGGCCTATCTTCAAAGAGAGGCTGTCTGCGCTGAAGCAGGGTCACCTTCATTCTATAGGGGCAGACCCTCGGACCACAGCCTCATCAGCCCAAGTGGCACCCAAGCTCTCCTGTTCCTTTAAAGGTCAAAATCTGGACAGGAACAGAGCAGCCTCCAGAGGGAGCAGAGGGTAAACGCACCTTCAGGCTTTAAAATTCAGAACCCCCAGGGTGGGGTGTGCTTTGCCTTTTGCAGGAAAAGAAACCAGCTACTGTGCATTGAGCATTTACTGTGTGTTCAACCTGGCCCAAGGCCTGAGAACCACTTTGTAAACAGCTCTAGGGTCCCTCAGCCCAGCTCCAGTGTTGATCAACTGTGAGCTGTGCACGCAAATCATTCAGGATGGTCCCGACCACTGAAAGGGGCTGTCTCGGAGGAGTATAAACGTCTGGGTAATGGGACAGATGGGAAGGGAGGACAGGAGGAGGAACAGTCAAGGCGGAGCAAAGTGCACCAAGGAGGGCCCTGATTTGCACACTTAGGACTAAGGCCTCCAAGCCTCCTGCTAGGCTGAGAAGAGGAAGTTTAGAGTGTCTACTCTGTTTTCCCTTTCCTCAGGCCCCAGAACCTATCTCCATTCCTAAGTCTCAGCTCCCATTTTATCTGGCCACCCTAGCAGGGTCTCAGAAGAATTTCCTATCAGGCATCACACAGCCAATACACGCTCTTAAGAACCAGAGAGAGCAACAGAAACAAAGGAACAAAGACCCGCCCAACAAAGACAAGAACAGATATCAGCACCTAGAATTACAGTCTTCCCAAACCCAGATGCCTAGATGCCAGCTTTAAAAGAAAAAATTAATAATACCTAGGATAAGTCTTCACTAAATCTCAACTACCCTACCACAGTAGCCCTGAGTATTGCAACATAGCTGAAGCAAAATAAAAAGACTTTTTGTTGTGTTGTTGTTTTAGGTTTGTTTGTTTGTTTTGTTTGTTTTTTAATTAATCTTTTTATTCATTTACATTTCAAATGATACCCCTTCCCAGTTACCCCTCCACAACTCCCCCGCTATCCCTCCTCTTCCCCCTCCCATTTGCCTCCATGAAGGTGCTCCTCCACCCACTCACCCACTCCCACCTCAGCTCTCTATCATCCCCCCACACTGGGGCATCAAGCCTCCCTCCCTTCCCATTGATGTCAGTCAGACAAGGCCGTCCTCTGCTGCATATGTATCTAGAGCCCTGGCTCCCACCATGTATACTCTTTGGTTGGTGGTTTAGTCCCTGGGAGCTCTGGGTGTTCCAGTTAGTTAATATTGTTCTTCTTATGGGGTTGCAATCTCCTTCAGTCCTTCCCCTAGCTCTTCCATTGGGGTTCCCAGTATCAGTCCAATGGTTGGCTATGAGTATCTGCATCTGTATTGATCAGGTGTTGGTAGAACCTCTCAGGAAACAGCCATATCAGGCTCCTGTTAGAAAGCACTTCTTGACATCAGCAATAGTGTAGGGGTTTGGTGTTTGTAGATGGGATGGATTCCTAGGTGGGGCGGTCTCTGTATGGCCTTTCCTTCAGTCTCTGTTCCATTTTCTGTCCCTGTCTTTCCTTTGGACAGGAACATTTCTGGGTTAAAAATTTTGAGGTGCCTGGGTGGCCCCATCCCTCAACTGGGGGCCATGTCCATCTACTGGAGGTGGTCTCTACAGGTTGTGTCTCCCCTTTGTTGGGTATTTCAGCTATTAAAATGCCTTTTTAAATATCATAGAGTTCCTTTTAAAAGAAATTAAGAAATCCTTTAAAGAAATCTGTGAAAACACAAGCAAACAGTGGAAGAAAATGAATAAAACAGTTCAAGAACTGAAAGTGGAAATAGAATCAATAAACAAAACCCAAACTGAGGGAAATCTAGAAATTAAAAAAATTAGGAATTCAAGCAGCAGAGGCAAGCCTCACCAACAGGATACAAGACATGGAAGAGAGAATCAATCTCGGGCATTGAAGGCACGATAGAAGAGATGGCTACTTCCATCAAAGATGTTAAACATATATTAAAAAATAAAACCCTGGCACAAAACATCCAGGAAATCTGGGATACTGTGAAAACACAAAATTTAAGAATAATAGGAATAGGAGAAGGAAAAGAAACCCAAGTCAAAGGCACACCAAATCATAGAGGAAAATTTCCCTAACATAAAGAAGGAGATGCCTATTAAGGTACAAGAAACATACAGAACACCAAATAGACAGACCAGAAAAGAAATTCCTCTCAACACATAATAATCAAAATACTAAATGTACATAACAAAGAAAGAATATTAAAAGCTGCAAGGAGAAAAGATCAAGTATCAAATAAAGACAAACATACAAAATAACAACTGACTTTTCAATGGAGACTAAAAGCCAGCAGAGCCTGGACAGATGCTCTACAGACTCTAAGAGACCACATATGCCAGCCCAGACTGGGGTACTCAGAAAAATATTCAATACCAATAGATGGAAAACAATAAGACATTCCATGATAGCATCAAATTTAAGCAATATTTATCTACAAATCCAGGCCTACAGAAGGCACTTGAAGGAAAACTCCAATCTAAAGAAGTTAACAACATTTAAGAAAACTGACAGAATACATAATCCCAGATCAATGAATTTAAAAAGGGAAAACACAACTACTGCCACCACCATCACAACAACAAAAATAACAGGAATCAACAAACTCTGCGCATCGATACCTCTCACATTGATGGTCTCAAATCCTCAATAAAAAGGCACAAAATTGATATGAAAATGGTCCCTATCCTTCTGCTGCATCCAAGAAACACACCTTAACATCAGAATAGGCATCACCTCAGGAAAAGATAAAGGTATTGCTTGGAAAAGATATTTTAAGCAAATGAAAACCTAAGAAGCAAGCTGATGTAGCCAGTTTAATGTCTGAAACCAAACAAGAAGAGATTAGGTAAGAACACTATATACTCATCAAAAGAAAAATTCACCAAGAGAACCTTGCCATTCTTAACATCGATGCACCAAATACAAGGGTACCCAAGTTCATAAAAGAAATACGACTGTAGCTCAAATCACATAATGACACTACATACTGATAGAAAAAAAACCACAACAACCTTCAATGCACCACTCTCACCAAAAAAATAGCTTATCCAGACAAAAACTAAACAGAGAAATGCTGAAGCCAACTGTTGTTATAAACCAAAAGGATCTAACCCAAACACAAAAGAATATACCTTCTTCTCCACTCATCATGGAACTTTCTCTAAAATTGGCCACATACTCAGGCACAAAGCAAGTCTCATCAGATACAAGAAAATTGAAATAACACCCTGTATCTTATCTGACTACCATGGATTAAAGCTGTATATCAACAACAGAAATCTTGCAAACTTGTAGAAACTGAAAAAATCACTACTGAATAAAAAATGGATCAAAGCAGAAATTAAGGAAGAAACTGAAGACTTTCTGGAATTGAATGAAAATGAATACACAACATAACCAAATGTATGGGGCACAGTGAAGGTGGCTCTAAAAGGCAAATTCAGGACACTAAGTGCCTAAATTTAAAAACTGGAGAAATCTCATACTAGTAACTTAGCAGTACACCTAAAAGCTCTAGAAGAAAAAGGAGAAATCACACAAAAATGGAATAAGCCACAAGAAATGTTAAAACTCGGGGCTGAAATCAATAAAGTAGAAACAAATAATAAAAAGAATCAATGAAACAGAGTTGGTTCTTTGAGAAAATCAATAAAATTGACAAACCCTTATCCAAATTAACTACAAGGCAGAGAGAAAAGATCCAAATTAACGAAATCAGAAGTAAAAAGAGGGAGATAAGAAAGACACCAAAGAAATCCAGAGAATCATAAGAACATACTTTAAAAATCTGTACTTCACCCAAAATAACTAAAAGAAATGGACGATTTTCATTATACATACTACTTACCAAAGTTAAACCAAGATTAGACAAGCAATTTAAACAAATTCGTATACCTTAATGAAACAGGAGCAGTAATTAAAAATCTTCCAACCAAAATAAGCCCAGGGACAGACTTTCAAAGAAGAGTTAATGTCAATACTCTTTAAATTATTTCACAAAATAGAAACAGAAAAAATACTGCCCAATTGGCTTTACAAGGCCACAGTTACCCAGATACCCAAACCACATAAAGACCCAATAAAGAAATAGAATTTCAGACTAATTTCCCTTATGGACATAGATTCAAATTTTCTCAATGAAGTACTTGAAAACCAAATCCAAGAACACACCAAAAAAAAAAAAAAAAAAAAAGTCATCCACCATGATCAAATAGGCTTCATCCAAGAGATGAAGAGATGGTTCAACATACATAAATGAATAAATATAGTCCACCATATAAAAAGCTGAAAGACAAAAACCACATCATCATCTCATTAGATGCAGAAAAGACCTTTAATCCAGCACACTTCACGATAAGAGTCCTGGAAAGATTTGGGATTCAAGGAACATAACTCAACATAATAAAAGCAGTTTACATAAACTCCATAGCTTACATCAACTTAAATAGAGAAACTCAAACCAATTTCACTAAAATCAGGAATAAGACAAGATTATCTACTGTCTCCATACATAGTCAATATAGTATTTGAAAACTTAGCTAGAGGATCAATACAGTTGAAGGGGATTAGGGGAATATAAACAAGAAAGGAATAAGTCAGAGAATCTTTGACTGAATATGATATCATAATATAAATGAATGAGCCTAAAAATTCCACCGAGAAACTCCTACAGCTGTCAAATACTTTCAGCAAGTAGATGGATATAAAATTAACCCACAGAAATCAGTAGCCCTCCTATATATAAATGGTATTTGGTCTGAGAAAGAAATTAGGGAAATAACAACCTTCAAAATACTCAAAGAATATAAAATATCTTGAGGCAACTCAAACCAAGCATGTGAAAGACTTGTATGGTTAAAACCTTCAAGTCTTTGAAGAGAGATACTAAAAAAGACATTAGAAGATGGAAAGATCTCCAGTGCTCATGGATCAGTAATATAGTAATATCATAATATACTAAAAATGCTGATCCTACCAAAAGCAATCTACAGATCCAGTGCAATCCCCCCATCAAAATTCCAACACAATTCTTCACAGATCTTAAAATGATAATTTTCAATTTCATACAAAAATACACACAGACACACACACACACACACAATCAGGACATCTAAAACAATCCTGAGTAGTAAAAGAACTGTAGGAAGTTGCACCATCCCCAATCTCTCAAATTATACTATAGAGCTATAGTAATTAAAAAATAATAATAAACAGGGTGGTATTGGCACAAAAACAGACACGCTGGTAAGTGAAATTGAATTGAAGACCCACACACCTATAGACACCTGATTTTTTATAAAGAAGTCAGAAATACACATTGAAAAAGAGAAAGCATTTTCAACAAATGGTGCAGCTTAAATTGGATGTCTGAATGTAGAAGAATCCAAACAGATCTATACTTATCATTTTCCACAAAACTCAACTCCAAGTGAATCAAAGACATCATTGTAAAACCAAGCCCACTAAATAGAAGAGAAAATAAGGAATGACCTTCAATTCATTGGCACAGGAAAAGACTTTCCAAACAGAACACTGATAGCACAGTCACTAACACCTCTCAGTGATTAATAATTGGAACCTCATAAAACTGAAAAACTTCTGCATAGCAAAGAACACCATCATTTGGATAGAGGCAGCTTACAGTGTGGGAAAAAAATTTAACTAACTATGCATATGGTAGAGGGCTAATACCCAATTTTTTTTAAGAATTAAAAAAAATAGATATCAAAAAACAAATAATCCAATTAAAATATAAGGTTCAGATCTAAACAGAATTTTCAAAAGAGGAAACACAAATGGGTGAGGAACAAAGAAATGTCGAACAACCTTAACCATCAAGGAAATGCAAATTAAAACTACTTTGAGATTTCATTAGAATGGCTATGATCAATAAACCAAGTGACAACTCATGCTGGTAAGGATGTAGAGTAAGGTACAGACAGACATTGCTGGTAGGAGTGCAAGCTTGTACAGCCATTATGGAAATCAGTATGGTGTTTCCCCAGGAATACGGGAATCCATCTACATCAAGATCTAGCTACACTACTCCTAGACACGTACCCAAAGGACGCTTTGTCCTACCACAGAGACACTTGCTTATCCATGTTCACGGCTGGTCTGTTCATGCTAGCCAAAAATTGGAAATAACCTAGATGCCCCTCAACAGAAGAATGGATAAAGAAAATGTAGTTGATTTACACAATAGAGTATCACTTGGCCATTGTAAAAATGAAATTATAAAATTCCCAGCTAAATGGATGGAACTAGAAAAAAATACCCTGTGTGAGAGATTTTAGACCCTGAAAGACAAATATGGTTTGAATTTTCTTGTATGTGAATATTATTTGGGAAGTCAATAATAACCAACCTACAGTCTGTAGAACCACAGGAGTTAGGTATAGAGTAAGGGACTGCTGGGGGAAGGGTTAAATAGATCTTCTTAAGAAAGGGAAATAGAATAAACACTTATGGACAGATGGGGGGCTGGAATGGAAGGATCAAGTAGGGAGGGGGTTGGGAGAGTGGGACAAGGGGGCAAATGTGGGAGAAGCAGCTAAAATTAAGGTCTATTTGAGCGTTAGTATGGAAGTCTAGTGCAGTAGAAGCTTCTTAAAATATAAATATATGTGTGTATGTATAAATATATATTATGTAATGTATATATAATACATACATACATATACATGCATATATATGAATATATTTATATATGAATCTGATTAAACAAAATTACTAAATAATATGGAAGACAGAGGCCCAAATGGACATCTCTTGTCACCAAATGAAGCTCCCAGTACCAGGATTGAGTTACATCTCATTGAGTTGTTGGCTAAAGGAGTCCCATGGGAGTCCCCAAACAACCCAAGCTGTTTCCAAAACTATTGGTTAGTCTCCACAAACTGTTAACAGACTTCATTGCTAAAGATAATACCTATATGAACTCATTGACCATGGAGAAGTAGAGCTGATACCTATATAAAGCATTCACCCTTTTCTTCTAGCATCTTTGGTATAGGAAGCTCTCTGCATGTTATCAAAGAAATATAAACACCAACCCAACCATCCACAAACCCTTTGAGCTATGATGGTGTCCTGTCAGCCAGATTTGATAGTGCAATGGTTGCACAAAGCTTGCAAGAGTAACCAACCAATATCTGATTTGACTTAAGGCCCACTCCACAAGATGGAACCCAGCCATATCTGGCACTGTTTGGGTGACCAAACACTTGAGACTATATAGCCCAGGGACCTAAGAGAAAAAGTTGCAATAAAATGACCCCTAACAACATTCTGCTATACTCATAGATCCGTGCCTTGTTCAACTATCATCAGAGAAGCTTCCTTCTCAAGCAGATGGGAACAAATGCAAAGACCCACAGCCGGACATGAAACAAATAGTGAGAGACCTCGGAATACTTAGCCCTAAATTGGATGTCTCCATCAAATATCTTCCCTGTGAAACCTTATGAAAGAGGAAGCAGAAAAAGTGTAAGAGCTAGAGGGGATGGAGACACCAAGAAAACAAGACCCTATAAATAAATCAACATGATCAAAGCTCATATGAATTCAGAGACTAAGAAAACATGCACAGGGTCTTCAAGGGTCTGCAACAGGTCTTTTGCGTAGATACACAGTTCAGTGTTTTTACAGGACTCCTGAATTGTAAACTTCAAGAAGGTCTCTATTTCTTGTACCTTGTCTTGGGCTCTTTTCTTCTGTTTTGTTTTGTTATTATTATTATTATTATTATTATTATTATTATTATTATTATTATTAATTTTATTATTATCTCTAGAAATCTACTGTTTCCTAAAACAATATGAGATATCTAAATTGAGTGGATCTGCATGAGAGGGAGGTAGAAACAGGAGAAAGAAATAGGGGGAGGGACTTATTTTGTGAGAAAAAAATCTATTTTCTTTTTTTTTTTTTTTTAACGTAACACTTTTATTGATTCTTTGGGAATTTTACATCATACCTCCCAATCACATTCACTTCCCAATTCTTCCATGTTTGCTCCCCCTTGTGAGCCCCCCAAAAAGTAAAAATAAGAATAAAACATTTAAAATTTTTTTAAATAGAAAAATAAATAAACCAAGTCCAATTTGTGTTATCTATATGCCCAAATAGCTCACACAGAGCACAGTCAAGCTCTCAGTGGCCAATCCCTTAAAATGAACTGAGTCCTCCCTTCCCACACCCCTGCCAGAAGCCATCAGTTATAGGGGGCTACACTTCAGTAACCCCATCACACTTTTTAAGAGTTCTTTTCGATAGGCCCTGTCTAGACTGTTACTTTTTTGGTGGGATGGGCAGGTTTGGGGAATAGAGGTTGTCACAAGCTTTCCATGACCTCTCTTCAACTGTGCATCTGCTGTCATCAATGTCACAGCAAAAGTAGCCTTTTTGCTATTCACAGTCAGTGGGAGCACAGATCATTGCCCTCCATATGGTTTCTGGTGACAGCACAGAACACAAACACTGCCCCCTGCTGCAGTAGGACCAGGAGCCGGATAAGTCCCTCAGAGGCAGACATCAACATGGCCTCAAGTGGAAGCACAGGCCACTTACATCAATATGGCTGCTGGCTGCACCACAGCCTGAGGACACCAACCTCAGGCTTCAGAGCAGACCACTGACATCCACATGGCCTTCAATGGTACCACAGGCCATAAATATTAACACAGACTTTGGCTGCCGCAGGACTACAGACCCAGACATGGCCCTGAGCAGCAGCAGAAACATAGACATCATGGCCTTAGGTAGCAGCATAAACCACTCAGATCAGTAAGGTCTCCAGAAGCAGCATGGCCTACTGACATTAACATGGCTTCAGGCTGCAGCACAGACTATGGACAACCAAAGGTGGTTACACAGGCCACAAACATCAACCCAGCCCCCAGCCACATCACAGCCACTGACCTGCTAGCCCTCAGTGGCATCATGGACCACAGACAGCACGGCCCCAGGTAGCTTCACTAGCCACTCACTTCAACATGGCCCCCAGCAGCAGTGTGGTCTGTGGACATCAACATAGCTTTAGGCAGCAGCATGGACCATAGATATCCTCATAGCCTTGGGTAGCAATATTGGCCACATCAAGACCACAGACCCACACGTGGCCCTTAGCAGCCACAAGGATCATGGACATCACATCACATGTCTTCAAGTAGCTGCACAGGCTACTTATGTCAACATGACCCCTGGCCTGCAGCATAGCTCTTGGCATCAATACAGCTTTAGGTGGTGGCAATGACCACGGATATCTGCATGACCTTGGGTGGTAGCGTGGGCCACAGACATTAACACAGCCACGGCCATATCAGGACCACCAACCTACTCATGGTTGTCTGAGGCAGCATGAAACATGGGCTTCAACGTGGCCTCCAGTGGCTTCACAGGTCACTCACATCGGCAAAGCCCAAGGACATTACCACAGTTTCAGTCAGCAGCACAGATCATGCACATCCACATGGATCCCGGGCTTCATCGTGGCATGAAAAGCAGCATAGACCACAATCATCAACATGGCCTCTGGTAGCATCATACACCATGATGGTCCTTCAGTGAGGTCCAATCCAGAAAGTAAACTACACAGCATGTCATCCGGCTGAGTCTGGACTTGTATAAACTCAAGGCTGCTATACATGACCCTATTAACCTGAGCAATCACGTGTTCCACTGTTAAGTTCAGCCTTCTCTCACACCTGTCGCCACCACTGTTTCCAGTTCTTCCTCTCCACATAGCACTCGGGTTTTCTATCTTTCCTACCTCTCCATCAGATATTTTTTCATTATAGTGGTGCCTACTGGCTTCACTGCCTAGCAAGTTGGGCACAACCTAACTGGCTCCGTTCACACCTGCCTGGTGAGGACAAAAAGTATATTTTCAATAAAAAGAAAAAATTTTGAGAGGCTCCACCCAGCAGCTGACTCAGACAGATACAGACACCCACAGCCAAACAGTAGATGGAGCCTGGGAACTCTTATGGAAGAACAGGAGAAAGGATTGCAGCCCCTAAAAAGGTAAAAACTCCACAGGAAGACCAATAGAATCAATTAGCCTAGACCCTTCGGGCTCTCAGAGACTAAACCACCAACCAAAGAACATACATGGGCTGCACCTAGTCTTCCCCACACATAAGTAGCAGACGTGCAGTTTGATCTTCATGTGAGTCCCAAACAACTAGTACAAGAGCCATCCCAAAAGCTATTGCCTATACATGGGATGTGTTCTTCTAACTGGGTTGCTAGAAGACATCAACACAGCCATGGTCATATCAGGACCACCTCAGTGGGAGAGGATGTGCCTAGCCTCTCAGAGACTTGGTGTGCTGGGAGGGAGAAACCCAGTGGTCCCCCACTTGCTCAGAGGATAAGAGGAAGGGGAATAATTATAGAAGGGTGTGGTTGGGAGAGGTCAGTGAATGGGATGTAAAGTCAATAAGTTAAAGAAGGAACAGAGGAAGAGAAAGAAGAGGAAGAAGGAGGAGAAGGAAGAAGAAAAAGGAGGAAGAGGAGGAGAAAGAAAAGGAGAAGGATGGGGAGGTAAAGGAGGGGAAGGGGAAAAAGAAGAAGAAGAAGAAGAAGAAGAAGAAGAAGAAGAAGAAGAAGAAGAAGAAGAAGAAGAAGAAGAAG
>JANHMN010000004.1:37742307-37780509 GCA_030674055.1 Rhabdomys pumilio
ATATATATATATATATATATATATATATATATATATATATATATATGTGTGTGTGTGTGTGTGTGTGGTGTGTGTATATACATATACATATACATATACATCATATGCATCATATACATATACATATACATATACATATACATATACATATACATATACATATACATATATATCTGCATCCAACATCCAGGTCTATCTTAAAGATGTGAAATGACAGACAACCTAGTGATAAAAAATAAAGTCTTGTAGGGTATTAGAAACTCCTTTAAAACAGCATCCTTTCAATCCAGAGGTCCAAAACCTGTTTCTGACAGATATGTTTATCTAATTATTCAATGTTAAAAACACTGTTGTCATTTTTTAAAAAAAAGATGTGTCAGTTGTATTGCCTTTGTGTTGTATTGAAAAGCATTTCTTCATTATTTGGACTAATTTCCAAACAAATTAAAAACTATTGTAGCGATCAGGCTCTGAATGCTTCATCTATTAGATTCAGAAGATGGCAAGTTCCTTAAAATATAGATATAAACAATTCTGGTAACACAATCTGATTTTATAATTAATTTTCTGCCTGGGAAGGCAAAGTTCTCTTTCCCATTTTCTTTGTCCTCAAGTTCCTGACTGTTGGAGAAAAGTTGATTACTGTGCCCAGAATTCTGTGGTGTGTTAAAAAACTCAAATATTTTTTCAAATGGCCCTTGATCACAGAGATGGTCATGGTAGAGAAAGTTGAATGCAGCTATGATCAGATCAATTGATTTCAGTTCCTATCTCAAGACAGCCATGTTAAACTGCTTACCAGGGATTGGTCACTTAGCACAGGAACCCTGCTCAGATTTCTGTAGAGGCTCCACCTTTTGCCAGACCCTTGTGCCCTGGGAACGCTCACTGTCCAATGAAGATACATGGCAAAAAAGATGAAACAAGGAGAATTTAAAATATGTGCACATATGTGTTTCAATAGCAAGGTTTCTGAACTGGGGCGCTTATAAATTGATTAGGCATATTAGATGAATCCTAGTCTAGTCTACAGCCATAATTAGGACTTGGTCTAGGACAAAGTTCATGGCTTTATAGAGGCTGGGATGAGAGTTCATCCTGTGACCAAATTCAGATGGTGACCAAAATCAAAGTTCATACAAAGTTGACTGTTAAGGCTCAGTCTTTGGTAAAGATTATGGCTCAGGTCAAACCTGAAGCCCAGAACTAGTCTCTGGCAAAGACACAGCTAAATTGTGGTCAGGATCCTAAATCAGTTGATTACTTAGCAACAGAACCCAAACATAGACTCAGTCTCTGTTCAAGGATTCCATAGTCAAGAAGAGAGGATACTGAAATAGTCTACCAATCACTGAGTTTTAGTAGAGAATAGAACAGAGAGTCTGATCTCAGCAGGTGGAGTTGAAGAACAAGTTCCAGGGATGATCACACTAGATAGAACTATCTTCAGAAGAAGAAGAGCAGCTTCATTTCAATGCCTTTTTAGGTATCGTCATTTTGAGCATATGACTTCAAATCCTTTTGTGGTTCTCCAGCTACCTTAACACACAGATGGATACAATGCGAATGGATACAATGTTCGTTTGAGGAACACTCTTTCTGTTTCTCTGGACACCAAGGTCCTGGAGAACACAGATTGCATCAACCTCAAGAGTTACCCTTATCTCCTATCCACTATCCAGTAATTGTCTGGCCAACATTAACTCCCAGATATGTTGGCTCTTGACCAGGCACTAGGTTGCCTGACAGGGGTCCTTCGAACTACTTATCTCTCTTATGACACAAAAGGTATGAAGCATTTTCTCATGCTTAGCCCACAAAGAAGCTGCAAAGCAAAGAAAATCCAATACTGAGAACAAAGAAATCAAAGACACTGTGTGGCCTTGAGCAAGCAATAAGTCACTGTCTTTCACTTTTTCATATTAAATGGGACAGACTGATGCCTGTTCTATATTATGGAGTTTTGATGGTGGTGGTTGGTTTGTAGATTGGTTGGTTGGTTGGTTGGTTGGTTTTATTTTATTTTCTTTTTGGTATTTTGGTTTTTGTTTTGTTTTTCAAGTCAGGGTTTCTCTGCATAGCCCTGGCCATGCTGACCATAAACATTCACCTGCCTCTGCCACCCAAGTGCTTGGATTAAAGGCATGCATCACCATCACATGACTCTTTTAAAGAAATAGAGGGGTGAAGAAGGAATAAGTTCAGCCAAACTTCATGACATCAATCTGTCCTCACAGAGATCCAATAACGTAGAATCAACATTAGTTGACAACCCAAGAACACGGCGATGGGACAATATGTACTTCTCAGTGCTTTGAGGCATGAGCACAGCTTGCATTTCATTTCTATAGCCCTGTATGCTTAAGGTTTGTGTCTAAGGTTGGCTTCTTCAGAACAGACCTTGAGACAAAAGCACATATGCAAGAAGTTTTTTAGGGAAATTTGCCAGGAACCCATTGAGGAAGTAAGGAAAATGGAATAGGAAGTGAGAGACTGAACATGGTGTCTGTCACCTCAGCCAAAGCCTCCCAGAAGGTGGATTTAAACCTGGCCCTAAAGAGGAGCTCTGGGATAGAAGTCATTCCTACTTGAGGCTAGGAGTAGACTTTTCATTTTGCCTTCTACTACTGGCTTTCAGTGGACACTCCAGCTGCCTACAGTAGTGAGCTAGTGCTAACACACAGGACCCAAAGGGCAGTCCACAGACAGACAGCCATGGTGCCCCTAAATGTGCATCAATAGCTGGAAAAGTCCCATATGGAGCACCAGCACTGTCATCCAGCAACCTCCTATGCTGTTCTCTGAGTCACTGGGCACTGACTATTCCTGCATGTTTTCTTTCAAGATCTCTATTTTACCCTTAAAAGACAGTGATTTTCCTGCTTAAAATACTTTCTGTCTTTCTGCTGTCACCAAGACCAAGTCCAGTGTTAAGGAGCCCCTTCAACATCTGTCCACAGCTGGACACTTCCAAGCTTTAACATCTACAGAGCCCATCACTTGAGCAAACAAACAGAAACTTAATTGCATGGAATTATAATGGGAATGTAGGTAGCCCTCAAATTACTCATAGCCCAATGGGAAAACAAGAGAATATCTAGGGGTTTGGGGAATAGAAAATACCAAGCCCAGTCTGGGTTCAGTGCAGAAACTGGACTGAGAGTAACTGTAGCAGGTTTGTAGCATGTTGTAGTGGTCAGAAACACAAAAGGGTAGGTCTGGAAGAGTAGTCACAGAAGAAACATTTGTGCAATAAGCAGACAATGAGTGAGTGTGAAGGGATCACATGCTGTAAGCGCTGGAATTTCTGCCTCCTCCTGTTTCTCCCTGAAAGAACTGCAACAAGCCATTTAATTGTGTTGACCCTCAGTTTCCTCATTTGGAAAATAGGGCTAATGAGATTGTCTAATGCAAGACAGTGATGTGAATCCCTGTTCAAATCTAGGCTCATTCTTCATTTATGTATTTTTAAATAATCTGGAGACCCTGCTTTATTACAAAATGCATGTGGGAACTGACCTGCAAATGGAAATTAGAAGGGAGGCAAGCTTAGGGGAAAGGAGGGCAAGAAAAAGAGCAGAAGAGGCTTGCTGTACAGTGTGGTAAGATGTGATGGTTGTGATCCAGGAGCTTAGAGAGGGCACCTGTGTTGTTGTCTAATGAAGGACATTTCCCTCAAAGCTAACATCTGTGTTACTGTGCTTTGAAAGGATCTTGGCAGCTTGTGGAGAGGGTCCAGGTAGAAAGAGCATACACAAAACCACAGAAGCATCAACAATGTATTTGGCCCACCAGGGTTGATCTTAGTGGTATAGCCTGTATGAGATGGTGGTCTTACACAAGAGGGAGAAGAAAACTCTACTTAAACCATATTACAGAAGGAGAGAAGTAGTGGGGAAAGAATTGCTTTATTTGTCTTCAAATAGTGGGAACCCTCTTTGGCATTGAGATGAAAGGATCCATTGGACAAAGCCTGGAGGAGGAGCTGTAGACACACTACCTTAAAAACTGGGCAACCTTTTGAACTTTCACAACCATTTCTCCCATGGCACAGCCTCCTGAGCTGCACAGAACCTCGGCAGTCTGTCCCTTGGATAGCTACCCACTAAGGAAATGCCAGCTCAATGTGATTCTTGAAAATGTTGCTCCTACATCATGACAGTCCTTGCACAACATTTCCTGGTGAGCTTTGCTTGGTTATTTTAATTGTGTTCCTATTGGCAGGCTATATGATGAAACACCTTCTAATTAGTTCTGAATATCCCTTTGAACATCTTTACTAGCCTTCTATTTTTGTGTTCAACAACTCATCCAAAATTCAGGGGCTTCACACAAGCATTTATTTAGCTCAGGATTCTGTAGGTTGGTAATTTGTGCTAGTCTCAGGTGGGTGGCCCTCCTGCTGGTCTTGGCTGGGATCATTCATTTGTCTGTGTATTATCTGTGGGTCAGTTAGGAATCTCATCTTCTGAGTGTAGGCTGGCTCTCAACTACGGGTAATAGAGATCAGCTGAGTTGTACATCTTTTATCATCTAACAGGCTGGCCTGGGCTTTGTCACATGGCTGTCATCTCTGTGTTACCAGACAACAAGGAAGGAAGTTTTGCAAGGTCTCATAGACTTAGAAATATCTCCTGAACTACATAAAAAGTTTAATGTTAGAGAGTTGCCCAGCATATACAAGACCCTATGTTCAATGCTCAGCAGCACACTCACAGCACAAAACCACTGGCCAAAGCACGTCACAAAAGTATCCTGAAATACACCCTCCTTCTAATCAATTGGTTGAAAAATTCACAAAGTATTGCAGTTGTTTTCCAGTCTACTCCAATTTACTCTAAGGTTCATCAACTTTCCTCCCATTGAGCCTAGCATAAGCAAGGAAGAAAAATAACAAAGAGCTCACCCAAAAATGCTGTTCATTGGTTTATTGAATTATTCCTCATAGCTATAACAAACACCAGGAGCGTGGTGACATAGAAGCTTGTGCTTACTGTTCATTATTATTTACAAAGCATCTCCTCCTCCATGGTAGATGCCAGTGAAATAACAATAGAAAAAATTAAACACACTGCTGGCTCTCATGAAGTCTGGAGCCTACATAGAAAACACCTTACTGTCAATCATTGGATAAGTACTATGCCTAAAATTTTTATAATTTTATTAGACTTTTTTCTTATGATTTTTCTCTTTAGGGCTTTGAATATTTACGATCTTTCCTGAAATTAAACAAATGTTCATGGATATCAAATGGTTTTTGAAAGGAAACCACTGCACTCCTGGATGAAGGTTCTATTAGCTTGGAATCCCCAGTAGGCAAAGCCAGACCCAAGTGGAAGGTCACGACACAGAACACACGTCCTCACCTAGAAACACCAGTACTTTCCCTCTACAGGCGAACAGTGTTCTAAAGACATTTGAGACCCTGCTCCATCAGCCTATACTGGTCATAAACACCTAGATTCACACAGTTTACTCTTACCAGATTTTCTGTAGCCCCCTCTGCCCTGTGATGGTACTTTGGCACACAAACTAATGGACAACTACCATTTTAAGCAGCATTTGCCCTGTGTTTTTTAAGTAACTCTATCCTTGCTATGTAAAATGAACAAGTGAATATTATATTATATTATATTATATTATATTATATTATATTATATTATACTAAAGAGAATCAGTTTGGACACTCTCTTCTGGCAATGGAAAAGCTTAGTCCTGAATGAGAGGACAATCATACACACTCTTCTCCATTTCTGTAGTTGTTGCCTTAGTATCTTCTTGAGTCTCAGTATTAAGATATAAGGCCTGGTGATCTGCTATAGAAAAGGCCTTCCTAAGCTAAGGAAATGTATCCAGTCACCCAGCTCAGCTCTCAGATATTCTTGGTTCTTGAGAAAACTTTAGATAAAGTAAAGCATATCAGAGCCTCTTGGTTGGTTTGATTGTCCTCATCCTATATAAGAATATCTCTGGAAACATTGGGGATGGGGTACAGTTAGAAGAAAAGACTTTGCAGTCGTGGAATGCAGCTAACCTTAAGTTCTTCAGTCATAGAAACTTTCAGGGGCAAGCTGGTCTGCCAGTCTTGCCAATATTTTCATACCCAACATGAAATGCTAGAAGAAAGAAGTCCACTTCTATTAACCCAAGTTGAGAGCTAGAAAATATCTACAAGCAGAGCTTTCTAGCTGACCCAAGAAGGGGACAGCAATAGTGACAACATAGATCCAAATCTTTACCAGCAGAAACTTATGTTCTAGTAAACGTGAAGACAATAAACAGCATTCATGTAAAAAATAATAATAAAAGAGAAATGATCAATGTCTTGGAGCAGATTTTAAATTAAATGGTCAATGGGGATCTGTGATAGTGATTCTTGGTTGTCAACTTGAGTATATCTGGAACTAAAACCAAAAAATTGAGGCTTAATTTGAAGTAGGAAAATCCACTCCTAGTCTGGATCTTTGAAGTAGGAAGTTCTTTAATCCAGAACTCTTGAGCTGGAATCTAGTATTGCAGTGAAATTCAAGATGTCTTCATCCCTGGGGTGTATTAGAATAGCCCCTTAAGAGTTAAAAAAAAATAAGCCAGGCAGTGGTTGTGCACACTTTTAATCCCAGAACTGAGGAGGCAGAGGCAGGAGGATCTCTGAAAGTTTGAGGTCAGCATAGTCTACAAAGCAAGTTCGAGGAGCTACACAGACAAATCCTGCTGTGTATGTAAGAGAGAGAGAAAGAGAGAGAGAGAGACAGAGAGAGAGAGACAGAGACAGAGACAGAGACAGAGAGACAGAGAGAGAGAGAGGATAATTATTGTATAATCCTACAGACTGCATACAGTCAAAGATAGCCATTTAATGCAATCCAACATAAACTATATTTACTTGAAATATTGAGGCTTCTTTTTGTGTGTAAGAGGTACAAGTGTGTGTGTGTGTGTGTGTGTGTGTGTGTGTGTGTGTGTGTGTGTGATTAGAGTCCATGGTTCTCAAGTATGAACAGGAGGTCATATTACGATGTCAAAAGTTCAAATTCATTTTATAATTGAAGACACTGACACCAGAGAGAGATGAGACTGTCTCCAGATAACCTAGCTAATCTAGAGCAGATTAGAGGGTTCCTAGCTTCTCTACCACACTCTACCTTCTGTTGTCATGGTACCCCTCCCTCCCCTTCCCTTTCCCTTCACATTGCAGACTCCATCCAAACTCAGACTCCCCAGTTTCCTAAAAGTGAGATTATCTGCAACCAAGGATCCAGGAAGATGTAGTTCATCAGGTGACCCAAGGGTCACCTGAGGTTTCTGCCAAAAAGAGTTGGCATGTAGAAGCAGCATTGATCAAATCAGGTCTTCATCATGAGGCTGCAAGAGATCTTCTGGCAGCTGCCTCAGAAGTTCAGCCCCATCTTTCCCAAATGCAAGACAAGCATAAAAGTACTGCAGCAATGGGGAAAAAATCAACTTGGAAATAATTAACAGTGAGGCAGCCACCCATAATGATATTCTGCAGCACACTTTGGGGACAGTTTGCTGCAAAAGCGCCCGAGCACTCCGGTTGTTTAATTAACATTGAAACGGCAGTTCCACAAGAACTAAAAACCCTGTTAATTTATGTGTCTCTTAATGATGCTCATTTAAATACTGTCAACTTTCCCTTGGTTTAATATTCATGATTTTGAGTCATTAAAGCACCATGATCAGCTTGAGGTATGGAGAAGAGACTTTCTTATGCACCAAGAACCATTGTCTGAAGATAGTCACTTCTGTTGCCACTTTTCCATGCCTTCCTCCAAAAACCAACGACTTAGAGAGCCTGCGAGCCAGTTCGATGTCTTGAGGACTGGGGGGAGTGCAAGGAGTTAAGTGCAGAACCTAGAGCACCATTTTACCATTTCCTGTTCGTTCACCTTCGGAACCAATGTAGGCCCATCTCACTGTCAGTGTCACAGAGCTGAAGCGCTCAGCTGGCAAATGCAGGCACAAGATGTGCACCAAGAGACCAGACTCTGAATCCCAGAGTGCTAGAGAGTGTGTTAATCATGTCTCTCAGCCATGATTACACTGAAATATATTTCTGGGACAGAGGGACAGTGAGGACTGATGGGGATGAAGTGCTCATGGAGGCGGAGGCTCAAGGCTCAGAATCATTCATAGGAAATATCCAACAAATTAATATAAGGCCCTGTAGGACCAGCTAGACACAAGGTGTGAACTATAGTGTGCAAGCAGACCATGAAAAATATTCCCAGTGTGTAGGGGGCCAGCTCTCCAATCTGTGGCCTATGGGTTATAAACAGATAGCTATGAAGGGACCCATGGTTCTCAGGCCTTTTGAACTAAATTAGAATTGTGTTTCTGTCTTTCCTGGGGTTTCAGCTTGCAAAAGAAAGTCTATAACTACCTAAGCCAATTGTGTGTGTGTGTGTGTGTGTGTGTGTGTGTGTGTGTGTGTGTAAGATAGATAGACAGACAAACAGACAGACTTCCTATTATGTGCTGCATCTTCAGAGAACTCTGATCAATGCAGATGAAATGCAGTATGGGTAGGAATGGCAACACCACAACCAGTGTTTCCTTGATTCCTTGTCTTGGCTGCTGTTTCCCTTGTGATTCATTTTCTACATAGTCAAAGAAATTGAGCTAACAACATAAATCCTTCCTCAGAAGAATTCTGACTTACTCACCTTACCCAGAAGGGCCATCTAAGCTAATAGCACTGCCACCTCCAGCCACTGCCAGCCTCATCTCTCCACCTGTCTAGTGACAGCCATATGTCTCTTCCTAGATCATTCACCTGCTGTTTCCTCCACCTGAAAACACCTTTCTTTTCCTCACCTCCCCCTTCCCAAGTAAATTCTCTTCACATTTCAAGTTTCAGGGCTACCTCCCTGAAGAAACCTTCCCTGATCCCCTTTCAAGCTGAGCCCAGCCCCTCTAACTCCCTGGGTCTCCCTTCAGAATCCTGGACAGTCGTCAGACAAAAGGACATGCCAGCTGACGCAAGAGTACAGAGAGAGAAGAGCCCCTGAATGGCCTGTTCTTGCTCAGGTTATTTTTCCCCATAGGAGTGACAGGAAAAAGGTGCGCCCCATCCCCCACGCTCTGTGGGCTTTGCCAGGGCCGCAGAGCTGCAGGGCAACAGCAGCTTTCTCCTGACCTTCTGCCCCTGCACGTTCCCCTGACTCACTGATGGAAAACATCCACCCCTTCTGGGCCTCTTCCTCATTTCATCACTTTAATAAATTAAGAACAGATTGAAAAGCAGGAAACATTGTCTCCAGGGCCCAGCACCCACATTCCAACTCAATTACAAGATTTGTTTTTCGGGTCTGGCCAGATGCACAGGAAGCTGGGATGTGGCAGAGAGAACTACAGAAAGAGTTTAGGCAGAGAAGCCAGTTTAGAAACAAACCAGGGACCTCAGGCCAATTTATGGACCTTTCAGAGCCTCTTCTTTCTCATCTCACCTCTCCTCAGCAGAAAAGGCAAAATAACAGAAGAGGCCCATTCTTCCCTTCCCAGGGTGGGTAGGAATCTATCAAAAGAAATGAGGCAAAAATTTGCTTTGTAAACTGCTAAATCCTAAGCCATGTGAGAAATGGTATCTGAGTTCTTTTGATTGGAGCTGAGATAGCATCAGACCCCTTCCTCCCTCCTAAAATACTGGAACATTCCACCAGAACTTCTGTACTGCTCCAGGTCAGGTCTTCATTCTCTTGCTGCTTGAGACGACTAACATCATGAAGAAGGGCTCTGCAGATTCTTTGTCTTATATTTAACTGCTGCCACTGCCACCAGCCTTGTTCTCTGTTCACCACTAGAGTGCTATCCCAGAAAAAATGGGGGAGTCTTAGAGAGGACTAGGAGACATGGCTTTGTTCCTGGCTGCTCTGTTTGATTTCTTGCCAATTACATCACTTCTGTGGCTGGCTGTTTCCGTCTGTCGGTGTACAAAATGAGGGTGTGAGGGGGCGAGTTAATAATCCTTTTCTTGATAACTTTATTGGGTGGTGATGAAGATGAAATTAGACCTTTTACAAGCTGTGAAGTCCTATATAAACATAAACTGTTGTGAAAGGGGACATTAATAGTTCAATATTATAACAGTGACAAATGGTGATGAAGATATTCCAGCCCCGTGACAATGCCTCCCCTTCTTTAAGGGGAGCACTGACTGACCTCCTTTGATCAATCCTTCTAAGCTCCTTACCACTTATGACATGTGAAGTCTTCCCTTCTCTAACCCAATTATCTCATGCTTCAGGCTTAGCCATTCTTATTTTCTGCTCTTAGTTGGAAAGAAGAATAAGGTCACCATGTTCTTTGGGAAAAAACTTTCACCAATTTAAGGCCATTCACAGGGCAGCCTTCTTCCTTCTTGACATGCTATATGAAGAGAGTGCATTGGTGGCAAGTGACAAATCCTGTTTTGGAAAGGCAGGTTAGAGGTGCAGGTACAACTCTCAACTGAAATGCACAATAGATGAGCTAGGAATAAAGTCTAGCGATCCAGTGGAGTGTTCTGTGCTGAAAATATGGTTCAGGAGACCAGAGATCAAAAATGGCGGCTCAATAGCTTCAGTCTCATTAAATTCCTCTCCGTTTCCTCGAACGCTGTCTGCTTTCACTCTCGCTGCCTTTGCTTGCTGTCCACTTGGTCTGGAACACCACCATCACCACCTCTTGTCTGTGCTGAAGACTTCTCTAGGAAAGCCCTGAAAATTGCTAGATATTCCACCCACCCCTCAAAAGTGTTGTATGTAAGTCAGCTTTCAGCTTCCAGGAGTTGCATGATGGCCTTGCTAGGTCCACCTCACCTAGTCCTCACATCACCACTGTAAAGTAAGAATCGTTGCCCTTGCTTTGCTGATGAGAAACAAATCAACCTGTGTAAAGCCACAAGCTTGTTATCTGTAGAACTAGGTTCAAACCCAGATCTTCAGAAAACAGTTCCCAAGGTGTCATTACAAGATTCTGACAACCACTCCAATAAATAAATAAATAAATAAATAAATAAATAAATAAATAAGATGGGGTGGACCTGCTTGCCGTTCTGAGAGTCAGACTCAGATAGCAGTCTTGCCTGAGTTTAGAGGCTTAGTCAACTGGTCTGGGATTTAAATAGCCAGGTAAATCAGCTTGTCAGCAGTCAGGCAGGGCCTTTCTCTGTGCCAAGATGGTTCCTCTGAGTGTGGTGTTTGCAGAGCTGTCCGTGGTGCTGATACAAGCTCCTTCTGCCAAACCCAAACAAGCAGGTTTGCCACACAGCCACTGCATATTTCTGGGGGGGAGATATCGACATTGGCCATTTCCAAGAATTCCCCTTACTTCCCGCTTCTAACATTGACTTCCTATGCTAAATACCCTCTAAGGTATCTGGAAATTTTTCTCATAATTCTTCAAGAGTTGATTTCTATTGGTTTCCCAACATGGCTTTGTTGACTTTCTGAGGAGTTCTTAGATACCTACTATGTGTCCAGCTCTGTAGCAATGTCTTTCATATGTGGCACCAAAGAACGTATACCAATGTATCATAAAAGTATTTGTTATATTGATTACTCATTGTCTCTTTCATCACTAGAATTTATTAGGTCCACATGACAGAGATTTATTGCCTATCCACTGATCTATCCCCAGCAAGGGTTTGTATACTATAGGAAAACAATAAATGTTTCTTAATGCTTAAATTACCAAACAATATATAAACAACCATATGGAATAAAGCATATTATGATTATATCCCACTTTAGGAGAGTGGACAAGAATGATGTCTCCTGAGTATTTCTTGTCCCTTCCACATCTTAATTCACTGTAAATTGGAAATGTCAGAGCCAAAGTGGACAGAGTTCATAAGAGGGTGTAAGTGTTCGGAAAAGTGATGTCCTCACCTATACTAGTCAATCTCGTGAGAATCATTGATACCTCCAGTTTTCTTATGGAGAACTTGCTGGTCAAAAATCCTCTTAAACCGTTCCCTACCCTGAAGACAAGACAGGTGGTATGAGCACTACTCTTCCTGGGAGGACCTGTGCATATCAGCAGCAGAGCTGGACCTGTGGATCCCAGCATCAGAGCTTAATCTGAAGCCATGGCCAGGGTTCAGCCTTGGAATGTGTTCTGGAAACAGGTTTCAGGCTTACATCAGGATTCAGTGAGTAGTTTCAACTAAGCTAGATTTTTAAATTAAATAATAAACTCAAAGTGTTTGTGCTACTGTCAGATTGAAGTTGACAAGATGCTTAGTGAACATAGCCCTCTTCCCCTCTGATTAACTGGATTCTACACAACATTCCAGCTTTCCCTGTTCACACCCTTCCTTACTGAGCATCTTCCTCCTCTCCAAGGTTCCCTTCTGGGGGTCCTAGGACTAGGAAGTCCTAGGATATGTGATGGGGTTTGGGGATCTGTCCTAAAGATGATGACAAGCAACAGATCAAGTACTTACAGCCTTGGCTTTTAGACTGATGTCCTCCACTCTGTTTCCCATACTCTGCTATGGACTGCCCTAAAAAGTCCTACACCAATCGTTAGCAAAAGGAGCCAACTGTAAACAGTCCCCATTACCTTCCTCCCCGAGAACTTGCACTTGTATCAAGATGGTAGCAAGAATAGGCTTTGCTTTCCCAGCTAAAGCAAAATATGGTTTTAAAGACTGAGGACATAGGGCAACAAAAAGACAGCAATATCTAAGAAACAGTGAACAAGCACAGTGGACCCTGAAATTGCCCTAACATGTACATTAAGAGTACCGGTCCCCAGCACAAAAGGGAGAATCTGGACTGGTAATTCTCTGAATGTGGGAATCACAATTGAGAGTCCAATAGATTTCATTAAAAAAAAAAAAAAACTAGGGAGAAAAACCATTGCAGTGAACATCCTAGTGACCTGTAGAGGTTTTCTAGCACTGAGTGCAGATGAACAGAACCTATCAGTGCCCAGAGAATACACAGAATCATTATCTGAGCTCTTGCCTGGCATGTACAAGGCCCCAGTTCTACTCTTAAAAATAAAACTACTGTTTATCCAAGTGATGGTAGACTGAAATATACCCATATTGAAATTGCATTAAATGTACATGGCTCCCTGTTCCCTTGAACCTGATAAAAGAACATGTGAAGGGCATCCATGCCTCATATCTGGATTTGATCCTCAAATCCATCCTCTGAAGTAGACAGGCCATCAGTCATTATTGCCTGTCATGGGCTAGCAATCTAAGACTCCTTAAGTATCTCACAAAAGTCAATAAGAGCTCAAGTGAATCCATGATATCCTTCATCCTAGGTCAAGGCTTCTTCAAGCAAGGCCTGAAACAATTCTCAATCTCTCTCTCTCTCTCTCTCTCTCTCTCTCTGAAATACAATTTGTCATGAATTAATGATGAGCCTGCCTGGCCAATTACCAGAGCTAAGTGCTTTCCCGCTGGGAGCAGCTCCCACAAAGCACTAAGTGATGTTGGACTAGTAAAGGGGGCCCCGCCCAGCCAGGCCTAGAGCCCTCCTGGGTCCAGGCTTAGAGGAAGCAGCTTCCAATTAGCTCCTGCCAGACAGACTGGCTTCTCAGCACAGCAAATTGGGTTATGGAGTGCTCTTCCAGCTGGCCTCTCTGTCTGGTCCTGCCTGCCCCAGCAAAGAGGATGCTAATCAACTGTGAGGCCAACTCTGCAGGTCACAAGCATCCATGGAGGGGGTACACACAGACAGGTTTGTCCCAACAGAACAGCATTCTATAAGCCCTATGCCAGATAGTCCATTGCCTTGGGGTGCTGTAATCAAGGCCCAGAAGCTAAATAGAAGCAGTGCACAAAGGAAAGAGACCTAAGACCTACACTCTCTCTCTCTCTTCTCACTGCCCACTCCCAGAAGATAAACAAAGATAGTCTCTGCCCTTGGGCCATCGAGCTAGACTTTTTCTGATCGTTTGCTTCTCAAAGATAGCCCCAAGTGCCATTTGACTCTGGAAAGGATCACTGAGGTGAGGTGAGCCTGAGACCTCATTATGATACATCCTGTATCCTGTAGTCCTCTTTCTGGGCAAGCCCAGGATCTAATCCAGAGTTGATACCTCGTTTCCACAGCCTTTAACACAGCTCTAGCCTGCTCTGCCACTCCCTCTAGTGGGCACTGCTGTGCTATATTGCAAAGCTTTCTCCCTTAGAATAACTGAAGGTTACAAAAATATTTCAAAGCTATTACTTGATCCTCTGACAAGTAGACTAAGAAAACTTGTACTCACGATTTTAGAAGTGAAGCATCAAGTATAGACAGGTGAGGAGAGCAGTCAGGGTTTGTCTGTAGCAAAGCTAGTCCTGAAACCTCATTTTCTCACTAACAGCCATATCAATGAACCTCTGCTTCACAGACAATGTACCTTATTTGCCTCGGAAGGCTGAGGGTTAGCTATGTCTTCTCCTGTGTCATGACCCTCACTGCATACCCCATCCATACTAGGCCTATGGAACTCTGGGAGAGTCTCAACACAATTTATCTATATGCATGTAGTTGTAAGTGTGTACCATGACCCAGGTATTAAAGATAGCAAAGAGAATCAACCAAGATCCTTTATCAGCTAGTCAGGAGAATTAATAACGACAATATGCTGTGGAAACACAGTGGTAGAGATGCCAGAGAGGTACGGTGGCACCCAAGGCAGGCCTGTGGACAAGAAGAAAAGTGACCCCAAAGAGGGCAGAAGAACCCATAGAGAAAGGGTTGGGGCAAGCAGAAAACGTCAGGCAGAAGGAGTCAGAATAAAAAACTGCATTGAGACATGGCATGATGCCGTGAGAAATCAAGGCCAGACCACGAAGCTCCCAGTAGGCCAAGTGTCTAGGTCAAGGCTTTGTCAGGATGAGCTCCCTTCAAGGTGGTGGCTGCAATCTAACAGCCAGCCAAGTTTATGGCCAAATGTTCTTTTATCAGTGGGGGAGCCAAGCAGAGATGGAACCTCTAGGGAGTGAGCAGCTGTCTTGATGCCAAAAAGTGTCTGCCAGGAGAATTCAGCTGAGAACACTTTCCACTCCCAAAAGGTCAAAGGGCCCTGTTGTCCCTTCCTGATGGAGGCCATGAGATCACAGTGTCATGCATAATTCATTCAACAAACACTCTGAATTGCCTGAGCCAGGCTCTGAGTTAAGTTTTGAGGGCACAGAAATGGAAAGATGCTGTCTGTGCCTTGAGGTTATGCATGGACCTCAGAGGAAGAGGGCCAGGCTGGGGAAATACTGCAGGGCTGTAGCAGAGCCTGGGAAGCTGAAGATGAGCAGAATGTGAGCTGGGTTTTAAGAGTTGGCTGTGTAAAAACAGCATCTTAGGAAGCAGGAAGGACGTACAACCCAAGGAGCAAGATCTGCCTGTGTGTTTGGGTGCACATTGGGCAATCCAATTACAAGAGATCTACATTGCCAGGCTGGGAGGCAGGGATGCTGTCTTGAGGTCAGCTATGTTTTACAAAGGCAACTCCAGCCAAGAACATGACACCAAGGGCTGAGGCAGAAGGATTCTTCAGAGACACCAAAGACATAGGACCAGCAGAGCCAGGACAACAACTGAATATTGGAGCGGGTCACTCCTCTGTATTTTGCTATTTGGTAGTCAGTGACTGTGTTGTTCAATGCCTTTTGCAGAGAAGATCTAAGATGAGTTAAGGAACAAGAGAGCTGGGTATACAGGCACCACCCCACCTAGTAAACACAGAGTCAACACCTGTAAGAATCTACTGCAGGCACCTCTCATTAGCAACGGATGATCAAACAGATAAAGGCATGGATGATCTGTGGACCCATCTGGCAGCATCAGACCCAGAAACCTGCCACCCACCAAAGTTCTGGGAAGAAGCTGTCCAAAAAGCTAGCTTGGTGTTTCCTAAAGACACCAAGGGGGAAAAGTATATCTCAGGGGCTGTCTTGAGGCTTGGCACCCAGGTGACCCTCACTGGAGCGTGTGACCTTCATTCTTTCAGATGGTATCATGATGGAAGGGCAATATGTCTACCCTTGACTCTGAGCTCCCTCACCTCCAGATTACTACTTTGCACCTACCTCACTCTTACTGTGCAAACCTCAGTAAGTCAGAAGTCAGGGTGTGAGAAGTAGAATAAACACAAAGGGCGTGATGGTGTCCCTTAGTCACCTTGTATGCACAGGCTCTGTGCTAGGCGTATCATGTGTAGTACCTCTCAAAATAGCCATCTTGATAAAAAAAAAAAGGGGGGGGAGGGGTTATGTGTATCTCCTAATTAGGAAACCAAGTATCACAGAGATAGCATGACTTTCCTAAGTCATCTCATAATATATCCTGGGCCAGATCCATCAATTTACAATCGAAGCAATGCATTGCTCCCCATCAGAAAGTTAAAAAAAAATCTACAATTTCATCCTCCTAACATGGTGGCTGTGGTTTTGTGCATTCCTGCAGTTTAGAACTTTTTTCAGTTGTATTACTCACACAATTTGATCTTCCTTTTTTTTTTTTAAATTTAACATTGCACCACAACCCTGGTCACTGTGTCATCTGTGGAAACATTCATGTTTACTGTAAAGTGTCAACACCAGACTCACCTGTGGTTTGATACTTAAATTGTTTCAGATCATTTGATAAGATAATCAGTCTGTTACTTAGAATTATGTTGTTTTGCAGATACAGGCCAGGCTTCCAAATATGGGCTATGAAGGCACATGCCAAAAACATTTTTAAACCTTTTGACCTACTGCCAAGAAACATTCAAACTATAGGGCCTTTGTCATTTTTTTTTCTTTGCTCCCCAAGGCTGCCTCCCTCCCTCTCTCCTCTCCTCTTCTCTCTATCTCTCTCTATCTCTTTCTATTTCTCCCTCTCTGTCTCTCTGTCTCTGTCTGTGTGTGTGTGTGTGTGTCTCTCTCCCCCTCTCACTATCCCCTTGACCTCAATATAACACTCTCTTTACCACCTATGCCTCAGACTCCATCTCTTTTCTGTAAGGTAAAGTGAATGGTGTTCTGTATGACTGATTCCATGAACAGAGATGGGGATTCAGACACCCCACAGCATAACCCAAATGCCAAACTACCTAGATATCAAGCCCACATCTGATGTGTGCCCTTGGGTGAGTTCCTAAACTGCACTCTTCCTCAGTTTCTTCGTATGAAAAGGGGAAGTGGCAGAAGTAGTTACAACCCTTTGGACTTGTGGGTGAAGGGTCAAGGAGTTGCTTTCTGCAGAATCATGCACTGAGAGCCGGGCTGTTCTGATGTGATGTGTCTGCTTCGGGACACTCCTTCCCACTGAGCTTCTGTAGGGGGAAGGGTGCTAGCCAGGTGCCTGAGAGGCTTTTTGTGGAAACAGCTGACATAGCTCTAATGGTCATTAGTCCCTCCCAGCAACCTTTGCAGGGAGAAAGGGCTGGATCTCTCTTGCAATCCACCCTCTGCCCTCTGGCTGTTGTGCCCTGATCTTATCCCTCCTTCATCAGGCTGCCTAACTGACTGGAAAATGCAAGCTTATCCCTAAATGCATGCCACTGCCCCCACCCCAGCACTCTTCTCCCTTCCCGGAAGCCGGTCCAGCACTGGCCTGATGAGCAGCACTTAATTCTTTATTGAAAACCATTAACTGGAGTTCAGTTCTCCGAGCCCGAGTTTTAAATTACCCACAGGAAACGGCAGACCCGGAGAGTGGCTTTCAAGGGCAGAGACATCTTCTTTAGCAGACTAGTCCCAGGACCCAGGCTGTGGAGACTAACGTGGAGAGGCAATAACAACCACTACCTTAATGGGTGGCAATCTCTTCAATTCCTTCCATTCAGGCAGTTGACAGAACATTCTCCTTCTCCTCTCTCCCTGACCAAAACCCAGTGCAGAAACCTGTAAGGCATTATCACTCCTTGATGGATGAAAAACCTTATGGCCTTGAGGCCACCCAAGCAGGGGAGAACTCAAATGATCAACAGACCTCCAGCCAGTGAGCCATCACCCTCTAATTGTAGCAACTCACAGATCCCTCCACAGTAGACCCTGGCCTGTGGGAGATACAGCATGGAAACAAGAGAAGGACAGAGAACCCCCTCCTGGAGAAGCTGCTGATCATGACTGGGAGAAAGACAGTGACAACCAGCCCTGCACTAAGGCCCCCACAATCCTGGTTTTGTCCTGGGTCTGCTTCTAACTTCCTGACTTAGTTGGGTATTAATTATCATACTTGGGGCATGTAAGGAAGATTTAGGGAGAAGGTGGGGAACAACAAAATGCACATCCTCTTATCATCTCTCTCAATATCTCTAGCCAACCAAAAAGTGGTCTCCTTCATTCATTTTTAATTACTTAAGGTCACCTAGATACCCAGTACCAAGCAAAGCACTTGATAAACATTTCTGTTTCATTTGTCTTCTCTGATACAAGTAATGGTTGGCCTTGAAATCATTGTGTAAGTAAGGCTGACCATGGACTCTCATTCCTCCTTCCTCTGCCTCTCCACTGCTAATTGCAAGCATTCACGACCATTCTTGGCTTGGTGCTTTGAAGTGGAAACTTAAGGTTCTTCAGAAAGTTGTTTGGATGGTGTTTTGCTGGGGCAAATATGTAAGAATGTTAAAGTGGACACTGGTGTGAAACACTAAAGCAGACTCATGAAAGAATGTTTTTGCTGAAGCAGACACAGAAAGGAGGCTGTTCTGCTAAAGCAAGCATGTGAAAGGACATGTGATGAAGGATTCTTTGCTAACAACATGCATAATAGTCTGCCTTACATTGTATAGTTGAGTTGCATTTGTTGGGACTCCAGAGAGAGAGATGCACCAAAAAACTTCTGGTGGTGTGCTGCAGTTTCTTGCTGCTTCTGAGGATTCAGGCTGATTGGATGCACGTGCTGAGGCAAGGCACATGGAGGACACGTGATGTTTGGAGGATATAAATAGGACCTCATGGGATGACAGAGACAGAGCTTGGCTTGCTGGTACAGCTAGCTGTGCAACGCTTGTGGGTCTCACATCTTCCATGATCTTTGCTACCCTGAGAGAGGCACAGCCAAGAACTTCTCCTGGTGTCCCTCTGTGTCCCTCCTGCTGACTCAAGCCAAGGCTGAGACCTGGCTGTCTCTGCTAGGTTGTGTCACTGCTATTGCTAACCCAACTCTACCCAACTGGACTGCTGGTGTATCTGTAAACTGTCTGCAAATAGATCAACCTGCTGCTGCCTGCTAACCTATGAACTGAACTGCTGATTTCCAGACAACAGAGATGGGAGTTCCTCCAAAGAACCTTTCTAAACAAGTCCACTTTCCCTGTATCCTTTTCCTTTCCACTACCTCTGGTGGGTAGTGGGCTAAGGGGAGGTTAAAGCATTTAAGAACCATCGTTAAAAATAGGATTTAAAAAAATTAAAGTTACAGTGTTACTATGCTGTTGATCAATGAAGAAAGGCTCAGGGCGTTTAGATGGCTTACCCCAGTGCCAGGATTTGAATCCATGTCAGCCTGCATGAAAGCCAAAGCTATGTTTTAAGTTTTAATTACTGTGCCTAAGTGATCCATAAAACAAAACAAAAAAAAAATACTCCTTATCTGTAAGCCTCTTGCCCAAGAACAGATACTTCCTGAAATGCTGGAGGCTATTTATGTAAGATAACAAGCCACACATTTTTGCTCCTATAAATAAGTTAGTTTGACCCAACTACCCTGGGTGTGCTGGATCACATGTAGACAGGAGGATAGGCAGAAAATATGTCAGGATGTATGCTTGCCCCTGATTGGATGTAGACAGGAATTATGCAAGCAGGAAATACATCAAAACACGTTTGCCCCTGATTGGATCTGGTGGAAAATACAAAACCTTATTGGTTTGCTTTTATAAGCAAAATGTCACTCGTTGCCATTTTGGGGTAACCCAGGAATGGACCTGGCCAGAGTCTATTAACCTAGCAAGTATTTAACTAAAGCTTGCTTCGAATTTAGTTCAAAATCATGGTAGTGGTTTTATTCTCAGCCAATGGGGTTAAGACCTTATGCTGTGATTCCTACTGTTCTTTGTCTTAATTGTACCTAGAAGTAAACATACAGCAATCTAAGATGGAGCAGAAAGAATAAAGGGCCCATGTGTGAAGTCTCAGGAGTTCACCTAGAAATTGAAGCATCCATGTGAGGGTGAGCTGAATAACAAAGGCACACAATTGCAAGGACAGTTACAGCTGACAGGACAGGGAAGCATCAAAGGGCATGTGAAGAACACAGGTGAGGAATTGCTGATACTTGGGAACTATGCACTTGGAACTCGGGGACACTGCATTCCAGGAATGTGCAGCTGGGAGAAATCTGAGGCCATATTGAATAGCTTGGATGTTAGAAGCTAAATAATTTTTATCCTGTGACGAAGAGTTTTCTCTTCATTTATCTCACCTCTCCTCCTGAAGTTCTGAAAAGTAGCTGAAAAGAGGCCCCAGGCAGAGAATAAGGGGAGAGATGGAGGCAGAGGAGAAGGGGAGAGGTGAGGTGGAGAAGGGGAGAGGTGGAGGCAGAGGGGAGGGGAAGAGGTAGAAGGGCTCAGAGATTAGAGTTCTGTTTCCTAGAGTAGTGTGAGTTATTATCTCTCTGAGCTGGGCTTTCTCCTTGTTGGAAAAGAGTTCACTGGTATCTGCTTCCCAGCACTGCAAGGTCTGCTACCTTATAGCAGTGTGGCAATACTAGGTACCATTTTATTTCAATGCACTTCCTTTTCCACATGCAGATAGATGCCAAGCTAAGACATACTCAACACATACTTACCCTGAAATTTTATCTCAAATCTAGGGGATTTTTCTGCCTCTTTCTTTCACCCACCAATTCGACATGAGCCCTCTGGAACCAAATGCAATAAGCCTGTTCCTCTGTCCAAAGTGTTCCTTTAATGAATGAAGAGAATAGCTATGTCCCTAAATCTCTCTTCAGCTAAACACGATCACATTTTTAGCCAATAAGATTTTCCAACCTTCAGAAAGACTTAGATGCCCTTGAAGAAGAAACATGAAACAACAAACAATAGAAGTGACTCCCTGATGCCCTGAAATGTTCCCAACACCACACCAGCAATGGGACACTCGCAGTATCAGCCAATCCCATCAGTCACAGCCTGGCAGCCTTCTACAATCCATAACCCACCATGACCAGGCTGAACACCAGCTTTGAAACCCGAGAGACCTGTCTCAACCCCAGCCTGGCCTCCCCGGTGCCCCAGGTGGCCCTGACTGCACTGGATCCATTTTCTGGTCACCTTACTGAATACAGTCCACTCCTGTTTCCAAAAATGCTGACCTCTGCTCCATGCTGTCTTGTCGGCAGTTTCCCAGACATAGCTTGACTGTTTATTTATTTTGTGTTAGCAGAGGGAAGAAAATCGTACCGGCCTAAGATGAATACTAATGAAATGCCTTCGTTAGCTTCCTTTGTGGAAAGAATGAAAAATCGGATCTCCGCAGAATCGCAAGCCATACTTTTTTTTTTTTTTTGCCCTTTTCTCTGAAAGGAAGATTAGAGATAGCCAAGCAGGAGAGTAAAGTCATTTCATATAAATAAAATTTTAAAATCTGCATTTTTAAGGACGCCTTTGTTGCAGAGGGACATGGTGGTGCAATTTCTCCAAACCCACTTTTCTCAGCCTGTGAAGCAAATGCACCTATTTGTCCTCTGCTGCAACAATGCCAGCTGCATTCAATCAACTGAGAAGCTGCAAGCCATAAACCTTCTCCCCCAGCTAAGGGGGGTGGAGGTGGGGGAGGGAGCAAGCAAGAAAGGAGACATGCCATAAAAATTCATCAGAATAATGTAGGGATGAGACGCACTCCGATCGCCGGCAAGCAATCAACCAATCACTCATCCTGTGGCATTTACAGCACGTCTCATTCCCCTGTTCCTTAAGGACAATTGATTTTTCCTGATTCCATTAGCATAACGGCGTGGAAAATGTCTGCAGTGCAATATTTCTGGAAAGTTCCAACAAGTAGGCTGGGTACTGGAGTGTGACCATCTCCATAAAGCTTCCTCAGGCTCTGCGGCAGACACTGCCACAGCTGCCACAAAAATCACCCAGAGAGAATGACACAGTCTCCAAAACTTGGAGGCCAAGGGGCACCTCAGGATGTCAAGCAGGTGACTGGCACCATTATGAATCTGCTTATCTTTCTATTCTCAAACACAGGATGCAGGAAGGAATGCCAGGGAAGAGTAAGGAACAAGTAAAACCTGCCCATCCTAGCAGGGGCCAGCCTCCGATTGATTCCTTCTCAATCTTGTAGATTTAAGGGCTAAGAAAATGATGCTTAATGTAATTATTCCCTCCCATGTGAACAAGAGACTGAAGAAAACCATTGTTCAGCCCCTCTGTCAGCTGGATCTCAAAATTGTGTCCTCCATTAGAACAACATACAGATGATGAAGGAATGGGGAGGCATGTGGAGCCCAGCAGAGTTGGGTTAATTAACCTCTCTGATTCCCATTTTCTCTTTATGAAAACTGGAGACATGATGGCTTCCCATGTCGTTAGGAGAATTAAACGAGACACCGTGGGAAGCACTTAGAATGACGCCAATACCTAGTGACTGTCAACAAATCAGACTCTCCTCCTCCTTCCTTCCTGTATTACATTTCCTCCCCTCCAACAGCAGCACCATGCCCTCACAATGTCATCTTCAACCGGACAGGGTAGTGAATGTCACCAGTGCAGAAAGGAAACATAAACCTCAGAATACTTCCATCTGCTCCTCCTAACAAGACTAAAGCTCGACTGTGTCTTTCAGCTGTGCTCAGAAACCATCCTGCCTTACTCTGTCTCCTGAGTCATTCCCTCTCTTCTTTCACACCCCTCTCTGTTCTCACATTTCACACTTCTAAAATGTTCACATGACCTGGACACATCCCTGCTTAAACCCTTCAGTGGCACCTCACAGCCATATGCCCTTTTCAAATTCATCCCAGGCCTCAGGAACCCTTCCTCAGCTTCACTCTCTTTTTAAGAGTCCAGTGCCCCTATACCCTTGTGCACACAGCTCAAGTTCTGTACCCATGCCTGCTCCATCCAAGACTGGGCGGTCCTGAATGTCAATTTTCCAGTTCTGTTTCCCCAAGACCTTTTGTAGCACCTAATACTCAGCAGATGTTTGGTCGGTTGACATTTATGAAAACTAACTTACAAGAGCTGTGGTGATGTCACCAGTGAAGGTTCTGGCTTACATCAGCGGCCTGAAGGGTTGTGTGGGTGCTGACCGTGGTCCTGAATCTTAAAATGCTTCAAAGAGAACTAAAGAGATCATGATCATATTAAAAAGTAATTCTCACTCACTTGGGCCAACTCATTGTAAAAAGCCAGCCTCTGGGAGCTAGAGCATGGTGGGGAATCTGGAAGCTTCAGTGTCCACTCTGCTTCTCTTAATTCCAGACACAGCATGTCTCAAGATTATTCTGAGGGTTACAAATGTCTGGCAACCCCTTTATAACCTTTCTTAAAGTACCTGTCATGAAAGGCCTTAGAGGTTCTTCCCAACCTTTTTAGGGCCACCTCTACATCCTTACCTCCACCTCCTCAGCCCACTACCAAATGGCTTCTGTACCCATCATTCTTACAAAATAATTCTAAGTGATGATCTCACACTGCTTAACCCATTTTCAACCTTTATTATACCTACTCTCCTAGGACCATGTTTCTTATTCTCAAGCACTTATCTCAGGATGTAATTACACATGCCATTATGTGACTGTTTTATTAATACCTGCCATCCAACTCCATGAGGCTAGGAACTGTGTCTGGTCTTGATTATCACTGCGATTCCAAGTCCTAGCAAAGAGCTCACCTCCACCTTAGTGGAGGATAGAAGAATCCTCTACTATCCCTAGGCAAGAAGGCAGGTATTGTGCTGAGGGCAACTCTGGTCATATCCAGCACTTTATGAATCATTATAGAAAGGACTAGAACTTCTGTGGGTGTCTCAACATCAAGGCTCTCTGTCTTATGGGTATCAGAGCACTATCAAAGTCTCTGCTTTCTCTTCTTGGGAAACATGGAGAATATGATACATGGCACCATGCCTAGCAAAATGCACACAGAATCATTGAAAGTACTATGGTATGAGACCTAGAGGAAGCCCAGCTGCCTTGTTAGAGAGTGAAATCTAAGGCCAGAGAAAAAAATTAACCTAAAATCTTACAGTAAGCTAATGCTAGGCATGGTCCAAAGATAGCAAAAATCAGGAAGTGTGAGTGCTCAGATGTTCTGCAGTGTGGAACCCTGAATTACCCTCTGCTGTGGCATGACATCCATGGATTGTCACTATTTGTCACTGTCCATCTCCATGTCTGTCTTTCCCTGGAAGACGAGGCTAGTGTCTGATACCTAGTACAGTGCATGATACTGACTAGGACCCAACCAATATTTCTTGACTAAATGCTGGATGATGAAGACAGATTAGGAAAGTTAGTGTCAAAAGATGAGAATGCTAACTAGAAACTCTCAGAACCTCACCTGTCTCCAAAGCCCAGGAATGAGGAGTCAGGGATGTGCACCACTACAGTGGGGAGGTGAGATCAGGTTCCTGTGTGTATGAAAACCAAGAAGTCACATGGTATGCTCTCTGGAAATGAGAGCCAGGAGAGTTAATGGTTGTAGTTCAGTTTAAATATCTACAAATGGGAGGTCTGGTGTCCTTAGACAGGAGAGGAATATCCCACTCAAAGATTCCCCCTGACTTTTCTTTTTATGTTTTTCTGTGACCCTAACAGATGGCATGATGCTCATGCATACCATTGAGGGAACGTCTTCTTTACTCGGTCTGTTCGTTCAAATGCTAAGCCCTTGTATAAATAACCTCACAGACACACTCAGAAATCATGTTTTGCCAGCTTTTGGGGGCCATTCAAGTTTTCACACAGTCATTGCATTGGGGCTTTGCACTTAAAACTCACAAGGAAGAATTCCATATCCACTTCTAAGTGGGAGACTAGTGTAAACTGGAATCTGTAGTGTAGAATGTGTGTTTATAAAGACTCTATCATACAATCTAGTAATGAAAAAAAAATGCCTACTAGAATTTCAGTGCAAAGCAGTATGTGATTAAAAGCCCCCCAAAGATAGCAGAAGAAAGTTCCTACACAACTGGGAAGAAAGCTTTATTAAGGGACTTGGAGGCAACCGGTTCCGGGACAGCAGGCCACTAGGCTGGACAGCGCTTTGGGGACGCCAGGCTGAGTGTTTATCATGGCTTCCAGCCACACCGTGTTGATGCGACTGGTAGCCTCAGCGTATTCTATTGCTCAAAAGGCAGGAACCATAGTCAGGTGTGTCGTTGCTGAAGGAGACCTGGGCATCGTGCAGAAGACCTCAGCCACCGACCTGCAGACCGCCTGGTACAGATGAGCATATGCTCTTCCCTGGCACGGAAATTCCCGAAGCTGACAATTATAGGGGAAGAGGACCTGCCTCCTGGGGAAGTGGATCAAGAGCTGATTGAAGACGGGCAATGGGAGGAGATCCTGAAGCAGCCGTGCCCATCGCTGTACAGTGCTATTAAGGAGGAAGACCTTGTGGTTTGGGTTGACCCCTTAGATGGTACCAAGGAGTACACTTAAGGTCTTCTTGACAATGTAACAGTTCTCATTGGGATTGCTTATGAAGGAAAGGCCATTGCAGGCATCATCAACCAGCCATATTACAACTACCAGGTGGGACCCGACGCTGTGCTGGGCAGGACCATCTGGGGAGTTCTGGGTTTGGGTGCTTTTGGGTTTCATCTGAAAGAAGTCCCTGCTGGAAAGCACATCATCACAACCACCAGATCCCATAGCAACAAGCTGGTCACAGACTGTGTTTCGGCCATGAACCCTGACAACGTGCTGCGAGTGGGCGGAGCAGGAAACAAGATTATCCAGCTGACTGAAGGCAAAGCCTCTGCCTATGTATTTGCAAGCCCTGGATGTAAGAAATGGGACACTTGTGCCCCAGAAGTTATCTTACATGCTGTGGGAGGGAAGTTGACAGACATCCACGGGAATACCCTGAAGTACAACAAGGAGGTAAAACACATGAACTCTGCCAGAGTCCTGGCCGCACTGCGGAACTATGAGTACTATGCAAGCCGAGTTCCAGAGTCGGTCAAAAGTGCGCTCGTTCCCTGAAGAAGTCTCACTTACTCATCCAGGGACCTCGGTTCAAAGGAACATATCGTAGAACTGATTAACTGGTTGAACAATTAGAGTTCCGCCTAATTCATCGTTGACCAGTGATGTATTAGTAGTTACGGAAAGAAGATGGAATTAAAGAATTTTCTTCATATTTTCTAATACCCTCAAGACTTAGGTATATAATTATCATTTCTCCTGCCTAAAAAAAATTAGTCAGGTTGTGGTGGCACTTACAGTAGTCATAGCTATTCTAGTGGTTGAGCTAGAAGGATTGCTTGACCCAGGGCCTTGGGACTAGCCTCCATTACTTAGCAAGACACAGCCTAAAATTAAAGAAGAAAAACAAAAAAGAAATTTACTTTTACTAATTAGCTAACTAGACCTATGGGGGGAGGGTGGCATTTGGTTTTTTGTTTTGTTTTGTTTTGTTTTTGTTTTGTTTTGTTTTGTTTTGTTTTGTTTGAGACAAGGTTTCTCTGTGTAGCCTTACCTTGTCCTGGAATTTACTCTGTAGACAAAGGTGGCCTTGAACTCAGTGATTCTCCTGCCTCTGTCTCCTGAGTGCAGGAATTAAGACTTGCCCCACCACACCTGGCTCAAATGTTACTGTTTTTAAGTGAATAAATGAAAAAGGGTTAGTTCCAAATGACTGTCCAAGTCATTTGTACAATCAACATTCCTGCTGATAAACTAGATTTCTTCAGGGCACAGAATCTTAAGTTACTCCAGAGTTTCAGTTTTATTTTTTTTCACAGTAATTTTTTAAATTTCTGATTCCAAGTGAGAATGCACATAATGATATTATCTATGTTGACAGATTTATGGGGAAAGTGTCTTGAAAATACATAGTCCTGTCTCTTCATATTATATATCAGATTTTTTTCAAAAGTATGTGAAAATTATAAATACTGTGAGGATTAATTTATTCTCTTGTCATTAAAATCTTTCATTGGAAAAAAAGAAAGCTTTATTACAAAAATTTTTTCATCCAGGTATCGAGTGATATAATTTTTAATTACAGGTATGAGTGTGTGTCGGTGTGAGGGTATGTGCACATAAGTTCAGGTGTCAGCAGAGGCCAGAATAGGGTGTCATATCCCCTGCAGCTGGGATACAGATAGCCATGAGCCACCCAGTGTGGATGCTTCAAACAAACTCCAGTTCTCTGTCAGAGTATCAGCTACCTGCTGAGCCATCTCTCTAGCCACACCATGGTCACTTTTTAAATTTTTAACTACTACATCTCACCAGCCTGTACATAATTTTAATGGTAAAGAAAGGCAGAGCATTCCTGATGGAGGGAAGAGGAGAAATCGGAACCTGTTACTGGTGTGGTATGTCACTTGACAAGGCTCTATGGGATGTGTGGATTAAATGGGGTTGGAGATTGTATAAGCAAGTGGGGCTAAAGGAAAGAGATCTGAATGTGACTGAAATGCTCAGGTAAGTTCAATCAGCTGTCTGAGGCCCCAGAAAATTTGTGGAGGATCTGAGATGGGGCCCTTGGATGACTCCCTCTCACATCTTTGCTCTCATGTTCAACACAAATAATGGCACAGCAATGGTAGGGACAAGAGGCTGCCTCAGAATGAAATCATGTGAGAAAGAAAACTATAACTATTGTGTCTATGGAGAAGAGACCAAAGACTTCAGACGACAAATAAAAACAGAGCTAGGGGCAGCAGCTAGAAAACAATTCTGTCCCACCTCTACACGTGACCCATCAAAGCCAGGCTTTAAATAACTCACATTTAGGGATGGATATTAATCTTTGCCATGGGCACATCATGTTAATACATCCAATATCAATTAAACATCCCTATGGAAGTGTTTTTCCTTCAGAAGTAATTACCTTTACTAAGACTTTACGTGGAAAATACAAAGTACATTTCAAAAACGTGCTCAGTAAATTATGGCTAATCGTGAATGTTAGTGTAGAGAAGCTGAGACAGGAGCCAGGCTGGTTGACTGAGATATTTAGCAGCTTCTGAAGATGCTGTTGGGATGTCCCAGCATCCTCAAGGTACCAGCAATGCAACAAGCCTAGAACCCTAGCTCAATCTGGATCCATCAACCCATTCCAATGATACCTGCCTGTAGGACACCAGCTCTCTGGATTCTGAGAATAAAACAGTTGGCCCAGTGGTGGTGGACTTCAATCTCAGCACTCAGAGGGCAAAGATGGGTGGATGTCTGTGAGTTCGAGGCCAGCCTGGTCTACAGATCAAGTTCCAAGACAGTCAGGGATACACAGAGAAATCCTGTCTAAAATTTTAAAAGAGAGAGAGAGAGAGAGAGAGAGAGAGAGAGAGAGAGAGAGAGAGATACTTTGAAATATAAAACAGTTAATCAGTTGATAGCTTTGGGACTCATCAAAGACCTACTGTTACAGGGGGAGAAGGCAACAAAACAACTACAGCGGTATGGCAGGTCCCAGGCCAACTATGGCAGGTCCCAGGCCAGAAGCGGAGGGCTGTTTGGGTGAGACCTTCTGCTGTCTTCCTGCGAGGCACCAAGTTTAGATGTCTATGTGGCTGTTTATTCGATTGTGAGGTAGAGTATTTTCTCCATCTTACACAAAAAGAGAATGAATCTCTGAGAGATTAGCAGCTTACCTGAGGTCACAGGGCAATGAAACAGAACATGCCGACTCCAAGCACTGCTTCACTAATGGGAAATCCTGTATGCTCTAGTTCTCGTCTTGGAGCCTGGTGCATATCTCATCTGTATGTCTATCTTGGTATTCTGGGGTAGCAAGAATCTTCATATTGTGGGTCTTCCTGCAGTGGTCCTCAAAGAATCTTTGGATGAATAGTAAAGAGAACTTACTGCTTCCGTGAAGTCTCAAGCTAGAAGAGAAGGTTACAGTTGTCTCTACACAGAATGGTAGGATGAAACAGGAGCTTTCTCTACAGAGTTGAAATACAAAGATCTCGTTGGAGAAACTAAAGAAGCACACTGTTCTCAAAGATGGCATAGGAAGTCCAACATAGGAATTCAAAAGCAGAGCAGGATATGGTGATGTGGATCCCAAGCCAACGCTCTCCGCTGTTTCTGCTTCTCCCATGCACGGGATGAAGCTCAAAGTATGACTAAAGGTGGGGGTGGGGCCTGGACGATTCTAGCTGTGGAAGGGTCTGGGACAGGGGATACAGCTGCAAGTTTTGCAGAACCCGATGTTCTTCCTCTTAGGAAGAACACACCTGGTCAAGGAAGAACAATGTCTAAGCCTTCGGCTTCCTTCAAAACTCTGTTTGGACTTCATTGCCTCTGAGATGTTTTCCAGAACCCAGTCCCTAGATTCAATTCATCTCACCCTGGGACTCTGCTGTAACATCATCCCTAACACTCAGCTGTTGTCATTTTGTCTCCTTGTCCAGAGAGAGAGGTTCTTCAGGGCACCAGCCCAAGTGACTGAAACATTTTTTTAATCCTTGGAGACTTACAAGGTGGGGGGTATATTCATCTGCTGAACTTATTAATTAATTAGTTCAGTTAATCAAAGAGTGTGAGTATCCAAAAGAGTTGTAGAACCACCAGATGTGGGAAGATGTGTGTGTATAAAAACACATGTTTGTGCGTGCATTTGTATTGTATGCATATGTGGTATGTGTGTTGTAAACATGTATGCGTGCATATGTTTGTGTGTACATGCATATATGGTACGTCTGTATGTGTGAAAACACACGTGTGTGCATGCATATGCAGGGTATGTGTGAGAGTATGAGTGTGTGTGTGTGTGTGTGTGTGTGTGTGTGTGTGTGTAAGAGCCATTTCACAGAAAAAGAGGAGATGAGAGAGAAAAAAAAGTTTTGATTAGGGAAAGAAAGAGGTCAGACTGGCCTCTGGCCTTGGCAGGGAGCAGAGGTCATTTTTTGGTCAGACCTGAACCTCTTACCTATACTAATTCTAGAAAATGTACAGGTGTTCATTAGCAATGACTAGTATTTTCTGATTAAGTTTAAATAAAACATTCTCAAGCGGGTAAATATTTTGGGAGGGGCTTCTAAAAATTCAGATAAACAAGTTTGGGTCATTCTCAGAGCAGAGCTGTCCTATAGTCATCAGATGGAGCCCTCCTAAGCCTGTCCATCATGGCCAAGCTTAGATTCAAATTCTGGGGCAGGAAGCTCCAGGACTTAGCTTCCTGTTCTCCTCACTCCATATATAGTTCGTTCACATCTCTGTAATGGACAGATACTGTTTCCCTGGCCAGAAATCCTCTCTCAGCTCCCATTCCCACTCATCTGCCCAGTAGTCCACACATGGGATCTGATACACACTAGGAACCAAACACGTGAGTTGAACTTCCTCTCCCCCAGAGATAGACTCTAAAACAAAGCTTCACGTATGGGCAGTGATTTGAAAAGTGAACCCAGTGAATACTAGAAGACAAGGGGGAGAAATGAAGAGGACATGCTACCAATAAACTAGCATTATTATGCAAGTTACTTAATAACTAAAACCTAATAACTAGAACCTAATACTGAGAGCTAGTGTGGATCACCTTCTGAGTTAGCCCATTCAAGGAAAGAGGAATCTGGACTTCTCTCCACTAGCTCCCAGGACCACTGAATTAATCTGGGAATGGAGCAGTGCTAACATCGCAGTCCTTCTGGTCTACTTCTTGAACTGTGGTGTGTGGTAAAGGCAAGTGAGAGTGGGTGGGCCCTCACAGTGTCTGCTGTAGACACTTAGAACCTTTGTTGAATGAATGACTGACTCACAAAAAGCTAAATAGTGACAATAATTACTAGTATTTTGTTTCCTGTGATACTCAGTCTTCACAGACAGAAGCACAGAAAACTAAAAAGCTTACCCATGGTCACATTAGCAGCCACTGACAGCATCAAGATAGAACCTTAACCACCTGCCTTGGAGATGCAGCACACACGTCACCTGCACAACCTGGAAATGTCCTGTCTTTCTTCTGAATCTTAGTTTCCTAACCTGTGAAATGGTACCATGGCATATGACTCACACATACAAAGTGCAAGCTGACATAACAGAGTTGGATCAGCCTTGGCCTTCATGTTGACAAGGTGCTCTCTGACTTTGCCTAACCCATCTTTGACATTTCAGCCTCTTAGAAGCATCTCACCCAAAAGTGTGCCCCACTGGCACCCCATTTGTTTGCTCCCACAAGCAAACATATCTCCAGGGTCCTCCCAAGTGTGAAAAAGGTTGTCTTCCTTTCTTCTATCTCTACCACTAAGCTGAGGATCCAGATATCCTAGCTACAGAAAGCTCCAAGCCAGGATAGCCTAGGCTGGGAATCAGATCAAATCCCAGATCTACTCACGGCCTTCATCAAGTCTTGGTCTCCTGATATGCAGATTGGCATCCATAACGCCCATCCCAAAGGATTGTAGTCTATTTGCACAAAAGCCTTAGCACACAGTGGGTGCCCATGGGCAGGCAACTTCATATTCTTTGTTACAAAGAATAACACTGATGTATTTCCATTAGAGTTGTGTTGGCTTTTTGTTTTTTGTTTTTTATCTTAACGTTCACTTTAATTCTAAGCCCTGGAGGCCTTTAGCAGGGCTGACAACTTCGTCTGGAGGATGGTAAATATTTGTCTATTTCAGAGGCAGCATTTATCTTCCAAGGCACTGGTGCCAGTCCCTGTGCTGACAAGCAACTTGTTTATTTATTACCCTAATAACTAATAGATTGTCAGGCCCAGAGGCTCCCTGCACACACACAGCTGGGGACAGCTCTGGGGGTCTGGGGAGCTGGAGGAAGGTTGGCAAGTAAAGACCTGGTGCTTTCCACATTCTGCCAAGCAGTTTTGCATTCCCTCTCTGCAAATCCTCCCTTCATTAACCCCACACTCTTGCCTCTGGCTAGCACAGGGCTATAGGGAAGAACTTTGTACAGTGATACAGTGATTGTCTTCAAAACTACCAGTATGCCCAGACAGTCTTGAGATGTTGGTGGTAAAATGGAGGTAAATAATAGTGATGATACCTATTCTGATGGTTAGTCTTCATTGTCAGCTTGACTGGGTTTAAAAAATCTCTGATCGGGTCTGTGAGAGGACATTGCCGAAGATCCAAGGGTGGAAGACCCACCTTGAAGGTAGGCAGAACCATATATGGGCTGGTTTCTCAGACCAGATAAAAACAGAAAACAAGGATAGCACGAACACTGCCACTCATCCCTCTGCTTCCTGGCTGGAGCTACAGCTTGACCAGCTGCCTCACGTTTCCAACACCATGCCTTCCTGCCATGATGGACGCTGCACCCTCAGACTATGAGCCAAAGTAAACTCTTTCGCCATCCCCATTTTATTGAGAATGAAACTGAGGCGTGTAGAATGTACGTGGCTTACCAAAGTCACCCCTGTAAAAGCCATTGCTGCAGAGCACAGGGGTAGATACTGAACACTATGTAACACTCCAGTAGCACCAATATTTACATTTTTATCATTGCCACACGGCTTCCTAGAGATTCCACCCACATGCCAACAACTACTACCCAGGGTCTTTGTACTGCCCATTTCCTCTTCCTAGAAAAGTCTTCCCTAGACATCCATCTCACTGACTTCCTTCAAATCTCTGTCCAAGTATCATCTTTCCAAAACGACCTCCATCCCCCATACTCCATCTCCACCTGATCTTCCCACCCCCTTTGCTCAGTGAGCGCCATACTACCTGTCACCACCTATCACACTGTGTGAGACATTTTTTTATTGGCCCCTCCATCCCTGGTCCCCACCTCCATGGGTCAGGGCCCTTTTTGCTTTGTTCTCTGCTCTGTCCCCAGCATGCAGAGCAGTTGCCGACACACAGAAAGTGCTCAGCTTGTTGAGTGTGTGAATCACACATCACAATTTAATGCTATCTCTGCAGCACTGCTCCAAACTGCTGAGTCCTGCCACTGATCCTCCCTCGGTCACTAACGCAATCTCCCAGGACTTCATCCTTTGCATAGCTTTAGGTGATTTTCTTCTTCTGACAATGCTCAGACCTTTAGCATTAGAACTGAGAGCACTCTCTGCTCACTTGTATAGGTGACAGGCAGATAACATTTCCATCCAGGTCCATCTGAGCCAGGACCCAAATGTATACTTCCTCTTGAGGTCTCATCTAGTAGTTTGCCAAGACAGGAGCCTGGAGGCCAGCTTCAACTACTCTGTTTACTCCAAAATCAATAGACCCAATTCCTTTAAAGCAGTGGTTCTCAGTCTGTGGGCCGAGATACTTTTGGGGTTTGAATAACCCCTTCACAGGGGTTGCATATCAGATATCCTACATATCAGATAATTTACATTACTATTCATAACAGTAACAACATAAATTACAGTTATGAAGTAACAACAAAAGTAATCTATGGTTAGGGGTCACCACAACATGAACAACCGTTATTAAAGTGTTGCGGCATTAGGAAGGTGAGCATCTCTGCTGTAAAGCACATCTTGCCAGCCTCTTTTCTCTGCCCCCACCTTAGTTGGGATCATCAGCATAGGAAGATGACGACTGCTTCCCTGTGTTCCTTGCTACCACCCTCCTTGGCATCTCTAAAACACCAGGGAATTGCCTTGCAATGCCTTTCTTCTGTGTGTGTGTGTGTGTGTGTGTGTGTGTGTGTGTGTGTGTGTGTGTGTTTCGTTTTTGCTCCTGACTAAAGGCCAAGGTCATAGCCCTAACCCTTCCCAGATTTATTGTTGCACTTAGCACTTTATATTCTCAGATGAATGGTGAAGCAGTATGGTAATGTGGTTACACCCACAGGAACCCTAAAGTTAACTTTACCAACTATCTCAGACTTTGAACAGATTATATAAACAGCCCAAACCTTCATTTCCTCTGTAAAACAGGTGTATTGACTGCATCTACCTCACCGGGTCATCATGAGGCCTGATGGAGTCAACTGTATGCCAAGAACCGTAAAGCATGTTAACACAGTCGGAGTACGCTCATTAGTGTTTCTATTCACACTGCAGTCTGGAAGGTGAGGGTGACCCGGAGACCAGATACACTTCTCCTGTACGGTCTTTCAGGATTCAGCCCCACTGTCCTGATGGACCCTGCTCTGAACCTCCTGAGTTACACCAACATGCCCATCTCTATCATTTTGAACTGTCACATGCCTGTCTTTCCATCTAAACTGTGATTCCCCAGAGAGACAAGTGCCACCAATGGCACCAGACTGACCACATATGTTCTGTCTCTGAGGGCAGCCTTCCCATCCATAGCCTATGGCCTGAGATCTAAAACCTTGGCACCTGCTGCTGGGCTAGACTCTTAAAACACATTGTAATGTAACTCATTCTCACATTTGGGCATTTGTGGGGAAGGTTTCAGTTTCTGTCCAGGTTTCTAGAGCCACTGAGACTGTTGATGAGCTTGGTGTAAAGACCCGGGAGGAATCTGAGGCATTTGACAGATATATGAGAACCCATCTCCTATGAGGGAAAAAAAAAACTTGGAAAATTGCCAACAGCTTTGACCAAGCCACTAACCCATGAAGTGGCCCTGGTGTGCTCATGTTTAGCACCAAAGATGGCCCACAGAAAGCCAGTGATCTAGGAGAGAGGGTAAGAAAATTATTTGCCAAATGCAAAAATATTTGGGGATTTTGACAACCGGCAGAGTCCAGTTGTTAGACCTGGAAGTGTGAATGAAGGAACCCCAAGTCATCCTGCAGGTGTTTGTTCACTGTCCAGTTGAGGAGCTGAGGCCCAGGGAAGAGAGGAGAGGACAGCAGCCATTCAATAAGACAAGTGTTAGAAAGAGCTCCATGTAGCATATTCTGGAAGTCCAGCGAAGGGAGTACCAGCATGAGTGGGTTTGCTGTGAGGATACTTTGCTTAGCGCTTGGAATGTCAACACTACATGGGGCAGAATCAGCTCAAAGGAGAGTAGACAGCAGGGGAAAGGCCTGGACATAAAGGTATGGAGTGCAGTGAGGGAACAGGAGATGTGGGAGAGAGAGAAAGGGCAGGAGAGTCTCAGGTCAGAAAGACTGAGAATCACATGCCCAGGCAAGGAGTCTGCAGTTTTATTCAGTTAGCAAAGAGGGGGAAAGGGGATTTTTTTCAATGTACAAGTATTGTGGATAGAGTTAGCAAGAACACAGGAAAAAATGGTTAGAACAAACCAGATGTGAGATGGAGGAGAAGCAAAGACTGACGCAAAGCCTCTGTTAGCAAGGAAAAGGGCTGGCCAGAGTCTAGAGTGAGACGGGCTAGGCATTTGGGTGGTCAGTGTCTCCTGGAAGAAGGTCGGCACATTAGGCCAGACATGGCCATCGGGAACAGATCATTTCTGGATTGAGGAGCTGCAGAGGCATCTGACAGCCAAGGAGACCCTGACAGATGAGTTTGGTCTTCGTGTGTTCATCTAGGCCCGGGAGCAGCAAACAGAAGATGAACTGGATGAGCGGCCACAGCACAACACAGACCTGTCCTTGATAGGTCCATTGCTACCCCCGGGCCTTGAGAGGGGCAAAAACAAACCAGCCCCAGCTCCCTGAGGAAGGGTTAATTACATTAACATTTCAGCAAGAGGCTCTGGAGGACCCAGATCTATCAGACCCACCAGAGGAGAGTTACAAAGCACTGACTCCATAACCAGGCTGAGGGAATCCAGTGACAGGCTCCATAGCCAGGTGACCTTGCCAAGTCAGTTAACCTCTCTTTGTCTTGGTTGTCTTATCTGCAAATAAAATCTTTATAGGATCTATGCAAAGAGTAAGTGAAATAAAAGTTTTAGGACCTGATTAGGCCCACATCAACAGTGAGTAACTGCTACCTCCTACAGATGACCTCCTTGTGACAACCCTTTATAAACACAATACCTGCTACGAGCTGCTTAACCCAGGAGCCTCACCTACCTTGCCTTTGAACATCAGTTTCTCTGTCTGTAAAGTGGGGATTCATAAAGCACTTGTGTAAGACTTGAAATCATGTTTAAGTACAAAGCCACTCTTGAAGCCATTGGCCTCTCTGGCAATGACATTCATCCTTGAACCCAAATCTATCCATCTGTGCCATCTCTGGACCTCAGCACCCAAGAGTTCATGGATGAATCTGGAATCACAGGAGGGGCAGTATTTTGGGCCCTCCTGTAAGATTTGGGGGAATCGTTCTAGTTCACCCCATCTTTCCATGCCAAGTTCCATCTCCGATCCTGAGACTCGGACAACTGATACTCTTGCAGCATATAAAACAATGAGCAAGGGGAACCCCTGAGGAAGGAGAAGGGAATTGTCACCCACTCCCCTCTCCCCACACTGACTCCCAGGAGGCCACTGGAGATTGGACCCTGGTTTTCTTTCCAAGGTCACCTTCATGACAATTCCACCAGGGCTCTGGCTGGCAGCACCCGCCAACACCAGGCCGTGATGGATTGCTGCTTTCTCTGGCTACTGTTCACTGCACAATCCAATCTCGGAGACACACATATTTCTCAATTCAGGGACTTCTTTTATTTTATGAAAAATCAGCCAGCTGCTCAGGCGTGAGTGGCTGAGCTTGGCAAACACTATGGATTTTCCGAGCCTGCTCTGGCCCTGTTGCCCCTCTGAACCCCTCTTCCTCTGCCTCACCCTCTCATTACCCAGACTCAGCCTCATGAAGAGTGGAAGAGATCCAAGCTGGGGAGCCAGTTAGCCCTCATTAGCCTCTGCTAACTGTTCGAATCTGGACCAGCACCCAAAGGCCATGTGTTAGAAGCCCCATCTCCAACTCTGCTCCGGGAGGAAGAGAGTGAACACATTAACAGGTGGGACCTGGTGGGGTTTTCAGGTCACTGGGGTGGGCCTTGGAAGAGAACTGTGGAACCTTGGACCCCCTGTCTCCTCCTTCACCCCAACTATGAGAGTTTCTACCATAATGTGCTGCCCTCCTTCCCTGAGCCTCAGTTTCTTCCATGTAAAGTTTTGACAGTACTACAGACACTCCTGGATTATTCCAAGTCCTCAGTGAGTGGTGGCCAGGCTCCTGGCATAGGCATGGGACTCTATTGGCATCCTTTCTTCCTTCCTTCTCTATTTCTGGTCTGTCTCTCTTCATTCTCTCTGCCTCCTGCTTACCTCCCTCTCTTTTTCTCTCTTCCCTGCCCCAGAACACTCTGTTCTAGAAGTCAGTCACTAAATGCAGGCATCTTGGATGAGCAAGTCTTTGTTTTCAACCTTTTATCTCAAAAAAAAAATCATTCTGTCTTATTATCAGGACAATTATGATTCAGACACAAGGATTCCAAGATGGCACCACTGGCTCCTACTGTCTTCACCCTTTGGGTCTTGGAAACCACCGCCCCAGCTCTTTATACTTAGTCCTTCTGGTTCTAGTGTTCCACCTCCACCAACACTAAGAGAAAAGAACACTTTTTCTTGTGGGAAATGGCTGGGAGATTATCTTTAAGAAGCCAAGCCAAGGCCTAACATCACCACAAGCCAAAGTTTTCAAGTTCTCCCTAGGCATCTGCGTGACTTGAAAACAAACTGGGAAGAAAAGCAGAGAGCTGTATTAGATATGAAGCCGGAACCAAAGCAGTTCTGTCAGAGACAGTAAAGACTGCACATAACCTGGGAGATATCTCTCAGTCCCCTTCTCTGATGTCAGCTGAGGGGTATAAGAAGTTAGATTTTAAGTCCAGAAAGAACATAGGCCCTTGGCGGAAGACAACCATACCTTGAGTGTTGACACCAGCAACCAGAACACAGCTTAGAGGCTCTGGGTGCATGATCACCTGTTACCATATCAACAAGAAGACACAGAGTCTTCTCAAATACCCATGGCTCCATTGCTTTCACCATTTGCTTTTAGCCATTTGCTCAGTCCACTCACGTACCTATGTCTCCATCTCCACTGTCCCTGTTTCTTCAAAGCCATACATTCTGTGGATCCTCCATACCCTGATCTCAACCCACTTTACAAGGCAAAGAAGTGAATGGTCTTTACAAACTGCCATGCTGACCAGAAAATCATTGAAATCCTCCAAGCCCCACCCCCCACTGTTCATACGCCAATCTAAATTCTTAGACAGCAAACTTCTTGTGGAAAGAGCCAGGATATATGTTGTTTGTGATATATATACATATATATATATATATATATATATATATATATATATATATATATATA
>JANHMN010000004.1:37780519-37839578 GCA_030674055.1 Rhabdomys pumilio
ATATATATATATATATATATATATATATATATATATATATATATATAACTTGGACACATCCAACTGCCATAATGAAACCAGCCTGATACAATAACTAAACAAGTGAGTGTGGCTGTGAGTCAGTAAACTTTAACTGAGATTCACAGTTAGTGAACCAAACCTGCTGCCTGCTGTGACATACCCCACCTACCATGCCCTGGGTGACTTGGCCCCTACCTGACAGAGGATTCACCACCACTCACCATGCCCTGCTTTGTGCTACACACATAAACTATTCTGCCAGTCCCCATCAATTGCTCAGAACACTCCTTTTGGTCCCACCTTTGCCTCATTACCTCTTATGCATCTTAGGAGGCTTAGCCCAGGCTTTAATTTGACAATGTCCATCAAACCTTGAAATACACATTTTGTTTGACCTACCAACTCACTTCTAGAACTCAATCCCAAAGTTCTTATCTGTAAGGACTTGTTGCACTGTTGTCTATGGTATTTTAAAAAAAAATGGGAACCTAAGACAGTAACTATGGTATACAAATAATGGATATTATTCCATTAAAAATAATAGAATAAGACAGGTATGGTTACAAACCTGTGGTCCCAGTATTGAGGAGGCTGAAGCAAGAGTTTTGCAAATCCAAAGCCTGCTTGGAACACATAGTGAGTTTGAGCCCAGCATGGACAACATAAAAAGATACTGAATTCCAAAACTTAATAATAATTACAATGAAATAAATACATCCATTCTGACTGGAACTTGTTTCCAAGATTATTGTATATGTGGTATACATGTTCAAGTGGTTGTGCACACATGCACAGGTAGGTACATGTGTCTGTATGTTCTTGTCCTTGTGGAGAGTCATCATTCAGTGTCTTCCTCAGTCATTCTTCACCTGATGTTTTTGAGACAAGGTCTCTCATTGAACTTAAAGCTCATCAATCCAGCTAAATTGTCTAACCAGTAAGCTATGGCTGTCTTCTCCTCTGCCACCACCCACTGGCCCCGGGGCTGGGATTATAGACATGTGTTATCATGAGTGATTTCTCATATCTATGCTGAGGATCCAAACTCAGGTTATCATGCATGTGTGGCAGGCACTTAGCAACTGAGACATCTCTCAATCCTGTTTCCAAGATGTTTAAGAAAACATGCACGTTTGTAAAAGCCTGGATTTGTTCCTTAGTATGACAAAAGGAGGCAGGAGGAGGAAGGGAATAGAACAGAAGGAAAGAGAGAAAGGGGGAACAGAAACAAGGGAAACAGAGGGGGGCAGAAAATGGGAGATGAGAACTGTGCATGGCAAATGCCATTCGTGGGGAAGTGCTTTCACGAACATACATGCATGTTTTATGTGACCAAATACCTGAAATGACACTACTACCTCTTAGAAACAGAACTGCAAGTGAATCATGGGGTTGGAGATGCCTCCCATGATTCCAAAGCTGTGCATTATGCAAGGCTACATGGAGTCTCACACAGAGGGCACAGTGGCAACACTGTCCCTTGTAGATACACAACACAGTAGTGGCCCAGATTTTGGAGAAAGCAAACCCCTCATTTCTCACCCACTTTACTTACCTATTTAAATATCTCTAATGCTAACGTCTGAGATCCAGACTAAAGTTAGGCTACAGTACAAGTATTTGCCTGCCAGGCTGTGAGTCCTTGAAGGTGAAAAGTCTCCCTTATGCATAACAGTGTGATTCATGCCATCGAGGAAAGATGTGAAAACCACAAAAAGAATATATCTGTCTAACTTGAAGCCAGATCTTGCCAAACAACATCAGAGATGGGCATTTAAGCAAAGGAGAGCAGTGGATGCAAAGGTGTAGATGGAGGGTCTGCATACTCAAGTAGCAAACACATGCAGGTAGGATTGGGTTTAAAAGCAGCCCCCGGAACCTCCTCCAAGTGCCTAGGAACAAGCTGTGCTCTGCTGAAGGAGCCAAGTTTATTCAAGGCCAGGCATCCAGAGAGAAAAATCAAGGTGTTCTATCATTCTGGCATTCCTGGTCAAGGAAAAAACATAGAAGGCAAACTGGCATTGGCACTCTGGAAGTCAGGGGCAAAAGATAACTTCTAACAGGGAGGTAAGAGAGGGGCTCACAGGGAAGCCGATGTAGGACATGATGCTCAGAGGATGACAGAAGTTTCGGCAAAGAGGGGACAGAGTGAGGCACGAGTGGACAAGGTCTTGAGCAGAGGAAAATAGTAAGAGAGCTCAAGAAGTGTCTGGGAGGCTGAAGCATGGAGCAACATGCAAAAAAGGCCAGAGACGAAGTGCACAAGGTTGGCTGGCTTGATGGGGAGGGCTTTGAGCATGAGGCCAAGGATGCTGGCCTGTTTCCACACCATTGGTAGAGTCTGAGTTTCCAGCTGACATTCTCGGAAGCCGAGGGTCATTATCCAGGACATTAAGTGGCTAATGGGCCCATCTCGGTGCCCTGTGCAGCCTGGAGCACAAACGGTTTCCAAATGCTGTTTTTATCTCTTGGCAACTGTGAGACCAAGCCCTCTGAATGACAAACCTTGAGACGTGATGCCCCACTCTCCTGTCTACTGCCCGTGGCCAAGAGCTCTGAAAACGACTCTTCTGCCTCTTCACCCACCCGCCCCCAGCCCAACCCCAACCCAGTGCAGCCATTTCCAGGAACCAAAGCCAAGCCCACACCTGCTCTCTCTGACCTCATTTCTCCCCCAACTAATTGATCAGAGTGCAGTAATAATAGCAAGATTCAAGAGCACTGGTCCCCCAGTGGGCCCAAGGCTCAGGAGAGTGCCTCAATTATTAATCTTCCACCAGCTGCCAGAGCCAACAGGCCTCCTGGGTGCCCAGAGGGGCAGTCTGGACCAGATTGAGAATGATTCAGGTTTAAAAGGGTAGCTAAGTAAGACCCAACAGGTCTAAGGCCACATCTGGAGCCAGAGGGCAGCAAAATCTACCTGCTGTGGCTATGGGGAGTAACCTCCCACTCTTGGCTGTTACAGAAAAGCTCATTTCAAAGGCCCCAGGACGCCTTTCCTATATACTTACCTCTAAATCTTCTTCCAAAATGAGATATAACCAGTGGGAAAGGGACAAAGGGGAGCTTTCCTAACCATTCTAGCCAGGTTCCAAACTAGCCCCTCCCAATGCTTCACCCATAGTTCATATCCAATGCTTTCTAAAGAGTCAGAGTATGGGACAGATATGATATAAAAATAATTCTCCCACCTTAGCTCTCCTCAGCCTACCTCATCCCACCTCAGCAAACCTCATCCCATCTCAGTTCACCTCAGCCCTCCTCATCCCATCTTAGCATAGCTCAGCCCATCTCAGCACACCTCATCCCACCTCAGCACAACTCATCCCACCTCAGTTCACCTCAGCCCTCCTCAGCCCATCTTAGCATACCTCAGCCCATCTCAGTCCACATCAGTCCACCTCAGCCCATCTCAGTACACATCAGCACACCTTAGCATGCCTCAGCATACCTCAGTGGTACCCAGCCTTTTTACCATAACACAAATGTGTCTCCTCCAAGAAGACATCCGCAACTGTTTCTACCCTCCTGCCTCCTTTCTCTGGGCTACTTCATTGAGAGCACAGAGGGTTAGTTTTTAGTGTCCCTTTGTGCCTGTGAGTGGCTACTATATCCTCATAAACTTTGCAAGGACAAAGCTCTTTTCTTCTGGGAAAAGGGAGATGGGCCCGTGAGCTTCAAGACTGTCCTCTGCGACTAACAAGCTTGCGACCTCAGAGAACTTACCTAAGCCTTCTGATCCCCAGGCTCTCAACCTGAAAACTGGAGGTGATGACTCTGATCTCCCTGGGAACATTGTAGAGGACCAGCAGGTTGTGGTGGTCCAACCTCCCAACAGGAAGTCCACTTTCCCCACTGGACCCACTACCTCCCCACCAATCTGTGTATTCACAGAAGAACCTCATCTTTTCACACTAAAAATGCTATGAAACGTATGTGTGATAATCAATTGCCCCACTGCCCCAGGCTGTTGACAGGGATACCAAGCTGGCATCAAGACCAGCCTTGTGCTTTCTAACCAGGATGAACTCCATGCTCGACAAAGAAATAACAGCACCTCTAAAAACAAAAGTTTCATGGTAGAGAAGCTAGGAGCCATGTGTGACTCTGAGATGCCTTTTAGAGTTCACGAGTCTGCAAGAGAGGATGGAAGGAAATGGAACCAGGATGGATATCCTGAGGTAGCTCAGGCCTCATTAACCAGCAGACATTCTCTTGAATCCCAACTCCTCTTTGAAGGCTGTCAGTTGTCTGCTGGTCTCCAGGTCCCTCCTTCACAGGGCTCCTAAAAATAACTGTAGCAAGCCCTTCAAAATGGCCAGCTGTCAAGAAGCAATAGCTATGTCTCCATGTTGGCTAAGACAATTTGAATACCATGAAGTTCACATATTTTAACTGTTATAATTCAGTGAGTTCTACAAGTGTATATATTCACATGGTGACCCCACAACCATAAGAGAGAGCATTTCCATCACTCTGATGGAATGTTTCTTCTTACTTCCACCCTAGGTACCACTGACCTGACTTCTGACCTCATGTTTTCCCCTTCTGGGATTTCATATACACAGGCCAACACACTCTGGAGCCCTTTGTGTCTTGCTTCTTCACTGAAACTTTTTCGTTGTAGGAGCATTCCTCCATGGATATCCTTTCACCGGGCATTTCAGCTGTTTCTATAGTTTTACTATGTAAAAACAGCACTTACTGTAATGATTTATACAAATCCTAGACTTGTTATTTATTATGGACTTACAATCAGAGCTACACAGGTTTCAAGAGATCATCAAGTCTAGCAATTCCATCATGAAGATTATAGAGCTGAGTTCAGAGGGGAAAGTTCATGGTCCCTCTTTACTTTTTTAGAGTGTGGTCACTAGGATTCAGAATCCAGGCCCACAGTTAGTGGACCAGATCTGCCCTTAGCAAGGTCCCTGGGCACTTTGTAGTCACGTTCAAGTTTGAGAATCGTTGGCTTAGCAGGCAATGGGTAAGTCATGGACTAAGTCACCTGACCCCCAGGCTGGAGCTGCTCTTCTGCCATCATAGGGATTGGCGGTTGAGCTTGTGGACAATTAGGACTCACAACTTTAGGCTCAGAAAAGCCCTTCTAATCCGTGGGGTCGGGGTGTTGGCTGGCTTAGCTAAATTGCTGCTGCTTCTGTATCCTCTTGGAAGCATAGAACCTCTCAGTGTCTGGGTCAGCTTGGGTCTCAGAGGCCCTGGGATCCTTAATTGAAAATCATAATTATTTATTTAGATGACAATGCTGTTAGCATGCAGAATTAATGACAGCCATGTGGTCTAGGTTGAAGGAGACAGAAGAGAATGGGTGAAGATTTCTCAGTGGGGCTTTCAGAGTAGAAGAGCTCAATAGACTCACCTCCCATAGACATCCCTTTACTGTGTTGTCTACTACGCACAAGCATGTTTCCCTACAGTAAAATAATGGCTATGAACCGCCTTAAGACAGTGTATTTTTTCCCTCACAATGGATAACAATATCAGGATGATGAGTTTATAGGTGGAAATAATATTGCTTCTTATGACATTTGTTTTATTCTATGATTGGCTGTTCCAGTTAGAAAATATGGTGAACCAGCATCACTTACAGATGGACCACATCACCTAACAGTATAATATCACTCAAGTAGACTTATCTTCAGGCATTTATTGAACCCCAGTATGACTTGCAAACTGAAAATAAGGAGCAAGAGCATAGATGAATCCCTATTCTCTGAAAGTCTTTAGTCCAGTAAGAGAACCGAACTAAGCTAAAAAAAACAAGGGACCACTCAGAGCAGTCTGCCCTTGATCAGGGAATGTCAGGGTATCAGAGCTTCTGAAGATCAGGGAACAGAATCCCCATAGCTGAACTGTGCAAGGCCTTAAAAGAAAGAATGGACGAGAGCACAGAAATGGAGACCAGCTTGAGCAGAAGCGTGGAGGAGGGACAGGTACATGCTGCAAAGGGCTCCTGTGTGGTTAGAGAGGGAGATGGCTCAGACACAGGAGATGAGCCCAGAGACAGAAGTAAGAGCCAGCATCAAAGCTAAGCTAACAAAGCAGGAAATTTCCTTTAAGACTAAGGGGTCACTGAAGGGTTTTAACGGAGCTCAGTTTGGTCAGACTTGTATGACCAAAGAAAGATTCCCTTAGAAAACGATAGACTCATAGCACATTATAGACAGGAAGAAATGATTTGCACATGAATGCAGAGCATGCAGCCAGTCCCCTTCCCATTTGTTGAAAGCACAGATTTCTGGGCCCCTTTCTGGGCACAAGTAATGAAAATCTCTGCAGTAAGGCATGGCAATCTGCTTTAGTTTTAGAATGCTGGTTTTCATGTTTTACAGTTTGGTTGGGTTGGGCTTTGATTTGTTTGCTGTTATTTGAGATCATCGATTTTAATCTCTTCATTTTCCACAAGGGAAAATTGAGGCTCAAAATGATGAATGAGTTTCTAAAAGGTCACACATCCAGTAAGTGGCAGAGCCCAAACTGCCCTACTCAAAGGCCCTTCACTCCCTTGCTTGATGGAAGATGAATTCTATTCTAAATCACCTCCAATAGATAGCATGTGCTCCACAGATATATCTCATAGGATTCTTCTGCCTATAACCTTCCCAGTAGAAAATATTCTGGAAATCTCTGCTCACCTTTCTCAACAAGGGGCCTACCCTGTTATCTCCCTTCCTAAACAAGCATCAGCACATGCCAGCCAAGGCCAGTTGGAATCAGCCTTCTATGGGTCCTTCCATATGTAGAACAACAATGTCTCCCAGCCTAAGCTGGACCCAGGTGATGGGTGTCAAAAGAGTAGATGAGAACTAGAGAAAAAGGCTGGATGCCATCTCATGTCACAGAACACAGAGGCTTCAGCAAGGGACAAATTCACAAAACAGCTATAGCTACCTTCATGCAGTCTTCCTTGTAACTCATTCTGACTGATAGGCTATGGGTAATGGGTGTGGATTCATTGCTTCAGGTGCAGGTGGATCTGCTTTAAATAAAGTGAGCATACACATATAGAATTAGGAGCCTAATAATAGTATGCAACCCTGAGCAGAGTAGGGTGACTATAGTTAACAATAATCCTGTTTCAAAATAACTAGAAGAGAGATTTGTAATGTTTACACCACAAAAAAAACCATAAATGTTTGATGTGAGGGGTATGCTAATTAATCTGATTTGATTAGTCCATGTAGTATACATATATCCAGTATCCACAATTACTGTGTCAATTTAAAATAAGATGAAAGCATCCAACTTTTACATGACACATATTCTGTACTAAGCCCTGCTCAAAATTTTTTACATTTTTAAAGCCATATTTAAAAGAAAAAAAAACCCTTTGAGGCACGTGTTATTATTATTTTATAAATGAAGAAAGTAAGACCCAGAGAAGTTAAGTAGCTAGCTTGACTTCAGGCTGATGGGTGCTAAGGTTGGGATTCAAACACAGGCAGTCTGGCTCTAGAGCCCATACTCTGTATCACACTGCTAAACGTTCTATATGCCAAGGCCAGGACTGGATAAAGAAGAAGAACCAGAACCAGCATTGAGAAATCTCACATCTAATGGGGATATAGTCAACTAACACAGGCAGTACCACGCAGTATGATTAGAGATGGGACAGAGAAGATTGTCTACCGCCTAGTATGGGGATCAGATGAACATCCTGTAAGAAGGCGGCTTGAAGGAAAACCATCTGCCAGCAGCTATTCTTGAGAAAGAAGTTGTCTACTGCTGTGATGAAAAAACATGACCAAAAAGCAAGTTGGGGAGTAAAGGGTTTATTTAGCTTACACTTCCATGTCACTGTTCATCAGGGAAGAAAGCCAGGACAGTAACTCCAATGGCAGGAACCTGGAGGCAGAAACTGATACAGCGGCCATGAGGATGCTTCTTACTGGCTTGCTTTATAAGGCTCGCACAACCTGTTTTCTTATAGAACACAGGACCATCAGCCCAGGGATGGCATCACCCATCATGGGCTGGGCCCTCCCCCATTGATAACTAATTGAGAAAATGCCTTACAGCTGGATCTCATGGAGACATTTCTTCAACTGAGGCTCCTTCTTCTCTGATGACTCTAGTTTGAGCCAAGTTGATACACAAAACCAGCCAGTACAAAAGTCATAGACATTTCTGTGCCTGGACAATTCTGGTCCTGAGGATCCCCCTTCTCTCTTAGTTTGACCTGTGTGTACTTCACACTCTGACCCCCACTGAAAGAAGACTCAGCCAATCCCCACTTCCTGGATTCTGTGCATTCAGATTCTCTGTATTCTGGAAGTCCTATGTTAGCAGTCTCCAAACTTCTATGACTGCTGCATGAAAAAAGGTTCCTTGAACTAAACTTTCTTTAAAAAAAAAAATCTAACCATGCCCATGCCCCAAGCTATAGTATTCCTCCTTCCCTCTCTTCTTTGTAGGGAAGAAGACACATGGCTGGGGGAGGCAGGGACTGGCTTCAGGCTCCAAGAAATTGTGGACAAAGCGGGGGCACTGAAAGAAGTGGACAATAGCCTCCAGGTTATCCCCTGATTTATGGGAATGGTCCTCCTCGGGTGAAAGTTTGGCTGAGATGAGACAAAGCAAACAAGAGGAGCATGCAGACTGTGTCGGCTGCAAGAGGAGCATGCAGACTGTGTCAGCTGCCTGTCTGAAGCCGTCTGAACAAAGGTAAGGGTGCAGGTAGATTAGTTACGAATGTTTGAGGGAATTCTATGCAGTAAAGTCACCACCCCATCTCTAGGAGATACTTTATCATGAATGGCACTACCATGAATAAATATTGAGTTGGGTCAAAGACCAGAAATATCTCTCAAGAAAAGGCAAAGACCAAGAGAACTTAACTTCAGTCAGTCTGAGTTCTGGACACTCAGCTGTGGATTATCTGGAAAGAAAGGAGGCCCAGTGGTTGAGGCCCAGCCGCTGGGTTCATTCTTTCTCTGGGTCTGTTTCCTGGACTTTTCTATGGGGCTAGTCACCTATGGTAGACTCTACACTATTTGAGTGTTGCACAGGCCGATCGCTGTGACTACTTTTTGCAAATTGATTCAAGGTGCAGGTGTGAGTTTATACTAATAACGCCAAGCCTGACTTCCACTAACTGATTCCCATCCAAGAGAACAACTGTGGCTCTTGTTTCTATCTACCATGTTATTACTATAGGTATTTCTTTATTTCATACAGTTTCTGTACAGTGTATAGAAGTATCATTCAATTCCAAGGGAAAAAAGCAAGGAGTCAGGCCTGGTAACATAGCCAGTAATTTCAGCTGCTCAGGAGGCTGAGGCAGGAAGGTAAATAAATCTAAGACCTACCTGGTATAGAGAATAAGACTGGGACAGAGAGAGAGAGACAGAGAGACAGACAGACAGACAGACAGACAGACAGACAGACAGACAGACAGACAGACAGGCAGACAGACAGACAGACAGACAGGCAGGCAGGCAGGCAGACAGGCAGGCAGGCAGGCAGGCAGGCAGACAGACAGACAGACAGGCAGGCAGGCAGGCAGGCAGACAGGCAGGCAGGCAGGCAGACAGACAGACAGACAGACAGAGCTGAGAAAGTCACGGGGAGCAGACCATTAAGCACTTCTCCATGGATCCTGCCTCTGCTTGAGTTCGTGCACTGACTTCCCTTGGTGATGGACTATAATTGGGATGTGTAAGCCAAATAAACCCTTTCCTTTCCAAATTGTTTTTGTTCGAGGTATTTTACTAAAGCCATACAAAGCAAACTAGAAGAGTTTTCAATGCTAAGATTCAGATTTTGTTTCTACTTTTCTTCAGTGTTCCAGAACAAATAGCTTGGGTAAAGAATTCCAAGTGGGTGAAACAGCTCAGTGGGTAAAGTCACTTCCTGCCAAACCTGATGGCCTGAGGTTGATCCCCAGAACCTATAAGACAGAAGGAATAAATCTACTCTTGCAAGTCACCTTCTACTCTCCACAGGTGTGGCATGATACAGTACATCCATATACATGTCAGTAAATTAATGTGGAAGGAATTCCTTTTTCAAACAGGTTCTCATTGCATTAGGCTAGGTTGGCCTGTAATTTTCACTGTAGACTACTCTAGCCTCAAAATCAAAGATATTTTCCTGCCTCTGACTTTCTGGGTGCTGGGATTAAAAGGCATGCCCTGCCACACTTAGTGAATTTTGAATCTGAATTTAAGGCATGCTGCTCTTTAACTGGTACTTTCTCCTTAGCAAGTGCTCTGGGCCCTGCATAGGTACCATCAGCACCACTGTGACACTTCAGCATGCCCACTCACTTTCATGTCTCATCTACTGGAAGTCCAGAAACCTTTTGAGGAAAGAAACTCTGTCTTGCTTGCCCTGTGACCTCAGTATCTACATACAAAATCCTGACCAGACAGGTTTATAGAATTGAACAAGTGAATTTGTTAGGGTGGGGAAGATATAGGGTTAATTTCTGAGTGGCTTCAGTTAAGTGAAGGAAGTATGAAAGTTCACAACGCCTAGAGTCAAAGACACTGTCCTCAAATAGCACATCTTCTAAGTACCGTGAGGCCCTGGCCTGCTGAAGGCCTTTATTGAGGCCTGAAGGCAAAGGCGATTTCAGAACCACGGATAGCTCCACAGTGCGGTCCCTTTGGCCTGGAGCCTAAACAGGCCTTTCCACCACCAACCAGATGTTCCTGCTTTCTCAGCCAGCTTAAGGCTAAAACAAACCTTTTCAACCAGAGTTTATCAGAGTTTCTAAATTACATACTGGGAAGAAATTTAATTGGTTTAATTAAGAAAGTTTATTTCATGGTAATTCAGTTTTGTTATGCTGTGAGACTTAATGTGTCCTCTGGTGGGAGCGTCTGTTATAAATATTCATGGCCTCTCTCAAATACCCTCTCTTGGCCCAAATCTCCCTCCCCCAACCCACAGAGTTGAAAAATGTGTCTGAAGAATGTTGAGGAAGGTAAAGCTTCGCTGAGCATGGACACTGGGCCACAACAAGGTCAACTGAACTCACTGTAGAGAGCCGGGGGCTAGAGCTGCAAGACACCTTGGAGATTTAATGCATTGCTCCTGCATTTTACAGATATGGAAAACTGAGGCCTAGAGGGAGAGGGTGAGTCCCTTTTTAATAGATGGCAGAGCTAATACCAGGGATTGAATTGCTTTTGCCTGACAAATTGTAAACCCAAACTGTTTTCAAGCTAAGATTATAAATCATCTGATTTCTTACATATATGGAGAAAGCTGAAGACAAGAGGCTGACTTGACCAAGCCACTTATAGATCCATCTACCTGACTCTATCTGCAGGATGATCCAAGCACCAAGAATCATACACCTTCAATTAGATAAGCTTCTGTGGAAAACATGTGCACACCTAACAAAGCTATACTGAGGTGCTGAAACCCACGTTGCCTTTCCTTGGAGGAATTTCCAGCCCAGCTGGGCAAAGGTGGGAAATGGAAATAAGAACTCCTTATTCACTGCTGAAACTACTCATCTGTCTCGTGTACTCCGTTCTTTCATGTATCTGTGCTTTATACACAGACAGCCCTCCCCAACACAGCTGCCTAGCAACCCCCTACTCCTTCAAGAACCAGAAGTGATTAGAATCTCTCCCCTGGCATGCACAACATGACTAGGTCCCTCTTGCCTCCATGCCCCGTTGGGCATCCTATCTCATAGCAGTCATCACACTGAACAGTTGCTTTTTCAAACTTGTCCGTCTCCCACCAGGGTAAGCTCCTTGGAATTGCCTGTGCCAAGTGCATTGTCTGGCAAAAAGACTAGAGGCTCAGCAAATAGTAGCTAAATAGATGAATGTAAAGCTGATTTAATATGGAGTTTCAGCTCACTGGGTTATAAACCTGGAATAGTTTTATTTTTCCAATAACTGCTACCAACTGTGCTCTGTTGAACCCGCCTTTTCCTGCTGGTAGCAGGCTGCCTAAACAAACTCAGTCTGAGGCCATAACTTTCCAGGCACTTTCAGTTATTAGAACAGTCTCATCTGGGTTCTTTGGGACTCAGTGTGATTTGCTTGCAATTTTTATTCTTATTCAAAGCTCTCTCTCCCCTACCTGTTATTCCCTGATCCCTGTCCCTGCCATTCCCAATCCAGTTCAGAGGAGAGAGAGTTTCCCTCCTTCCTTTCCTCCCTCCCCTCCCCTCCTTCTATCTACTCCTCTTCCTCCTTCTTTGCTACCCTGGAATTAGCTTGATGAGATAAAAGCAAAGAATACCTCTAAATTGACAGCCTTTAATGCAAGAAAATCCTCTCCTAACTGTGCCCCAGCTGATTACCTGGTCCACTGCTTATGCTCTTCTTGCAGCTGCAGAGAGAACTCCCCTGTAAGTTCTGCCAGTGAGGACCCTCCCTGAGCAACAGCTTATGGCCCAGTCTTCACTGAGATTTGTCTCCTGGATGGCATGCATGGCCACACCCTCTCAAATCCAATCCCACCAGAGAACACTCCAGCTCAACTAGGGTTCGAGAGGCTATGCCTGACTCATCTCTCCCTCGTGCTTATCCCCTGATACACCAGAACCAGGCCAAACAATAAATGAAGAAAAACTTACCAGTCTTCCTGACTTTATGGATTTCCATCTTCTCTTTCCCAAAAGAGTAGAGGGAGGGAATAGCTTTTCCCATCTATTCTCTTGTTCTAAGGGGAAGATGTCAGAGTGGGGCTGGATTTTAAAACCAGAAGTTCCTCAGTCACTCCTTAGGAAAGTGGCCACCTGAGTCCTGGCCATCTCAGTCACTCTTTTGGGAAGATGGTCACCCTGAGTTCTGGTCATCTTCTTTAAAATGGAGAGACCTTATGTGTTTTTCCTAAGATGTACTACTAGAAAGTTAAAAGGAGAAAGGGGGCATCTGGGATGGCTTAGCAGGCAAAAGTGCTTATGTCCAAGTCCACTGACCTAAGTTCAATCCCCAGGACTCACACTGTGAAAAGAGAGAAGCAATTCTGTTAAGCTGTCCTCTGACATCCACATATGGACTATGGCACACATGTGTGCATGTGCACTGTCTTAGTTAGGGTTTCCATTGCTGTGAAGAGACACCATGACTAAGACAATTCGTATACAGGACAACATTTAATTTGGGCTGGCTTACAGTTTCAGAGGTTTAGTTCATTATCATCATGGCAGAATCACGGCAGCATCCAGGCAGACATGGTGCTAGAGGAGTCAAGAATATCTTGATCCAAGGCAGCCAGGAAGAGACTGTCTTCCATAGGCGCCAGAAAGGGACTGGAATTCCACACTGGTCCTAGCTTGAGTATAAAGACCTCAAAGCCCACCCCTACTGTGACACACTCCTCCAAGGCCACCCCTACTCCAAAAAGGCCACACCTCCTACAGTGCCACTCCCCGTGGGCCAAGCATTCAAACATATGAGTTCATGAGGGCCATATCTATTCAAACCACCACACACACATGCACAGGGAAGAGAATAAGTAAATAAATAAATGTAATCTTTTTGTATTAAGAAGAAAGAATTCTCTCACACTTATTCTAGCCTTCCCACTATGTCTCAGAATTGGGACCAGCATTGAAATAGCTCAGAAAGAAGCCGTTTGTGAGAGTAAATGGCAGTAGGGTTTTTTTGTTTTTGTTTTTGGTTTTTTTTTTTTTCAGGAAACAATCTGAAGATGAACCCAGGAGACTAAACAGAATTAGAATTTATGAAGATAAAAAAGTAGTCTTGGCACGAGGAAAAAGAAAATGGATGTTATAACATTGTGAAACAGACATCACAGAGATCAGCACACAGTAGCCACCCAGTAAATAAGACGAATTAAACAAATCCACCTGCAACAATAAATTCTCTTTGGCAGAAAAAAAAATTTATATATCCAGACATTCTAAAATCAAATCACGTCCCTCCTGTTACTGATGAATCTTTTGAAGCCATTTGATCTCTTTTGGCCTTTCTTTCCTCATCTGAAAACAAATTGAATAATAAAACAATTCATAGAATTGGTAGAAAGGCCCATAGTGTACTTGGCCCATCAGAGCTGATAAAACACCAAGAATCTACCAAAGAGGGTTATTTTTCTCCTGGACAAATGTTGGACTCTTATTTCCAAGATGCCACTAAGCACCATGAGTCCGAGTTCTCAGCAATGGAGAATGGGCAGAAATAAGGCATGCCACACCCACACTTGGCCTCCAAATCACTCCTGCAACTGTCCAAGCCTTCTCTCATCCCTGCCAGTGATGCTGAAAAGTGAAAGACTCAAGCAAAGTAAAGAAAGAAAAGGGCTACTCTCCAGAGTCACCAGGCAAGAAGGCTGAGGAATAAGCACCTCTGTTCAATCACTAGGCTCTTAGGGCCGTGTGCTCCAGCAGCATTAATACCTCAGCCAAATGCCACATAGAATGTGCTGGGTGAATGTAGGCCATTGTTACTAGTCATATTTTATATCACACATCATCTCATATAGACTTTTTTCTGATTCTCACGGTGCCTTTATGAAGTGTGATGAAGTATGGAAACCCAAGATTACTTTTGAATTTTGTAAATGAATTATCTGAGGCCAAAGTAGGCTAGTGGATGGAGATAACTGCCAAGACCAACAGCATTCTACCTGTCTCCAGCCCATTCTCCCCTTCTAGACCTCAAACCCTTGTTCCAGTAAGCACAAAACCAGCCCTATCCTGACCAGAGGGTGACGGTACTAGGTGGGCACTGGGACTTGCTAAGAGCACTGGGAGGATTTTAAGGAGTTAGCCATTCCTTGACAAGGCTTACAAACGGCCAAGCAGATCAGATGCGGTGCCATCATTGCTGGTTTAGAAGCCCACAGACCACCATGAAAGGAATGGATGGCTATAGATTCTGATTCTGTTCCTGACACTGTCTTGCTAAGTGACGTTGGAAAAGTCACTGTGCCTGTCTGAACTTTAGTTATGAGTTTAAAACCCACAGGACAACATCAAAATCAAGAGTTAGTCCTTCCCCAGAGGTCAGGAGGCCTCGTGGCTGTAGAGTACATGGAGAACACCCTACCTCTAAGGCACTTCAGGATTCCCCCAATGCATGAGGCAGCTGAGAGTGGGCCAGCAACAACCTACTGAAACCCACACAGCTCCTCTTGCTCCAAACCCCAGTCAAAAGGCATCTGTCACCAAAACAAGTGGCCTGCCATTCCAGCAGGGAGCAGGAGCTAGGAACAAATGGTGTTTTGTTTAAACAATTGTTTCCAATAGCAATTCCCTTTCCTGGATGGCTTTTTTTTTCCCATTATGCTTTTTCACTAATTAGGTTGGGACACATAAATATTTCCAATGTACAGATAACAAATGACTCCATCTGAGGCAATCAACTGCCCTCAAATTGCCAACCCCAGTGAATGAATCATCACTGCCAGGAATGGAGAGACCTGAGAACCAAGGATAAAAATGTGGGCTCCCTAAGAAGAGGAGGGGCCTTTCAAAAGGAAGCACAAATCAAGGTTGTGCCAGGGTGCCGTTGAGCCTAGTCAGACTGGGAGCTCTCAATTGTATGAATCACGTCACTATTAACACTGCTGTTATTATTTTAGAGCCAGACACAGCCCAGCTTAAACCATGACTCTGTTTACTAGTTCATTCTTCCTCCCCTCATTCTTTCTTTTTTGAGACAAACTCTTTTTAGCCCAAGTTAACTTCAAACTCTTGGGATCCTCCTGCCTCAGCTTCCCGTTGCTAAGACTGCAAGTATGCACCACCACCACACCCAACTTCTGGGCCTTTTATAGCCTTAATATTTTTTTCTTCATCCACAAAGTGGATAAATAATTTGAGTCATCTCCAGATGATCAACTGGAAAAAATACTAAGTTCTCTTAATCTAACAACTGATTGTTCTTAATTAACATTTTAAGATAAATTTAAGGAGGTAGGGGCCAGTAAGATGGCTTAATGAGTAAAGGCACTTTGCCACCAATCCTGACTCCTGGAAGGTTGTTCTCTGACTTCCATAAATGGCATGCACATACATATGTACACACACACACACACACACACACACACACACACACACACACGTTTTTTAAAGGGCTTAGACTGGTTCTACAATGGTAACTTCCTGGCTTATCTGATTTGATGTCTTGGGTTCTCAGCACCATAAAACAGAAGGTCGTGTGTGATGGGCACACTTGCAATCCCAAGACTTAGGCAACAAAGACTCAAAGTTGAGACATTCCTGAGCTACAGAGCAAAGCCACATCTCTAAAGAAATGACTCAACCAAACAAACAAATACATAATATGTAACACATAATAAACGCATAAGCAGAAAGTGACCCAGAGGAAGAGATAACAGAGCTCTAAGCAGTGCTCTAGAACTGAGCTGTCAGGGTTGGCTGGCATCCTACATTTCAGTAGATACACATAGTCTTAGACAATTTAATCTCCTGGAGCATTGGTTTCTTCACCTCCTAGACAATGATCTTGTTGGAGGTGGTAGTGGTGGTGGCGGTGGCAGTGGTGGTGATAAAATGCATGTCTTAGGGTCATATAATAATAGGGGCACACAGCAAATACTATAAAAATGCTAGAGGTTATTATTTCCTATTCTGCTTCCCCATCAATTTCCCATTATGGCCTGGAAGGTAGGAGGGTACTAAACATCTTACTCCCTTCACAGAAGAGGTGAGGAGACAGACAGAGGCACAAACACACATTCCAGCTCTAAGTCCTGGATGATTTCTGCCTGGCTTCTGACAACAGCTTTCCAAAGCCACTGGAAGAGTGAGAAGATACAAGCCCCCATCTTCCTGTCCCTGCCCCATCCTGGACCTGTGCCAGGCACCCCAGTGGCTGAAAGTAGACCTAGGGGACTCACAAGCCAAAGAGATAGGTAAGAACAGATCATGCTGCATGACCGGCTCTGAAAGTGGGCTCCCAGAATGGGCAAGGGAAGGACAGGGCAATAACTTTAACTGGATTGATTTCACCTGTAGGGCCATTAACTTAATGCCTCCCACTTGGTTAGAAGGCAAGCCAAGCCTGGCTGCAGCATCTTGCTGGCGGCTGCCTCTGCTGCACAGAAGAGGGTTAGAGAGAGGAAAGAGGTTTAGAAGAAGCCAGACTGAGTCTGAATTAGGATGAGACAAGAAAGGTGCCAACAGCATAGAGTTGGAGGAGCCACCCCCACCCCAGCTATCTCACTTGCCCTTTCCACCCCCACCCCAGCTATCTCACTTGCCCTTTCCACCCCCACCCCAGCTATCTCACTTGCCCTTTCCTATTTCTGACCCTGCAGGCCTTGGCCTGGGGACTGGGAACTCATAAGTACAAATCCTTGTTCTGGCACTTGCTAGACAGTCACAATAATCAACCGGCTTTCCCAATTCTCAGAAATAAAGGGAACACCCTACATTGAAGGACGATGTGGGGGCTAAAAAAGAGAGACAGAGCTCACAGTAAAGGTGTCTAGTCTTAGCTATGGGCATGAAGACATGGGTCTTGTCCCTCTCACCACCAAGATAGTCTGAGTTCACCACTGCACTCCCTCCCCACCCCCACCTGACCCTCTCAGCATATTCACACTTAGCTCACTCCCCTGTTCACAGGTGCTCTGCCCTCCTCTCCTCCTCCCCAGCACATTAAAACCCTCCACACCTCCACACTGACCTCCCTAGTCCTTCACTTCCACTCCCATCATCCATCTCCTTCCTGCACCCTCTCTAGCTCTCTTGTCCCTCTTGTGTTCTACATGTTGGTCCCAGCAAGAAACTTGTTATGGGATTGAATAATATCCACCAATGTTCATACAGTAAAGCCAATGGGCTATGTTTGAAGAAAGGTACTTTAAGAACGCTACTAAGGTTCCATGAAGGAATTTAACCTCTAACAGAATCGTCCTTCCAGGAAGCAGAAGAGACCAGGAGTGTTCACTTCAGAGAAAAAGCCATGTGAAAACACAGCAAAAGAATAGCCCTCTTCAGTGCCACACCATAGTCCTCAAACATTACACACTACTACCATTGCTCTTGGTGCCCTCCAGATCTGGCTGGTAAAACCCCACTGCTGAAGTCACCACTTGCTTGAGTCATAGAATATGGAGAATCAAGCTGACACTCATCTGGAAAATGTCACTTCCAGCTACTGGCTAGCTTTCATGGTAACAGAAGGTGCTAAGTGCACACTAGCAGAACAAAAAAGGAACTGTCAATCTTATCCATTTGTGAACCCTATGACCTACAATAATGACCAGCCTGGCAACATATGCCTATTGGTATATAATAGTAACACTAAAGTCACGGAAGTGATTTAATTGAAGGCCCATACCACAAAAATGAAACCTATACTTTGACCATGATCAGAGCCAGGAACCTGTGACCAGACAGGCCACAAGCTCTAAGGGAGGATCTACTATGATCATTCTGTTAAATGGACATAGTATTAAAAGCTGATGACTTATTGCTATAGCTATAGATAAGTTCACTTCTCAACCCTCATCAGAGAAGCTTCTGCATTAACACTAAGACACACACGTGACCAATGGGCAGGAAATAAGAGATCTTGGAGCACTCAGGCCTAAATGGGACATCTGCATCACACCCCTCAAGATCCAAGGATCTTCTCTGAAGAGAGGTGTGGAAAGACTAAAGAGCAGGTGATGACTGCAAGAAACAGTGTTTTCCAGACACAGCAGTGGGAACTGTGGGACAGTCATCCATAGGAACTCATGGTGGTTGTGACGGCACAAGACTTGCATAAGCTCAAGGCAGACATAATCCCAGCATGTCCAAAGGGTAGACATGAAGCCCTGTTCCTATATCAAAAGCTATTGTCAATTGGTAACTGTCTGGGAAGGAAAAACTCAGTTTTCCCTAAGGGTGTGACCTTAGTGGATGGCCCTACACACCAAGAATATGTTTATTAGACATGGTGTGTTTTTTAAAATAAGTACATAAATATGAGTGAGTAGATGATGGATCTTGGAGGAACTGAGAAAAGGGTGAAATGATCAAAATATGTTGTATGAGATTATCAAAAGAATCATTTATTTCAAGATTATTTTTAAAAATAAGCTGACCATCCAGCAGCTCCGAAGGATGGACTCACCAGGACCTCGCCAGCAATCTTGACAGCACTTTGATCTTGGATAGAACCCTCCAGGACAGTGAGAAAATCAATGCCTGTGGTTGAAGCTGAGTCTTGTGTTCCATTACAGCAGCACAAGCCAACTAAAACAAAGGGCTGGTGTCACATCTGTCTCCTCTGTGAATCTCAGTGCCTTTTCTTTAAGACTCTCCTTCAGGCTGAAAGGAATCATCATTCCTACTGACTTGAACAGGTGCTGATAGGAGGGGTGAATTCCAGCAAACTGGGGCCATCCAGCAAAACCCAAAGGCTTGAAATAGCCAGACCTGTGCTGCTGGGTTTGGTCTAGAAGAGTAAATGTATGCTGAGACCAAGGGGTGGAGCCAACTCAGAGGCAAGGAGCCCCACCAAACCATACAAAGAGTCTGTGTCCTTTCTAAGTATGGCATGGGGTGGTCATTGAAGCTGTAGGCAAGAGTAACAAGTGCTGTGCTCCCTGCGGGACCTAGATTGGAAAGGGAAGGAGACAGGTGACAAAGACCCTCAACCTCAAGAGATACAGAAGGGGAAGTTCAATGAATACCAGAAGAAAGAATGAGCAGGATGTGTTTGCCTGAATAAGCGTATGGAGAGTAGGGGAGGTTGTCTCCATCTGGCATGGACAGGTGCTGTGTGGGGCTAGACTGAGGCAGAGCACCGCAGAATAATGGGGGGAGCTATACACATGGGGGTAGGACACTGTTGTCCTTTTAAAACCAACAAGATGCCAGAGACCTGACAGCTGCTCAGCAATGCTAGCCCAATACATAAATGGAGAAACAAAATGGTCAGGTGATCATCTTTACCACACCATTGGTCTAAAGTCGGAAGTTTGCTCCTCCTCCGTTGTAAAGTTGGCAACTCCCTGGATCTCTTTTACCTCCCAACCATATTTGCCCCTATAGGACCAAGCCCAGAATGCAGGTCCGCTTGTTTGGGGGTCAGGTACTGTGGGAGTGACCCCTCCCAATCACTGCATCCCTGCAGTGAACACCTGGGTAGCAATGATTAGTCTCAGACTAGAGATGGAGAAATGGGCTCAGAGGGGTGCCACAGCTGAGTCCAGGCTCCATCTGATGGCTGTTTTCTTAAACTCTGTACTCTCCACCTTCAACAGGGGGCAAGAAGAAATTCCCGGAAGTTCTCTGCTGCTATTTGGCTGGGAAAGGCTTTCCATAAAAAGACATCTTGTCATTTCCTCCCTTTTCTTCATATTTCAATGCCTTGGGCCATAGCTTTTAACTTAATTTGCTAGAAAATATAGCCTGACTGTGTAGCCTGTCATTCTGGTCTGCAGCACAGCTCCCAGCCATGAATTATTTCCACTGCTCATTGGAAATATTCATTCATCACATCACATCCAGGGCCTAGTTACTGTTCCCTGAAACATATAATTAGAATAAAATTAGAAATTCACAGTGTCAGAATTTCCCCCCAGGCCTATGCCCTTACTGTCAGATAAGGAAACTGAGGCTAGAGAGGGGATGAGATCAACAGAGAGTCATAAAGCCACAGAGTAACTGGACTGGACTTGACCCTATCTCCCAATTCTGCAATCAGTTCTCTCCCCACAGTTCTCGAATCTTGTAAGTGAATCCAGGAAGCAATGTGGGTTACAGCTGTACATCTGTTCTCTGTCAACCTTAGAAGAGAACTCTGGTGTGATTCCTGAGGTTTGAACTGCCCACTGGGAAAGAGAAAAAGAAAGGTGTGCTTCACACCTGGCTAGCACATGGTGTGAAGAGCCAGTAAAAGACTGGAGAGATGGCTCAATGGTTAGAGTACTTGCTGCTCTTGCAGAGGACCCAGGCTTGATTCCCAGCACCCATATCAGACAGCATGAGCTGCCTGTAACTCTAGTTTCTCTAATGCCTTTATCTGGCTTCTATGAGCACAGTAGGCCCATAGCACATGCATGTATGACAAGCATGCATGCATAGATTTATATAAGCTAAATACACACATAATTTTTTGATGAGGCTGTGAAAGAAGAAAAAATGACAGCCAGGAAAGGACAAAAAGTAGATCAAAGGACACAGTTTGAACATCAGCTCTTGTCAGTTGCTGTGCTAGACAAGATACATTCACTTCTTCATGTAATCATATTGTCAACACTATGAGGTAGAAACTCTCAAATATTCATTTCAAAGATTAGCAAATTGAGGCTCCAGGAGGTTAAAGTAATTTGCCCAGGGGTAGCTTGCTAGTGAATGAAGTTATCTGACCCACACCAAGTACTCTGTTATGCTGCTTCTCTCTAGCACACAGGTTACCTTTCTTTTTGACAAGTCCCCTTCCCTCCCCCATGATTCTCAGCAACCCTATCTAGAAAATGAAACAAGAGACACAGCCAGAAGCAGCAAAGGCAGCAGTGAACTCCTATGCCCACCGAGTGCAGAAACAGAAGAGCATCCAGACCAGCAGGGGTGAGGTCTGCACGTCAATGACAATTTCTCACCCTGCAGAGACATCCAGCCCACTTTGACAACAGCCTTCATAGATTGTTCCAAAGACGGGTGTCTCTGACAGATCCTTTGCACCATGAGGTTGGCTCCCAAACCTTAAAGGATCTTGATGTCACCCCAGCAGCATCCTGTACCTTCCTTTGCCTTTGAGAAGAGAATGTCTGAAGGTGCCTGGTCCCTCCCATATGGCTACGAGTGGGGTTAAGATGAAAGTTCGCTGGCTACTGCAACCCACAGCCATTGGGTTGTGATTCACAGAGATTCAGCCAAAGTGGACCCACTTGAGTCTCCACTGCCTCAGCTGGAAAGCAGGATGACCGTCTTCATCTCATCCACCCACAACCCTCTGAGGCAAAGATATTTACTGACCCCATGAAAGTACCTAAGAGTACTCAGCAAACTGGAACTATTATTACATAACAGAAAAATCCTAGTCCTTGGCCTCAAAGAGCATTCAGCTTAGGAGAGAGGCATGTGCACCCAAGCAGTAACATTAGCTGCCATTCACTGAACAACTATTCTCCAGGACACGAGTCAATGTTGATTTCAGCATTTAAAATCTCACAAGTCTTAGTGTCCCTGTTCGACACACAAGGAAATGGGAAGCCTTAAAAGGGAGAAATGAGTTGCTTCAGGCCACCCATGAGAATTCTTGTGTGCCTACTCTCACTAAATCTACTCAAAAAAAGGGTAAGGGGAGCCCTAGCATGTACACCAGCTCTTTGGAAGTCTGAAAGTAGGCATTGGGAGAAAGCAAGCCCAGAAGACAGTTCCACTAGCCCACAGCAGAATCCCCAGGTACAAGCAGACAGCCATGTCAGAGCTTGTCAGACAACTTCATATGGCCATCAGGAGACACTGGGAAGGGCCAGGCCTTCTCCTGGCAGAATCTCTGGGAAAGACTAGCAAGTCCCGGTAAGAGACTGGGGCTACAGTCCAGGTGACAGAGGGCTGAATCTTTCCTAACAATCATGAAGATATCGAGGAGACAGTGTCCTCTCAACAAGTATCCACAGGAACAATCCATACCTCAACCCTCTGAGATTTAGGAAGATTCCTAAAGCCCCACCCTTCTGGAGTCTCCACTCTCTTTCATAGAAGGAGCTCCAGCAGAAGAGGCAGGAGCTCGGTCCATCCTTGTCTTATCCACGGCACCTACTTCTCCACATGGTATCACTTGGCCACCCTGTCCAGTTTCTAGAGAAGGAAGAAAGAATCCATTCTCCCATGGACTTTCTCCTGAACTGGCTACAGGAGACAAACTTCTGAAGCTCACTGGTGAGATGGCTCAGTGGTTAAGAGCATACACTGCTCTTGCTGAGGACACAAGTTCAATTCCCAGCACCCATGTCAGACAGATCACAACCTCCTGTAATTTCAGCTCCAGGCAGATCTGACCACTCTGACCTCCTCCCTCCTCCAAGGGTACACACACACACACACACACACACACACACACACACACACACACACAATTTTAAAGATATATATTTTTTTTTAATTTTTTGAAGCCTTTTAAAGTATTCATCCTCAGGTCCTGGCCCCAGTTTCTGATAAAGTAGACAGGGACCCATAGTCTCTACTTTTAAATCAATCTTTTTTTGGGGGGGGGCGTTTCAAGACAGGGTTTCTCTGTCTAGTCCTGGCTGTCCTGGAACTCACTCTGTAGACCAGGCTGGCCTCGAACTCAGAAATCTGCCTGTCTCTGCCTCCCAAGTGCTGGGATTAAAGGCACCACCACCACCTGGCTTAAATCAATCTTAAAACTGATCTCAGTTTGTGTTGGTAGGTAAAAGCAAGTGAATCCCACGAATTAATCCTTGATCCTGAGACCCAGAGAGCACTGTGGAAAAGTTATCCTGTAGTGTAAATTGAGGGTGACGTTCTATCCAGGTAAGGGTTTCTTCTGAATCTTAATGAAATTAAGATTTATCTGTTTAGCTATAAACAAAGTTTGAATTATGGGTTTTTCAAGGAAATGGAAGGAACTGAAAAGCAATATTATTAATCAAGGTAACACAGGCTCATAAAGGCAAATACGATGTATCCTCTCTCATATGGGCTCCTAGATTCTAATTATTGTATATGTGTATCTAGGTGTGAGTAGGTGTGAATAAAGGCCCAGAAACTAGAGTGGAGCCTGGGAGAAGGAGGAAGGCCTTAGAGTTCAAGAACTGTGTGGAGAATAACAGGAGATGTTACGGTAGGAAGGAGAGAAATGCTTCATTCTGGACAAGGTAGTGGGACTTTTAAAATGGAAGAAGAGCCCTGGGGGATGAAGAGCCCGGCAGGAGAAGGAGGGAATAAGAGTGGCCAAACTAAGTACTTATGAAAATGCTGTGGAAAACCTGCTCCTCTGTGAGATCATTCTAAAACAATAAATCAATAGAAGTAAAATGGATCCAGTCTCTGGGATTACTAATTCTGAAAGATCAGCTTGGTTATCCAATGTCTCCTACACCTTTAAAGCTAAGGCTAACTGTCCTCACTCGCTTTTCCTATTGCTGTGAAAAGCATCATGAAGAAAAAAAAAAAAAACAGCTTGGGGAGGAAAGGGTTTGTTCCATCCTTCAGGTTATAGACTGTCATCAAAGGAAGCCAAGGCAGGGCCAGGTAGGAGCTTAAAGAGAAAATGCGGAGGACCTTCGGACCTTCAGACCTCTCAACGGCTTCCTTCCCCTAACCAGCTCAGCTTGCTTCCTTACAGAACCCAGGCCCACCCGCCCTGAGGCGGCCCTCCCACAATGAGCCTAGCCCTCCTACATAAACATCAGCTAAGACAACACTGCAGACTTGCACAGAGCAATCTGATCATGGCGATTCTTCAGCTGAGTTTCCTTCTTCCCCAGTGACCGTAGGTCTACTGGCAGCTGAAGCCAACTATGACACAAATCGATTAAGGTCAAGAATTTTCTGGCTTTATCATTTCTTTAATGAATGCTATCCGGTGGCTCTCCACTATCTTCAGAGGCAAGGCCGAGCTTATGAGCTTAGAACTTGAGTCCTCACCGTCGGACCCCTGCCAATCAGCGTGGGTGCACCCCTTAGATTCAGTACCTGGTCGTAGACAGCTATCAATCACCAAGTCCCTTTCATTTCCCTTCTGGGAGCACACACAGACTCTATGTGCGTGATCATGTGTGTCATTTCTACCAAGCCTATGCATCCTCATACGTTCCTCCGGGTTCATCTGCTAGCGCGATGCCGTGGCTCACACAACCTTGGAAGCCCCTTGGATGCTTAAGAGCGTCTATTACCCCAGGTTACAGAGTAATGGTGAGATGCAGGGTGCCCTTCCTCCCTGTTGCCATTCATTGAACTTTATGTGAACAGGAAATTAACATTTATTATGCTAAGTCCTTGACCTTTCAGAGTTTTATCTTTTACAGCAGTTGGTATTAAGAGGAATCCAAGACCTTGGTTAACCAGACTCCTTCAGGAAACCCAGAGGAGCTTGGCTGTGTCTCTTTTCCTTCTGCTACATCCTCCTGTCCAACTCCACTCATCCTACAGTTCTGGCCTGAGGCTCCCCTGCTCATGGAAAGCATGATGTTCCCCACACGCCACACTCCAAACTAAGTGGCTCCCTCCTCCCTCTCTCTGCTCCATGATAATTAACATTTATTGAGTACTGATGATAAACTCGACTCTATACTAAGATTTTGTGATTGTCATCTCTTCTGGCCCTGGCTACCTGAAGTGTGTGTTTCCATTCTCCCCATTTTAAGACAGAGAACAAGCATTAAGTGGCTTGCCCAAAGCCATGTAGCTGGCAAGTGGTAAAGCTAGGATTCTAGCTCAGGAAGACTGGCCCCAGTGGTCCCAGTCTTCACTGTAACATGTCCTGCCTCCACATCCCCCCCATTACAATTCTCACACCCTGCAAGACATTCTCCTGTGGTGGGATTTTTAAGTGCAAATTAAATATAATGTGAGCCTTTAATTAAAGAGCACAAGTTATGCCAAGCAGAGCACAGCAAGTTACAACATGACAGAGGAAATGAGCCTGGGGCGGATGTCCTGATATCTTCAGGGTGCTTCTCAGAGGGACCAGTGCTCTCTCATTCTCACAGCCTATAATCAAGGTGATTCAAAGGTGACAGAAATACAAGTCTGTGACAGTGCTAGGGAGACAGGGGAAGGCTCTCCTGTCCTTAATAAAATCATGGGGAAGTGGAATGTTGGATTCACTCTGGGATGTTTAGGTTTTACAACCACACACTTGCAACTATAAAAGCACCTTTATATTGATATTCCTAAAGGAAAGATAACTTTGATAACTGTTATGGCCTGAACTTCTCTAGCCTCCAACCTCTTCTTTCCACTGAAGCAACTGTCTGTGACTCCATTGTTTATAAGACAATGTGTCATAGGAATTCAGCCCCCAGTCCTAATAGAGCACATACAGTGTCTTCTATAATGTCTGCTTCTCCCATTCGGGTTCCTCAAGGATGAAACCAGATCTTACTCAATTGCTGGGACCTCAGAGGCCAGCAGGGAGCCTGGCACAGAGAAGCTTCCATTGGCTGTCAGCTGGATGGTGCCTCAAGCACCACATATCCTCCCTCCTAAAAACTACCCTCCCTGTAACTCTCCTCTTTGCCAAACCTGCTGGCAAATGACTCCATCACTAGCTTTTCTGACCACTCTCCTATCTTTCTGCAAATGGTCTGGCTCACTATAAACCAGCCTGGCCTGGATCCCAGGGTCCTATGAAATCACTCCTCCTTCCATCACAGCTGCTGCTCTGCCCACCACAAGCCTTCAGCAGCCCAAAAGGGTTCAGACTTCAGCTCCTCTACTCCCTAGTTTACGGTGTTGAGAAGTCATGCACCATCTGTAAGCCTCAGTTTCTTCTTCTATAAAATGAGAATGAAATCTAGTTCAAGGAGCTTATCCAAAGATTAAGTGAGTGATGTCACAAGCCTGGCATAGAACTTAATATCTTTTGACTCTCTCTTCTTTATAGGAATCCCGAGAAAGAAGTAACTGTGGTTCTGATATTACACAAGAGGAAATTGAGACTCGGATACATAGTGACAGTCACTGGAACCCACAGAGGAAAAAATTAAAAAGTCATACTGGTTTTGGTTTTGGTTTGTCACTGTCCTTTCTGCTCTGAGGGCTTGGGAGGCATCTGCAGTGCTCTGGACCAGACCTAAGGTCTTGTACAAGAAGAGCACACACCCTACCGCTAAGTTCTATGCTAAACCAGCGACGTGGGTTTTGAACAGAGGCTTGGCCCTAAACCCAGCAATGAAAATTGCCCAGACCTTGCAGTGGGCTCTTTCAGTCCAGTCCATGCCCAAATCAAAGCTCAAAATCTTAACAGTACAGCCCCTGTGTGTGTGAGTAAAAGGAGAAAGCCAAGAGTGAGGGGCAGAGGCTAACAGGTACCTTGGACAGCACAGCTCCACTATAGAAGAAAAGAGACCCCAGGGATCTCCCCAATAGCAGCATGGTGAATGCAAAGTTCACACCCCACAGGATGGCTTTAATCATCTTTGACATTTCTAGAAAGCTCCAAACCTAGACCTCTTGGAACATCTCTCTTATGAACAACAGAAGAAATCTCTGGGGCTTCTGATGAGGAAGAGCCTCTGCATCCAGCATTGAGACAGTGATTTCTGTAGTCCTGAGCCCTCCTGTGTCACGTCCTACTGCTCCTAGGACTTGCCTCCAGCCACGACAGCCCCCTTCAAGTGAGGTGGGCAGTGAAAACTGGCTTCAAGGATTCACTTCATTTCTGAGCCTGGAGGTCCAGCTCGCATCCCCAGGATGGAATTCAGAAGCAGACCCCTCCTCTCTCTGGACCCAGTTCAACTGTATCTCTTCTGCACTCATTCATAGCCTCATCTCCCAGTTCCACTGTTAAGTTCCGCTGCCTCCAGAAAACCCTATCCATGTGCCTGCCTGTCTGACTTACCTCTGTCATCTAGGCTCCCACAGCTTGGTCCCTCACAGAAAAGGTTGGCCATAAGGCCTATCAGAGAATACCTTGTATTGTTTTCTTTAATATAAAGTCCTGAATCTCCAGCTCAATAGAAATACCTCTGATCTGAATCTGGCTGAACCTAATATATAAATTATCAGAAACACTGACAACCATCAGCTGTTTGGCTTCTAGTATATGCCAGGACCCATCGATAGATTATAGGTAATGTGGACATGGGATCTCTGATCTTGGGAGCTTCTAGACAGTGAGAACAATAAATACATGCTCACTTCACTGGAACCCACAGGCATCAGAGGTAGAAACATGAGGAATAAGCCTTACATGGTAGGGAGTTGATGGGGCAAAGAACGGGAGAGACTTCTTGGAATAAGAAATGTTTGAGTAAAGTCACTGGAGTATTGGATTCTAGTAGATAGATGTCACATATAAAGGCACAAAAACAAGAAGCTATCATGAGCCAGACCTTGGAGAGTAACATTCTAGGGTCTATTTGGAAACAGCAAATGTCTCCATTTGCCTAGAATGTATATCATAAGTCAGGACATAGAAGAAGTTATAGATATGTGAAAATTGTTTAGAAGGAAAGAGGGTAATGGGGCCAATATACCCTCCTAGGATGATCAACCTAGTAATCTGAGAATGGACTGAAGCACAAATAAGCCACAGAGAAATTCCATTTCACAACCTTTTTATAGGAAAATAGTGATACCAGGTATTGGTTGGGTACAGATAAATAGGAATTCTGGCAGTGGGAGGATTCTACCATCATTTTGGGAAACAATATGGTTTTATCCCCTACAACTAAACATTCACACATGCCCCCATTAACCCAGTGTATCAGCAGTCTGGTGCTCAGACCAGAGTTTTCCAGTGTAGCCATTCTCAAGCCTGAGATTCCAACTGTATTCACAATGTATCTGAAGGCACTGTTTGGCTGTTTCAACCTCATGTCAAACACAACATATGATATTGTTACAGACTGAACACAGAAGTGGGATTCAGTTTTCTCTTACGAAGTCAGACATGAAGGGAGCTGAGTGGATCTAAACAAGGTGCTCTTCTCCCTGAGTTTACTTTCTTAGGAAACACAGGGGTTTCTTTCAAAAGATGCAATTCCTGTTAACTTGTAGTAAGTTAAATGTTGTGTGATTTAGTAAACTATGTAAAGATGTTTCTATTTTCCTCAGCTTTAACTGCTAATAGAGTAAATATCTGTAGATAAAATATACAAGAACAAAAGCTCTTTGAGATCCCAAGACTGAAACATTTGATAACTACAGCCTCATACAAATCCCTGTACATGTGTACTGGGAATGTGAACAGGGGACCTAAAAGAGCTATCTTAGCAGGATACTCATAATCACAGAAGTTGGAGATACGGTGAACATCCTTAAGAGAAGAATGAATAAATGGCGGGCATAATCACATGGAATAACATTACACAACCGTGAAAATGAATCAGCTACAACTGAAAAACTAGGTGACCCTTAGAAACACATCCTGAATAAAAGCCAACCAGGTCATAGAAGACAGCCTGCAATATATCATGGTCCTAAAGTTCAGGAACAAACTAACTCATTACAGTGAGATTCTCTCTCACTCTGCTCTAAGAATGACAGTCTTAGAAAACAAAAACAAAAGCAAAACAGTAAATGGCAGTGAGGATGACGACAAAAAGGACGCTACCACTCCTGCTAGGAATGGAAATCAGTCTAGCCACTGTGGAGATCAGTTACTCAAAACATTGAAATTAGAACTACCGTATGACCCAGATGTCCTATTCCCAGATATTTATTCAAAGAACAATAAGACTTTATAGAGCTACTTTCACACTAGTGTTTACTGAAGTTATAATAGCGATAGCTAAGTTATGGGACTGCCCTAGTCCAACAACAGGGAGATGCAGTTAAAAATAGACTGCATGTACACAGTGGGATTTTCAGCCATAAAGAACAATGAAGAAAATGGATTTGCAGGATAATGGATGTAGCTGTAAATGCTATTAAATGAATGTATCCAGCTCAGAAAGACAAATATACTATGTTTTCTCTCATTTGTGGCTCCTAGATTTTGTATAGATACATAAAATCATGTAGTGTGTGTGTGTGTGTGTGTGTGTGTGTGTGTGTGTGTGTGTGTGTGTAGAGAGAGAGAGAGAGAGAGAAAGGAGGTGACTAGAAAATGTCTATGGAAACAGACTAGCAGGAGGAGGGAGTGTGGTAGTGAATGTGATAAACACATACACCTGTCTGGTAATGTCCTCTGTAACACAGTATCATGTGCAATGAATACATACAATAAAAATAAAATAAATAGAGGCCGGAGAGATGATTCAACTGTTAAGAGCACTGGCTTATCTTACAGATGACCCAGGCTTGGTTCCCAGCACCCACATGGCCATTCACAAGTATCTGTAGCTCCAGCTCCAAGAAATCTGACACCCCCCTTTGACCTCCATGAGCACCACACACATGTGGTGCACAGACATACATGCAGGCAAAACACCTGTACAGAGAAAATAAAAATAAGAAAGTCTTTAAAAGTAAATATGTATTATTCCAGATGGTGGAGGCTCACACCTTTAACCCCAGCACTCAAGAGCCAAAGGCAGGAGGATTTCTATGAGTTAGAGGCCATCCTGGTCTACAGAGAGAGTTCCAGAACAGCCAGAGCTACACAGAGAAACTCTGTCTCGAAAATAAGGAAGAAAGAAAGAAAGAAAGAAAGAAAGAAGAAAAAAGAAAAAGAGAAAGAAACAAGTATCTAAGAATCTATGTAAAAGATGACACCAGTACACTAAGAAGTTCATGAGACCTCAGTCCTACTCAAAAACAAACAAACAAACCAACAAAAAACCTAAGGCAATTAAGGAATGGTGAGGTGGGAGAGTCTTCCCCAAATAGTCAGTTTTCCCTGAAAACAGTCATCCAAGTAACATTTCACAGACTGAGTAGGTCGCATTTATGTATTTAGGTATTTAGATATTTTATACTCACACACACACACACATGTATGTATAGTGTATGTATGTATGTATGTATGTATGTATGTATGATGTATGATGTATGTATGTAAGTATGTAAAAATGATTTGAAGGAGAACATAAATTTGAAAGAGAACAAAGAGGGTACATGAGAGGGTTTGGAGGGCGGGAAGGGAAGGTAGAAATGATGTAATCGTAATCTAAAAATAAATTAATATCTTTATTTTTAAAAAGAATCTATGTAAATGTGGCAAGACTTTTATTAGTAAAACGGTGAATCCACAAACAACCCACCCTCTGGTGGCTGAAGGTTACATTAAAGGAGGAGACATGATAAAGAACTTCTGCCTATGGTGCATTAGTTCTTAAGCTGGGTAGTCGCTGTCTATTGCTTGTTTCCTGGTTACATGGTATGAGTGTGCTATGAAATGTATGTATGTGCACGGTGTGGAAAAAAATATGTTTTCCTCTAGCTCTAGCACAGACTGGAGCCTCTAAATACCATTTTCCACTAAAGACGGCTGCTTAGAGAGACCGATTACATAAGCATGGAGTATACAAAATGAAGCATCTTATCATTTTACCAAGCAGGGAGACTACAGGGACCGCTAGAGTCATACCCGAAAGTACTATGAGCCAAGACGAAGAGATCCCATTAGCCCAAACCAGGAGCATTGGTAAGGATAAAACTGAAAGGGATGAAAACACACCATATTTATTTCAGCCAATGAAATTTAAAAAGATCTCTTTGATTAATGTGATAGTTTGTATATGCTTGGCCCAGGGAGTAGCACTATTAGGAGACTGAGGCCTTGTTGGTGTAGGTGTGTCACTGTGGATGTGGGCTTTGAGACCCTCATCCTGGCTGCCTGGAAATCAGTCTTCTAGCAGCCTTCAGCAGCCCCACATCTGCCAGGATGCTGCCATGCTCCCATCTTGATGATAATGGACTGAACCTCTGAACCTGTAAGCCAGCCCCAATTAAATATTGCCCTTTATAAGAGTTGCCTTGGTCATGGTGTCTGTTCACAGCAGTAAAACCCTAACTAAGACAGTTAATGTTAGGGAAACAAGTCATTATTTTAAAACTGAAATTAAATGGAAAAAAAATCACACGTTTCCTTTGTCTTTCCTGAACAAAGTAGACAGCACCTCACAAATGCCAGATCATTTGAGAGAGGATGCTACTCTTTAAAGAAGTCCAGCCAAAAGACAAGCAAAGAAAACTGGATAGATGGGAATACTGCCATTGTGCAATCACTGAAAAAAAAAATAACAGCTCTGGTCACTGACCATCCGTGACTACAAACAACAAAACCGGCAAGAACTGTGCTTCCTGATGAGAGTCTGTGCCACTGGCCACTGCCTCTGAAGTATTTTGTTCAAAGCCTCAAATCTAAATCTGATGAAGTCTCTTGGTTTAACTACTGAGGCACAGAACTTACAAGAGACAGATGAGCGTGTCCATGCAATGCCACAGGACTCACTCAGCAAAGCCCAGCTATGAGAAATGGGATAAACAACCCAGGTTCTTCAGCCAACAAAAAGGTTAGAGATAAAGAAAAAAAGAAAATAAAAGAGAAAACAAGATTGATAGGAAGATAGATGATAGATAGATGACAGATAGATAGATAGATAGATAGATAGATAGATAGATAGACAGATCAACATATTAAGAGTTATCTGGCCACCAGTAAAATGGTCCATAGGCTATAAAGGGGATTGCCAACCACTTGAGTTTAATCCTGGAACCCTTGTAAAGACAAAAGAGCAGAATCAACTCCCATAGTTGTCGCTGGACTCCACACTTATACTACAGCAACATCTGTGTGCATTCTCTCTCTCTCTCTCTCTCTCTCTCTCTCTCTCTCTCTCTCTCTCTCTCACACACACACACACACACACACACACAATGATGTTTTTAAAGTTAAAATATTTAATAGAAATATGAAATATCAGTCAGTTGGAACCTATTCACTTTATTTATATACAAAGTCATATTGCAAAAGCAAAAATAATTTGAGTTGTCTAGGAAATGTAAACATTCTGTGTATATCATATGATATTAGAGAGTTTTGATATGATAGTGGCATTATACATTTCTTTTTTTTTTTTTTTTTTGGTTTTTCGAGACAGAGTTTCTCTGTATAGCCTTGGCTGTCCTGGAACTCACTCTGTAGACCAGGCTGGCCTCGAACTCAGAAATCCACCAGCCTCTGCCTCCCAAGTGCTGGGATTAAAGGCGTGCACTACCACCACCCGGTTATACATTTCAATGCAGTATTGTATTTATAAATGTGAAGGTAGGTGCCTGGTGCTTCCTTTAGTATAATCTGGGCGGGGGAGGTGAGGTAAGTGAACAGAGTTGATGGGACAAGACCAACCAGGTTGATAATTGTTGGTGCCAGGTGGTGGGTGGGTACATGAGTGTTCACTAAATTATTCTCTCTACTTCATGAGAGTTTGCAGTGTCCATAATAAAACATTTTTGCAAACAGCAAAAATAAATTCAAGATATAGATCCTGAAAACATACACACTGCATACAAAAACCAGGCCTATGGGACAGGTCAGTATCTCACCATCTCTGGAGGTTCAGGTAAAGGGACTACAAATTCAAAGCCATCTTGGATTATGAGAATCAGTTCAGCATTGTCCTGGGAAACCTAGTAAGTCCTTGTCTCGAAAATAAAAACAGTGAGGTACAGACATATATAAATATAAGTGCGCGTGCATGTGCGCGTGCGTGTGTGCGTGCGTGCGTGCGTGCGTGTGTGCGTGTGCGTGCGCGTGCGTGCGCGTGGGTGTGCGTGTGCGTGTGTATGCCAGAGTGCTTACTTAACATATACAAGGCTTGGGTTCATTTTCTAGTAACCTCCAAAAAGACAAAATATATTTCCAAATAATAACAAAGAGAAAATTAATAAAGAAATGGGAAGGAACTGCAGTTGCTCAGATGGGGGGTGGCGGCATCACTGAGAGAACAAGGAAAGCAGACTGGACGGAGCAAGCCAAGCTGGAGCTTGCACGTGTTGGCTTTGATGTGTGCTCCTTAGTTTAAACATCTAAGAAGAAATCAGTGCATCTGGGAAAAGCCATCTCTGAGTCATTTGGGAGAAGCATCAGAATGAAGTAAACAATTCTATCACTGCCGTGGATGTCCATAACACTTCCTGTCAACAAAGTGGTCACCTATTGGGTTCCCCTGGGTATTGATCCATAAGCCAGTTCTGTATCTATAGCAGGCAGCTCTCCCTAAGCCAGTTAGTTGCGTATCTGTAGAGGGCCGCTCTCCCATCCCCATGATGGTTTGTTCAGTGTCTTAAAAACCATCAGAGATGAAAGGATACCTTTGCTGGGGAGTCAGAAATGCTTCTCAGGTTGAACAACTCACCTCCCCTGACAGGGAGAAACTGAGGCTAGAGAGCTGAAGTTGCCCACCAGACAGAGCTCATCTGTGGTAAAGCTTCTTGGGAAAGCAATAAATGGAGTCAGAGCAACCTGGAGCTGAGCCACCCCTGTATTTCCTTGCCAAGTGACCATTGTAAGTTCTCATCTCTGATCATTTAAATCCTTACTTGAAGGGCCAGCAACCATGCAAACACCACTCAGCATCAGACATGCAAATGGATGTTCACCACATCACAAACATTATTCTTGGGGTTGTTACTTTACTATTTAGAAAACCCAAGACTAGTGCCTATTACACAGCACCATCCACCACATCACCAAGTCTGACACTGTCTGAGCGCCTACTCACTACCAAGCAGGACTCGCCCCTCCTAGTGTTCCTGGCTTCTTGTGTGAAGATATACACAAGTAAGTACCATTTTGAAACCAGGAACCCATGTTCATCCCAGATCCTCTGATCATACTTTGGGCAGTGAGAGCTGCTAGACATCCATACCCGCGACTTCCTCTAGCTCCTACCCAGCCTCCATGCAAACCGTGATCCTCTCAACTTAATCCTAAGAGCCCAGCATTCAAATCATCCAGTGCAAAGCTAAGGGATGAACCCAACCCTATACCTAGCCCTAGTCCCCCATCACTCTTAAGGATGTATCTATCCAAATAGTGTTACCTATTGAGCAGCACCATGTAATAGAAATACTTCTATGGTTGGAAACACATGTGTGAACAAAATAGACAGAAGCCACCCTATGGATCTTATAATAATGGAGAGGGGCAGATGATAAAAAGAAAATGGATTACGATATTTGGTGCATTAGGAAGTGCAGGGGTAACGACCAAGGTGATGGAAAGGGTACTGAGTGGCAAGCAGTGAGTCAGCAAGCATTGACTTTGCATCCTCAGGGATCTGGCCCTTGTCCTCTCTCTCTCGGGGGCTACCCTCATCCCACATGGTGCCCTTCCATCCATCCTGAAGTCACGTTCATTCTGTTTATTTACTCACAGATTAGGCAGGTCACTCCCTGGTCAAAACTCCCTAATGACTGCCTACTGACTGCCACCCAGACCTTGAGCTGTCTGTCACCTGTCTGCCCAACCTCATCACCCACCATAGGCCCATCCAGACTCCCTACATCCAGCCACAGCTGGGAACATGGTATCCCTGACCCTCCTACAGGACTGCGAACCTCTCCTGAGAGGAGGTGTATGTTAGAATGTAGCTGTTCCTACAAGAGCAATGTCTAGTGAACCACTGGCTGCCAACATTCCCAGAGCCGAGGGTGGGTGTGTTCACCCTGGAGGGAGGCTCTGGACAAAGCACCACAATATCCACTCCAACCTCTTGGGGACCTCTGTCCCAGCTATCTGACCTTTGCTCCCCCACTTACTGAATATTGAGAGTCTTAAATGAGAGCATTGTCTGGATAAAAAATGACAGCTTGAACTTTCAACATACCTCAACTTTTCCCTTCTCCCCTTAGTGTGACAGTAAGGGAAAAGGATATCAACCATGAGGCAAGGGGGAAGAAAGAAGAGTTACAAACAGGAGAGAGAGCTTAACAACTTTCTATAAGATTAGAAGAGGGAAATGGGGGATTGCTAGCAACTTTATAGAGTGTTAGAATATCATGCAGCGTGCATGTTCTGCCACTGCTGAGTGAGCACCTCAGGGTAGCCATACCCTGAGCCTCCCCACAGATCTGTGGCCAAAACCTTCAACAGGCAAGCTATACCTCAGAATGCCCATGCACATCTTCCCCGGTTAATCTGCCTGCCTTCCCAAATGCAGTCGATTACTCCCAACCCCCTCTGTGACCATTGTAATTATGAGATTCAATTTAATATAAATAAACCAATAAAATGTGATTGTGAAAAGGGCCGATTTTGATGAAACCTAAGTTGAATGCCTTGAAAGATTCAACCAAAACAGATTGTTATTAAGAAAAAAGATCATATAGATTGTAGACAATGATTATAAGGGATTGGGAGGAAATCCTATAAAGCTAAAGGAATCTGCATTCAGGTTGTTCTGTAAGTCCCTATAAATACAAACTGTGCTGTAAGAAAGCTGACCCAGGAAGTGGCCAGCGGTTTATGAACTGCATTCTGAATGAGAGGAAGACTTTATAGAATGCTGGTTAACAGGCCCATACTTAAGAGAAGGGCAGAGTCATCTGTAGATTTTAGGGTAAAATAAAGTGTTTGTGCTGTGCCGTTCTCTGTCAGTTACTTTTCCATTGTGGTGATAAAATACCATAACCAACAGCAACTTACTGAAGAAAGACTGTTTCGTCTATGGTTTCAGAGAGATAAGAGTCTACAAAGGTGGGGAAGCATGGCAGAAACGAAGGAGCAAGCAGCCAGCAGCCAGCAGCCAACTTGATGGCAGGCAGCTGAGGACTCACATTTTCACATCGCCAGCAGGAAGCAGAGAGTAAACTGGAAGTGTGGAGGTTTTAAATTCTCAAAGCCAGCCTCCAGTCATGCATTTCCTCCAGCAAGGCCACACTCCCTAAGCCTACGAAAAAAAAATACCACTAACTGAGGGACCAAGTATTCAAATACACAAGTCTATGGGAGACATTTCTCATTCAAACTACACCACAGTTTTATTTTTTTAATAATTTTTCAAAACCATTTGGGGACTAGCCAAAACTGTAGACTGGATTCTAAAATAATCTTTAATTTTTAGACTAATTTCTACCTGTAGAATAGACACCACAAAGAAGAAAGCCATCCACCTGACATGAGAGCCTAACTCCAGAAGGGGCTGAAGACCACAGGACTGACTGAGACTGCACAACCCCACTCCACCCTGTCTCTCCTCTATAAAACATGGCAGGTAACAATGTAACAGACCTATTGTTATTCGCCATGCTAAGAACCTCGCACATACACAGAACACAGTTTATACTAGTTTAAAACTTGGAATTTTCTAACTCTAGGATAGTAGGAAGTGATACATGTGTGATAAAATCCACACCATAAGGGCGGAGAGACGACCTCACAGTTAAAGAATATATTGCTCCTGCGGGGACCAGACTTGAGTTTCCAGCACCTGCTTTGAGCTACTCACAGCTGCTTATAACTCCAGCTCCAGGGGGTCTGATGTCCTCTTCTGGCCTCCGTGGGCACCTGAACACACATGCACTGCACATACATACATACATACATACATGCATGCACGCACGCACACACACACACACACTTTTTAAAAATATAAAATAAAATCTAAAACTATGCCCACATCTAAAATTGTGTACTGTGCTGTTAAAAAAAAAATCTGTTCTGAAACCTAGGTAAATAAAAAGACATTTCTCTTTCAATATTTCATTTTACAATGGGTTATTGAAATGTAGGCCCAACACAGATCAAGGAGAATGTGCACAAACTCAACAGCATCTGAAATGGTTTTATCACTGTGGTGTTCTGCTTTTTAATGTGTAAAGGTGTTTCGCCTGCATGAATGTGTGTGTACCACGTGTGTGCATCATGTATGTGCACCACGTGTGTGTACCATGTATGTGTGCCACGTGTGCCTGGTGCCCACAGAGACAAAAACGGGGCATCAGTTCTCCTGGAAATGTACTTACAGATGGTTGTGACCTGTCATGTAGGTCCAGGGAGTTAAACCCAGGTCTACCGGATGATCAGCCAGTGCTATTAACAGCTGAGCCATCTCTCCAATCCCTGGAATTCTTTTGTTTTTAAGATTGTATTTTATTCTTATTAGTATGTATGTATATAGGTGCACCAAATGTGTGGGGTACCCAGCACCCAGAAGGGAGCACCAGTCTCCTACAGGTAAAGCTATAAGCAGTTGTGAGCAGCCCCAGGTAGGTGCTGGGAATAAAACTCTGGCCGTCTGCCAGAATGGCTGGTGATTCTAAATGCTAAGCCATCTCTCCAGCCCCTGGAGTGGTTTTCTTAAAGGACCCAGTTTACAGATAGGAAACTGAAGCATGGAGACAAAAGACTTGGTGTGATCAGAGAGATAGCAGAATTGTAATTTGTACCAAGGTGGATAGGTTTTAAAGTCTGCTCCACAGCCACACCCATCCTCCCCCTGCTGGAGAAATGGCACAGTCCCAAAGAGGCCTTCCCTTGGTCTGGAAGGTGAGGTGGAGGCAAATTTGAGGCCAGCCTAGGCCACAGAACAAGACTCTGTATAGGGAGGGAGGATAGCTGGATGAACAGTTTTTCCTGACACTTAAGCTTCCTCCTCACTAGAAGGCTAGCCCCTGCCTGCTCTACCCTGTGAGAATCTGCCTGACTTCACACACCATCCAAGGCCAGTCAAGTTATTGCACCCTTGTCCTTAACTATGGACAAGAGCCAAGGTCAAGGACTGGAGAGGTGGCTCAGATGGCTCAGTGGTTAAGAATACATACTGCTCTTGCCAAGGATCCAAGTTCCGCTCCAAGCACCCACACTGCGTGGCTCTCAGATGCCTGTAACTCCAGGAAATGCAACACCTCTCTCTGACTTCATTCACAGATGTACGTACACACACACACACACACACACACACACACACACACACACTTAAAAAATGCCAAGAACTGCTACAGATTAGAGATGCCTCCAGCATGAGGAGGGGGCACAAAGCCAGGCAGAATTCCAAAAACCAAACATACAATTGGGAAAGTGGAGAAGACAGAGAATTCAGGCAACAGGAGGGAAGAAATCAGGAACATCCCCAGAAAGATAAAGACTGTGCCCATGTTGGGTGGAGTTGAAAAGAACAAAATAAACAGAATTCTTAGAAATTTGGGATGTAGCTGGGCAGTGGTGGGGAACGCCTTTAATCCCAGCATTTGGGAGGCAGAGGCAGGCAGATTTCTGAGTTCGAGGCCAGCCTGGTCTACAGAGTGAGTTCCAGGACAGCCAGGGCTACACAGAGAAACCCTGTCTTGAAAAACCAAAGGAAAAAAAAAGAAAGAATGAAAGAAAGAAAGAAAGAAAGAAAGAAAGAAAAAAGAAAAGAAACTTGGGATGTGATTGTGATAGTCAGAACTCACTGGGACAAAAATTCAAGAGATAATTTGGAGAAATAGACATTGAAAGCCAAGGTGAAGGGAAACAGGAGACAAAAGAAGCCAGGAGATCAATCCTAGAGGCCGAAGACAGACTCCGGAGCTTCGGGAAGCAGAAAGATTATGAAAGGAAAGAAAAAAGGTCTCACAGAACAGAAGGAGACATGTATGTATCCCTATTGAAAAGAGGCCACTCAGAACCAGACACATAATGACGAAAGCCATCAAACTGCATGCATTGTCCAATTCCGAACATAAATGATGTTCTCAGATCGTAAGAGAGGTTATACACAAAAAGGAAAGTGTATGTGCAGGCGTGCAGCCTCTCGGCTTCAGCTCTTAAGTGTGCAAGAGGAGAGCAGGGCAGAGCATCCTGTCCTGGAGGGAAATGATTTCAACCAGGGTCCGTACTTAGCCTACTCATCCATCAATCATCCAGGCAGAAGACAAATAAATCCACAGACTAGAATTCCCCGTTCCTGCCTCACTGTGGAACCATGGGGGTTGGGGAATGGGGAGGCACGCCGGGGGGAGGGGGGAACCGAGAGAGGACCAAAAATCAAAGGCACAAGAAAAAGGTCCTGGAGAAGCCGGGAGGGGCACCCCTTCCTATAATGGGGGAGACTTTATAAACCCTGACAGGGTTGGTGTGGAGCAGTTCTGATAGCGCTTTGGGGAAGAGAAAAAGCTACATTGTCTTGATAGGGATGCTGGTCATTGAGTTACCTACTAATCGTGTACCAGATATCCTGGGCAGTCTGGGCCTGCAGGGCAGCTAATTCTTTACTTATTCCAGCAGGAAGACAATAGATAATGTTTAATGTTGGTAAATTAGGAAATAGCAGTCTAAGCATGTTATTTTGAAATATGTAGGGGGGAAAAAAACAGAAAACACGGGTGAAGAAAACAGCTAAAATGGTTGCCACCAGAGTGGTAACTGGGCGGATGGATTGGGTGAGGCAGGGGATGACAATCCTCAATAAAAAGCCTTCCTTGCTTGGGCTTTGCATTTCCTGAAGCGTTTTCACGTGCAGTTATCTATCTTATAGGCATCTTCAAGAACTCCCCGTCGCAGGAGAAAGAAATAAAAGGCCAGGAGGGACCATGACCTCTCAAGGTCACAGGAGAAGCCCAGACCACCAGTGCTAGCTTGGGGCCCCGCCCCCACTGCGTTCCCGCACCAGTCCAAACAATTGAAGATCTGTTAAAGGCCAGACAGGGTGTCGGACAGCGTGCCCTGTACCTCGACCCCTCACACCGTGTCGCCGACCTCGGCCCGCAGCGTGAGTGTGGGCGCGGTCGGAGTTCGCTGGGCCACTGACCGGCGCCGCCCGCCGCCCGCTGTCCGCACTCTGTCCTTGGGAGGACACGCAGGGAAGTCGCGAGTAGTGCAGCAGCGCCCCCTGCCGGGCATTGGGTTCTGCGCTTCTAGCCGGCTCTAAACGCTCCGGGAAGGGACATTGCCACGCTCCTCCCCGGGCCCCTGCCTCGTTCAGGGGCTGGGACCACCCCCTGCCCGCCTACGGACCAGGCAGTGGCAAAAGAGGTTATCTTCCCCACAGTTGCAAGACGTGTCGTCCTCCAGACCCCTTCAGAGGACCAATGCTGTGGCTAAAGATGGTGACAAACAACCGAAGATCCCATAGCATGTGTAGCACACAGACACTGGCATCCACACTCTTCCAGAGCCCTAGATCTTATGATTTCTAGTGCCCTTCAAACTGCCCTCTTAGGGGTGTATGCTCCAGGGACAAGAGAAGAAAAATGGAAGGTCTTTGAGTCATAGCCCGGAACCCCCTGGATGACTTTAACCTTGGTCTAGTCTATGGATATATTCACCTCCAAAAGTCTTTGACTCGCCCAGTGTGGCCTATATTCCTCGTGCTCATCAAATACTCCAACCGTGGCCATGACTGACCTCTATCGGCAAAAATAAGTCACTACACCGGGGACCAGCCTATAGGCCTGAGCGAACCCCTGTGGATCCAGCCCACAGGTTAGAGAGCTACGCTATGTGTTTATGGAGAAAAATCTCCTTAGATAGCAGCAGGACGAAAAGAGACCTAACAATCTTTTCAGCTGCGTTTTTCAAAGAAAGAGAGACCCCTGCAGAGCTTCCTAGAGAAAGCCAGGTCATGGCATAGGTTTTATCAAGCTCAGCAGTATTGAGATTAACAAGCAAGGCCCCAGGAGTCCAACTATCTGGCTCTGAGTCCCAACTTCATCTTTCTCAGATTCTGTGAGTTTCATCAAATTACTAAAATTCTCTCTCAACTTTTGCCACCATAAGGTAGGCTGATGATAGATAACTCACAAACACTTAGTGCCTGTGAATTAATCAACTGCATAGCCATTCCATAAAGTAGGTAGTTACCAGGTAACAGTGAGAAACAGAAATGCCACACAAGAAATAAGTCACACAAGGATGAAGGTACACGCCTTCTGAATCCTTGCTTTTATTTGTGACAATAGGCTGGGATGCTACCAAAACCCAGTTGTTAGGAATGTCCTGGAGACTCTCTGGGGTGACGCATGTAAGTATTTAGAATGGAGGGAGGAACAGAAGATGTTTTTTACTGTCTTTAATTGAGATGAGCACAAGATACACACTGCTATGCCCACAGTGTGCCAGACACTGACTGGGCACCTTGGCTTCAGTAGTGAGCAGGCTGGCCTACCACTGTCCTGGCAAAACAACGTAGAGAGGCAGGCAGACACTGAACCAGCTTGATGCTCGGAGAAGCAGGATGCAAGGAGCCAGGTAGTCCTGTTGGGAGGCCACCCCCTAGCAGCTCAGACTCTGCACCCCAGTGCAGAAACATCATCAAGGAGGGAAAGAACACCTCCACCCTGGGGGAGGAAGACAGTAGTTGTTTCTGGGGATGCTGGTCAGGCAGAGGTGAGGTGGGATGGGGGAAGGGGCCCCCTGGGGCAGCCATCCACTTCACTTTGCCTTCTCACAAATTCTTTCTTTTAATATGTTTTTAATTGAATTAGAACTATGCCAGTTCCACACATACACCTCTTCTTCCTTCTAACTCATCCCAGGTACCCTCCCTGGAATAGCAAATGGAGACCATCTCAGAAACCCACAAATGAACGCAATGCGGAGATCAACAGATTGTGGGGACCCCAGCCCCAACAGATGCATCCACATCAAAGCTCCTCCATCTACTGCCCAGGAAGTATCCAGGAAGATGGGGAGGACGGATATCAGGAAGTCTGCTGTGGAACAGTGTCTCCTAGAAACATCTGTATAGACAAGACTGTAACAAGGGCAATATCCGTGGATATATTAACATGGAAAGAGGAAAGTTCCACAGGATCCCAGCACCAGACAAAGAATTACGGGCAACGAATGCCTGCTAGGAGACAGAAGCGCCTCTACCTACGCTTTCAGTAAGTTCTGCTCTAACCTGCTACTTGGTTTAGATTACAAGTTCACCTGTGGTACAGAACCACTCCTCATGCCCACTGAGATGCACATGTGATACCTCACACCTATAATTCCAACCACTCAGGAGACTGAGTCAAGAGGAATGCTGGTAGCTGGAAGCTAGCCTGGGCTACAGATTGAGACCTAACTCCCTTCCCTCCCAAAAAGCCAAGACGGAATAGTTATTCTTTGAGAGCCAAAGGCCCAATATGAAAACTCGGGAGGTCATACCAAATGAACCACACCAGAGTCATGGATTTGAACCCACAGCAGCAGACCAGAGGCAGGCAAGCCACCTGAAGCCGCAAGGAGAGGCTCCCTAGGTCAGAGGAGCAGTGAACTCTGTCATCCTCCCCCTGACAAAGGAGGCTGCCCTACTGAAATGTGTGCAGTGAGGCAGGAGGATCACTGCAAGTTGAACGCCAGCCTGATCTACATAGAAACTTCTAGACCCTGAAAAAAAAATAAAATAAAAAGCCTGTTGGAGCCTGGAGGAGTGCTAACTGAATCCAAGCCACTGCCCTCTATGCCAAACAAGTTAATCACATTAATTTCCTGCCGGCTCCTGACCGCAGGAGACCCCACAGAAGGTATTGCTCTGAAGACTGACTAGAACTTTGGTAGGATCAATGGGAGAAGAATTTACGAAGGGAAAGAAGATAGGCTTTCTGTGCTTGGTTCTTCTGTGAGGAGACACCTCACCTCCACGGTGGTATTATTTCAATTCTCATGGAAACAGAGGAGGATCCACAAGTCCCCATTTTTTATGTTGGAACTAATACTCTGAAGGTACAGAGGTTACAAAACTTACCAAGACCAAATGGCTGTCCATCCAGAGGAGAGATTTGAAGCCTACGCTCCTGCCGCCTGAGAGAGGCCCATGGGGGTAGTGGTGACAAAGTGGACAGAGTCAGGTGAACCAATGAAAGAAGGGTTCTGCCAGGTGGGTGAGGCACAGAAGCCATTTTCCCCCAATGTCTCCCGTTCCTCCCTGGGCCACATAGACTCAGCTCGGCTCAGGCCGCCTCCCTCTACAAAGTATTTTTAAAACCACCCACCTCTAAAACTCTTCTGTTCCTTGCTTTTAAGTTCCTCTGAAAAGTTGGAATAAATTTGCCTGTCTTTTCTCTCAGACAAATGCAGAGGAGGAAACAAAAAGAACACGTATTTTATGAGCACAAATTTGGGACAGTGACACCTCCAATCATCATTTCATGGCATGATGATATACAGTAATTAGGTGTCGGGAGTAATCTATGGCCACAGAACAGTCATCTCTGTGGAAAATAGAAAAAGTGCTTTCCTCCCAGAAGGAAATCTGAAGAGCAGGAGCAAGGGCGGGGAGAGGAGGAGAGATGACATAAAGTCAGCAGGAGGCAGCTGCAGCCAGCATTAGGCCTATCTATCAATGTGGGGGGAATGGGTTGGGGCAGATGAGGCAGGTTGGGAAGAGACTTGGAGTCTGGCCTCCTGGCTCTGACTCCCCTGTCCTTGTGTATGACTCCAAACAAAGCCCTCTGGAAAGCAGCTATTGGGCCTGCCGTGGCGTGGAGCCCTCCCTCCTAGAAGGTCACAGTTGTGAGAACCACAAGAGCCAGAAGTACTTGGGTGGACACAGAGAAACTGGGAAGGCCTTTGGACTGAGACATCTGCTCACACCTACTGTCATTTCATCCCACATCCAACACCAGCATCCACTCCCACCATAGCCCCACACCCCACACCCCACACCCACCTCATCTCTAGCCCCTCCTACCCCACCCCATGCCATCAATGCAAAGATGTGGATGGGAAATGTGCCTGAGAGGCCTGTCAGGAGGAATGCTACTGACTGGACAGCTACCAGCTAATCCTTCTCGTTATGAGGTTGTGTTCTGAGCTTTGAGGTTCACTCTCTTGAGAGACAGTCCCTGAAAGTTGCTTTGTGTCTGATGTGAGGTCCATCTTCTCCCACTTCCCAGAACCCTGGTTTCCTCTTCAGCAAAAAGGAACAAAGTTTATCTGTAGTTGTAGTGAGGATTGTATGAGATAAGATACCCGAATCCTAGGCCAGGGCTGGAATGTGCTTCACCCATCCTGTCACATGCTTGGCTCATCCCTTTAACCCTTCAGATCCCTGAGGTCCCTTCCTCAAAGAGACCTTTCCTGACACCCCAGTCTACAGGACCCTCTGCCTTCCCACCTTAGCCTCTCTTCAGGATGATGTCACAACCTGAACTCTCCAAATCTGTTCATTCACTCTCTTTTCTATAGTTGAGTAAGCTCAACCAGATGTGGTGGTATTCACCTGTAATCCCAGCTCTCAGAAGCCTGAGGCAGGAGGATTGTCAAGAGTTCAAGGCCAATCTAGACTATATACTGAGTTCCAGGCCATCTTAGGCTGCATAAAGAGACTAATAATGGAGTGCCTCCCAGAAGGCAGTAGGCACACAATAGAATTCCTGAGGAATAAATAATAATCAATTAATAAGATATACAACATCAAGAGACTAAAGAAAAATTAGGCAGGGCCTAGTGGCACATGCCTTTAATCCCAGCACTTGGGAGGCAGAGGCAAGTGAATCTCTGAGATCAAAGCCAGCCTGCTCTACATAGTGAGTTGTAGGCCAGCCAAAGCTATATATTGAAACCAAGAAGGAGGAAGAGGAGGAGGGGGATGAGGAAGAAGAGAAAGAAGAAGAAAAAGAAGAAGAGGAAGAGGAGGAGGAGAGGAAAGAGGAAGAGGAGGAAGGAATCATATGATCCTATCAAATAGAAAAAATTAACAAAATCTAATTCATGATTAAAAAGAAAGTCTCATCAAACTAGAAGAGGCACTTCCTCATCCTGAGAAGGAATATCTACTAAGCCCTGGTGGTGGTGGCACATGCCTTTAATCCCAGAACTCAGGAAGAAGAAGCAGAAGGATCCCTTGAGGCCTGCCTGGTCTACAGAGTGAGTTCCAGGACAACCAGGGCTACACAGAGAAACCCTGTCTTGAAAAACCAACAGCAACAACAACAACAGACTACCTATAAAATCCCAGAAACAGACATCAACCCTAACAGTGATAAACTAGAAACCCCCCTGCAAGCGTCAGCGATTGCTGAGGCTAGTCCACTCATGGCTCCTTTCCAACATCACACTTGAAATCCTAACTGACAAAATAGGACAAGAAAAATTAAATGGTGTCAGGCTGTAGGAAATGAAACTCTGTTTACAAACCAGGTGGTCATCTTTGTCACAAACCTGACAAAACAAAGCACACCCTCCCCAAAAATCCCTCCTGGAGCTGACAAGCAATTAAAGCAAGTTTTCAGGATATTTAGTTAACGTGCAAAAATTAATCACTTTTCCACACACCAGCAATTAACAAGTGAAAGAAAAAGTTCCCCTTTACATCAGCACCCTAGAACTGAAATAGCTACTTATATACAAAACCAACAGAACGCATAAAAGATCTATATGGGAAAAACTATAGAACTGGTGAAATCAGTCAAGGACCTAAACAGGGAACTTAACCATGTTTACACCTCATCAGCTCAGCTCTTTACAGATGTAAATACAGATTTTACATGTTCTCCACGTGTGACCTCACGTGAGGACACTGCCATTTTACAGATCAACAGGCTGAGGCTTTGAAAACTGTGGAAAGCTCAGAATGACTGGTGGTTAATACCCAGAGAGAAGAGAAGGAACTCCCATGTGGCCTGTGCTCTGTATAATAATGTCAAGCAAATCTCTCAACAGTCATGGAAGCTGAGGTCCACACAGCACAGCTGGGGAACAGAAGAATCGAGGTTCTGAACATAGATGGACTGGAACATAGACTCCAAACCCATCCACCCTACCCTGATTCTCTCTCATCCACAGTCTGAGACAGGAGCATATTCACATTGTATGGTGGCCACTCCAGCTCCTTCCAAGGAGCATGGCGCTGGCTGGTTTTACATCACTTCACACAAGTCAGAGTCCTTGAAAAGGAGGGAGCATTGAGAAATTGAGAAATTGAGCAATTGAGAAAATGCTGCCCTAAGATCAGGCTATAGGTAAGCCTATATGACATTTTCTTAATCAGTGATTGATAGGAGAGGGCCCAGCCCATTGTGGGTCGGGCCATCCCTGGACTGGTGGTCCCAGGTTCTCTAAGAAAGCAGGCTGAGCAAGCCATTGGAAGCAAGCCAGTAAGCAGCACCCTCCATGGCCTCTGTATCAGTTCCTGCCTCCAGGTTCCTGCCCTGTTTATGTTCTTGTCCTGACTTCCCTCCAAGATGAACAGTGATTTGGAAGCACATGCCAAATAAACCCTTTCCTCCCCGAGTTGCTTTGGCCATGGTGTTTCATCACAGCAATAACCCTAACAAGGGCAAGCATGTCTACTCAGTTTCCTCCAACACTGTCAGTCACCTCTAGTGTTGTACAGAATTGCATGGGTAAATGTCCAGTACCAGCCATCCCCCTGTGGTCAGTAGGCCAGAAGGAAAGCTACACTCTCTGAACCCAGAAGCAGGTAGAAGGTCATCAAAGGCCAAGAGAGAACCAACCATTGATGTGACATTTATGTCTCCCTCCCTCTTCCCCGTCCTCCCTCAGCTTTCTTCCTCCATGCCCCTCCCATGCCCTACAGTGCCCCCGCCTGCCTCCTCCTCCCTCACCTACTTCAACCACCACCCAGCACTCCTGTTGACAAACTGCCTCATCTCTGGTGCCTTCAACAAGTGAAAAGAGGGGCCTCAGATAAAGAGCCAAGGAGGTAGGCTGAAGTTGCAGGGCCCCAAGGAGCTGGCACCACCTTCCAGATCACAGCCATCTGGGAATCACTCTGGGAAGTAAAACTCTCTGTTTCTTCTCACCATCCCCACTCAAGAACAGAAGGGTGAACAAAGGAAGAAAAACAGGAAGACAAGCAGGTGTAGGAGTAGGTCTGAGATGTGTGAGTAATATCTCTTAATTTTAGCCTCCCCTAATTTCCCATCTTGTCATCTCATGCAACTTCTTCCCCACCCCCACCATGCCCAGCTGAACAATGATTTCCAAATTAGTTGCTCATTCTGGCTTTATCATAAAAGTCTGTAGGCAGCACACTTCTCTCATGGGAGACACCAGATAAGTGAGATCGACTTCTACAGGAAAAGGGAACTCAGAGGGATTGGCCTCCTGTGGGTGTTTCCACCAGAGAAGTATCCAGTCTTGGTTTTCTTGATTGAAAGTGGAGATGGGTAGGTGAATCCCTGGAAATTAAAGAAGCTGAGGGGTGTGTGTGTGTGTGTGTGTGTGTGTGTGTGTGTGTGTGCGCGCGCAGGCATACAGGGCATGCTTAATAATGCTCTCTGATACTATTATCCAGATGAGCAGTTTCCAAAGCATCCCTTCCATGGCGTCATGCTATTGTCTAATGCTTAGACTGCCCCAGGGGCACTGGGCTGCCAGTTCCACATTTCTACACTTTGCTTAGATTTTAACTGAAGTTCTGCCTCCATGGCTCTAGGTCTAAAGAGCTATTGATGGAAACCACCACCTCCTCTCCCCCTCCTCCTCTTTCTCCTCTTCTTTTGGAAAACTGCATTTTTCTTAAGACCAACTGACATATGCCTTTTGCTGTGAAGACTTCTCAGGTAGTTAATCCCTCCTCTTTGAAGTGCTCATGCCATACTGTGCAGAACCGTTCCTGAAGAAAAGCAGAGGCCCTCCCAGGGCCGATGTGTTGTTAGAATCTGTTCAGCCACTTCTACACACAGATGGTCCATACAAATTTCCAAAGTGACGCTCCTAAATGGTGACAATTGTTCATTCACTACCTAGTGTTTCATCACAGACATGCACGGCACTAAAAACCAAAGACCCAGCCTTTTAAGTTTTTGTCTGTAGTTGAAGAATCATTTATGTCACACACTATTCTGGAGCTGAGGGTGTGACTCAGAGACAGAGTGTAGCTGGCAAACCTAAGACATGAGGACCTGAGGTTGAAGCTTCAACACCCACATTAAAAAAAACAGACATGGTTGGACACACCTGTAACAGCAGCATTGCAGGGCAGAAATGGGTAAATCCCAGGAACTCACTGGGGTGCCAACCTAGCCAAATCAAAGCTGCTTCTACCATGAGAGGCCCTGTCCTGAGGTAACGAGATGGAAGTGCTAGAGGAAGACTCTTGATGTTCAACTCTGGTCTCCACAGTGAGTGCTGGTTCACACATTCAACCGAATACTCACACGTGTGAACCACACACCATGCAGTGCACTCCCCCCACACACACACCCCCACACACACACCACTACACACCACACCATACAGTAACACCACACACCTGCAAACACCACACTACATGTCACATACTATACACCAGGTCACACCACACCATTTCACTCATGCACAGCACACTATACCACACACACACACACACACACACACACACACACACACACACCACTACATACCAAGTACTACACTCTAGACTGTTGGGAGCCAACTCCTAGCAGAAAGCAGTTATCATCTTTGCAACCATCTCAGGCCATGTACTCTGACAAGTGACTTGTTTTCAACAGCCTACAACAACTGAGCACACTCTGATAAACATTTTGTTTTTCTCACATATCTCGGTTTGCTGTTTAGTGCCATCAGCTGCAAAGCACATGGTATCCACGCCTCCAAGGCACGTGGCAAAGCGTATAAATACCCAGGATTTCCTTTCAATAAAGGAGACTTGATCAGACACCCTATCTTGTCTCCATTCTTCAGGTCTCTTTCCCCTCTATCCCCACTCTCTCTCTTGCTAGACCCTGACCTGCAGACCGGAGCAGCAGCTTGGGCTGGGACACTAGACCATACCACACCATACACCATACACACAGCATACCATATCACAACACACACACACACACACACACACACACACACACCACACCACAAACACACACACCACACAACAAACACATACTACCCATACAAACAACAACAAAAGGACAAGAAATAGAGCAAACCAAAGACAAAGCCAGCTGAGCCAAAGGGGCAAAACCCAGCCTTTGTGCAGGCCCTTGGCTGGAACTCCGCCCTCCTTGTTCCTTCTCATTCCTCATAAAGTAGCAACTATCCTGTGCACAGAGATAAAAGAGCTCATGTTCTAGAGATGGCAGACTGCAATCCACCTCTCTCTCTCTCTCTCTCTCTCTCTCTCTCTCTCTCTCTCTCTCTCTCTCTCTGTGTGTGTGTGTGTGTGTGTGTGTGTGTGTGTGTGTGTGTGTCTAAAAAATATGGGCCTGCCCTGCTCTTCCTGGCTTCCTCCTCATGTGATAGGGGCCACCAGAACTTCCCACCCCTGTGCACTGGGCAGCCCTGGCATTTCTATTAATCAGATCTTCTTCAAGCTTCCTGACTCAGCAACCACACAAAAATGTACAAAGAAAAGACCCCTAATCTATACAAAGCTCTGTGTCACTGAGGCCACCTCTAAGACTCAGATGTTGGAGTGGATTCTCAGGGGCATGCAGGGCCTCAGGCAGAAGCTGGGGAGAAACAAGAGAAACCAAACTTGTGCACAACCCCTCACAGAGCAACCTTGAGATGGATGGCTCATAATAGGACATGGGGACTGTGTTTCCATCCCTAGAAAAAGTGAGGTTTTAAAGTGGCGTAAATATTTTGGTCTGTCAAGCTTCTCCATTGAAGAATTGCTACCTCTTTTGGCTTCTTTCCATTTTTAGAGATTATATCCAACTGAAAAATCTCCCTCTATGATACCCACACCAGCTAGAATCTCAGAGGCCTTCCTCTGTCTCCTAAAAATTACAGCCCTGAAAAATCACCTCTGCCCAACACCTCCTGGAATGGGAAAGGTGGGATGTGACCACGAGGTGTTCTCTGTTCTGGCACAAGGTGGGTAGAATCCATTAGTTTGTGCATAGCTTTCTGTCTGCCCTGGGGACAGCAGGATTATTCTGTGGACTGTGCAGCTGCACCATGCCAATGCCTGCCTTTTATTTTGTTATTTGCATAGAGCAAAGGCACAGTGTGCGTGGTCCTTGCAAACAAGCACTAATCTGCAGGGAGCAGGCATCATTGCCATCTTGTTGGATGCCCTGCCCTGCCAGCTGGAGGGAAGGCCATCTCTGGGATGGAGAATGACAAGTCCCTGGGTCCCAGTTTCCTTCTCTCAGCCCAGGAGAAGGCTCATGACTTCTGCAAAATGGCATTCAGAACTTTCCAGCTGTCCTTGACAACACTGCCAGCCAGGAGGCCACTTTTGGTTCTCTACAGCTGCTGCCTCCATCCATGCAGACTCTGGCCCAACAGAGAGAATGACCTGGAACAACTGAGTATCTCAGACTGGGGTTCCAGCCAGTTGGACTGGTTATGTGACTGTACCCTCTCAGAACCTCAATAGCCTTAGAGGTGGTAGCTACAAGATTACACCAGTTCTCATCAGGAGGCTTCCATGAACACTTAACCCTTGTGTGTGTGTGTGTGTGTGTGTGTGTGTGTGTGTGTGTGTGTGTGTCTGTCTGTCTGTCTGTCTGTGTTTCTGTGTCTGTGTCTGTGCAGAATACATAGATATGTATAAAATGTGTACCAGTGCATGCGCACATCTGTATGAAGGCCAGACGTCAACCTCAGATATCTCAATTTTTTTCTCAATTACCCTCCACTTTTATTTTTTTATATTAAATTTTCCACACCTAGAAAAGGTGAGTTTTTAAAGTGGCATACATGGTTTAGTTTTTTATCTCAGGCTTCTCCATTAAAGACTCCCTACCTCTTTTGGCTTCCTTCCACTTTTAGAGGTTATATATCCAGTGGTGGATGAGTGAGCCCTAGGAATCTATCTCTGTCTCTCCAATGCTGAGATTACAAGAACACATCACCACACCCAGCATTTTAGCATTTTAGTCATTTATGGTATGTGTATGGGTGTTTTGCCTGCATGTATGTGCACCACATGTTGCCCACAGAGGCCAGAAGAGACTGTGAGATCCCAGAGGACTGAGTTACAAATGGTTGTGAGCTACCTTGTGAGTGCTGGGCATCATACCCAATGCTCTTAACTCCACTGAGCCATCTATCCAGCTCCAAACCCACCATTTTATGATGATGAGAAATCAAACTCAGCTCCTTCTGCTTGCACAGGTCAGCACTTTACCGTCTTCCTATTTCCTTATCCCATCTTCTTTAAACTCTCTAGTGTTCACTGAAAGCCTGGGTTGAGAGACAGTTCAGAGTTCCCACTCAAAGGGGGTTTTCTCCTCGGAAGACAAATGGCTTAGCTCAGCTCTTACCTCTCCTAGGAACAGACTAGATCCTCCTGTCCTCAGTTTGAGTCTTAATATCGTGTGCATTGGTGGGATGGTGGTAAACACATCTGTTTTCCAAGTCTTAATATTGACATCCTGAAGCCAGGGCCAGTGCACTACCCTGCAAAACAGAATCCTGGGGACTCTCCTTATACCCAATGCCAGGACCAAGCAGCTTCCACCCTGATCTAGACAAGTTACACCCTATGCTGTCTCATTTAATCCTTAGTTCAACCTTGTGGAAGGCCATCCACCTTCTGCATATGAGGCCAAGAAAAACACTCTGTAGAATTCAGAAAGATATCCTTTCACAAGGAAAACACTACAGAGTGTTTTTCTGTAGAATTCAGAAAGATATCCTTGTGAAAGGACAGCATGGTTTCTGGTTGAGCACTAGATAGAGATGGCCTGAGACCACGAAGGTTGGAGACCCCACAAGTTTCCCTCCAAAGGATGGCATGTATTTCACCACACTCCCAGACTCTAGGCTCCTGACAGGAGGCTGGAAATCTCCATTGATCCGCACCTTTCAAACACATAGGACAACGCCCCTACTAGCCCGTCCACAGGTAGAGGGTGTGACTACAGGCCACAGAGCCTCAAGATAGATCTCCATATTAATGAGATACCTAAAGGTCAGAGGGTGTAGCCAAGTAATCACTCCTTTCCAGACCCTCCTTCTTGAAAAAGGTATTTTAACCTCAGGCCCACCCTGAGAATACCACGATATAGTTTCATCCTTTTTCTGCCATGACAATAATTTTAATACCATGAACTATTTCTCTTCTTTGGGACCTGCTGTGGAGAACAGTGGAGAAGGTTTTTAACTACCGAGCAGTCGCCTAATCTCCTGCAGATGACCTCTCTACACAAGCAAGCTGAGCCAGCCATGACCCAACCAAGGGAGCCGCTGAGACCAAGAGTCTCATTCCCACAAGACTCAGCCAGAGCTCATCCTTCCCTGTCTCCTCTTCAGCTGCAGGCCAATCTAGTCTGTATGCCCCCATCTCAACCCTTCCTCAGCCTCTCAACAGTGCCTGAGAGCCCAAGGACCTAAAAACCAAATGGTCCCCAGCCGCCTTTTGGCCTAGGGACCCCCAACTCAAGAGCTCCAGCCCCCGAGGGACCTCAGACTGTGTTCCCCAACCCCTGGAGCAGAGTCCCACAGCTTCACACAGCCTGACATCTGCCATGGAGTAAACACAAATTCCTGAGCCTCTGCCTCTCTGAGCCATGGCCCTAGCCCCTTAAAGGGATAGACGCGAGAACCACAATTCAACCCAACAACAAACCCACACACACAACAACCCCACAATATCCCAGAAGAAATAACACAGGATAGAGAAAGAGAGATCTTCCCACCCAAAGGACGAGACTCCCAGCCCTTCCCCCACCCCCAGTGCCTTTGTACTCCCTTCATGGCACAAGGTTGTTTTCAAAATTTCAGTACCTGTATGTTCAGAGCTCAGCCAGGTCCAGGCAGAAGCAGAAGCATAAGTTATAACCATAACTCTCTTGGGAGGAACAGACTACCCCCAACAAGTACACCAAGATCTGCAGGTGCAGGTGGCAGGTGAGACAGGAAAAGAGCATGCTGGGGGGTGGGGGAGCTTCTCCTAGAGATAAGGGGAAGGAACTGGTGTGAGAGTCCTCAGGATGCTCAGAAGTGAGAGGTATATTCCACCCAGATTTCCCCATTGGTAGGAACAGGTAGGGGACTTGAGTGTGACCTCAGCAGGCAGATTCTGTCCCCTCTTCTCTAGTCTACACCTAACTCAGGGTGGGGCTAAACTAGACCTACATTTGTGGGTCTGGAGGTCTAGGGAAACTGGAGAAAGGATCTGGCTCAAAGGAAGGATGGTGGGAAAATGGTGGGAAGGAGGCTCTGCCGGGGAAGGTTCTGATGGTCTTCCCGTCCATTGTGTACTACTTCCCCCAAAGCAACTGAGTCTGTGACTATTTGCCAGCTGCTGACTCAGGTAAATCCTGGAATCTCAATACTCAACACAATGGAAGTTTACTCTCTGCTATCATTCCTGGATGGACAACCTTTCACATGCTCCTTCAGGGACCCAGGCTCCTTCCACATTGTGGTTCTGTTCCCTAAGCCCACCTAACTGTCAGAAACGTTGGGAAATAGTCTGTGTATGTGCTCTTGGAATGGGAAGACAAGTTTAATGAAAAGAAAAGCTTTTGTCACTGTAGATCACCTATTGGCACTTAGAACCAAAGACTCACTGAATGTAAGAAGTATGAATTCAGAGAATGTTTTAGTGTGGACTCAGAGAACTCTCAAGTCTCAAAAGCCCAGAATTGTAAAACAATCCTTCCCTAGACTCTTGAAGGTGGCAGTGGAGATGTCCATCCTTTCATCAGATTTCAAGATGCTTGAGGGAAAGCAAGTGTCTTCTGCTACCTCATATGTCCATAGCACACCATTTCCCATTCGTTATAGCTGCTCCAGGGAGGGTTGGAGAAAGGTGAGTCATGCCTACTGAGCACCAGGCACCCCTCTTAAGCATCTTGAATATTTAATTCACCTACTTCTCACAACAGCCCTCATCAAATATGACTTTGATTATCTCTACAGTTGACGGACAGGGGTGGGGGGAATGAAGACAAGAGACTAAGGAAGCACACCTAGGTTGAGACGGCTAGGAACATTCCAGAGACATCTGCAGACAGGTAAATGTTAAAATCAGGCAAGTGGCTTCCCCGTTTCCTTTCACCCTCTCCTCCAGTTGCAAAAGAGAAAGACAGTAGTCATCTGGGCATGGCTTGATGTATGAATATTCTTGCAGGCAGAGAACAATGAACTTTGTCATTTGCTTCCTGAACTTCTTGCTTGCTGTCCCCATCACAATGGAAAAACTGGCAAGCCCACTTTCATTTTCAGGAGGGGATTGAAGTCAGTTTGAAGCAGGAACTATGCAAGGGCTTATCTACCCACTCACTAAAGAGACCTCACTGGCTCCATCTAATTAACAATAAACCAGATGCCCCAACACAATCCCCTTCTACATCTGTAGCAGGCTGACAGTCTAAAAATGCCAGCCTCCTCCTTGTGTGTCAGCTAAATGTCATTGGCGACATTTGATGCAATTCAGAGATGAAAGTAAATCCAATATTATCTCTGACTAAATAACTACAGGCCTAATCAGGGGGCTCCAAGCCCCAGAGCACACTAGGATGGGGTGGGAGGGAGAAGGCAGCCCAGCCTACAGGAAGGTGGAAGAACAGGCCGCTTCCAAAATACCCAACCACCAGCTGCCCGTGGACAGCAAACCAACTTGATGCCCTACTTCTGCTAGGAAGGATCTAGAGTGACAACCCCCAAGGTCACCTGTTTAAGGACAGAGAGTTGTCTCTCCTCTCTGGGGCTCAGTTCTTCACCTGTTACGGGAACACAGGCAAAGTAGAAAATAACTCATGCCATCCTGAAGGGCAACAATTCAATCACCTAGTCAGCCCTTATTTACATGAGAGGCTAGGGTCTGGGTGCTGGGGTACAGCAGCTTATGCATAGACTGTAAGCACCATGAACAGAAACATCAGCTCTCTCCTATACAAACTGTATCTCAGCCTAGCCTACTAGTGATCCCCAGTCTGTGCTGCCCCGCGTTTGGGGGCCAGGGTGATCCAGTCCATTCGGGTCAGTCAACAGTGTCTAGTATGAGAGAGAATGAGAATGGAGACAAGACAGAGAGTCTGATCAAGTCCCATTTATTGAAAGGAAATCCTGGGTATTTATAGACACAAGCAGGGGAACATGGCTGAAGGCACTTTACAACGAGCCTTGCAGCTGTGGACACTATGCAACAAAACAGGATATGTGAGAAAAACAAAATGTTTATCAGAGTGTGCTCAGCTGTTGTGGGCTGTTGAGAAACAAGTCTCTTGTCAGGGTGTATGGCCTGAGACGGCTGCAAAGATGATAGCTGCTTTCTGCTAGGAGTCGGCTCCCAACATACTAGGAGCTCAAATGTGTGCAGTGAATGAACACATGAGTGAGTGAAGGAATCTACTTGGCTGCCATCCCCAGACCTAGAAGCTCCTTGGGAGGCTGTGTGATCCTCAAGAACAGAGATCAAGTATTCCTTGTCTCTGGGTGTCCAGTGCCTACATGAATGATAATCATGATACAAACTGTGTTAATTCCCACCATGTGTGACACAGATGAGTGGTGGGTGGGCAGGTGGCTTCTTAGTGGAAAAAAAAAACAAGAAAACCCCTCCACTAGGAGATTGGAACCAGCATCTCTAATGAGAGGCAGCTGGCCACAAGAAGATCCTGATGTTCTGAGGAGGACACGGTGTTTACACGGGGTTCTAGACAGCAAAGTGAATCATGGGAAACATCAGACAGCTCAAAGTGAGAAATGAATCCACTGAAAAGGGATCTGGAGGAGGGAGAGGTGCAGAGAGTGAGCACACTGTGTCTTCAAAAGTGTCACTGTCATAGAAGACAGAGAAAAGCTGAGGGCCTGCTCCAAGCCATGGGAAACTAAAGAACTGTGACAATGAAATACAACAGGCTCACAGTCTTCATGAAAGTTTCAGTAGTGGTTTCTCCTGTTTTAACCAATTATTCCAGATGTAGTGCCTTAAAACAACAGAAATGTATTTATAATAGGGACCCCCCCTTAGGAAGGCATTATTCAGCCCATAACAGTCAATAATTGAGAAAAGTTTTGAATCAGTCAAATGTCTGTTAAGTGTGTTGGAGCTACTCCTAAAATACATGCCCTAAAGCTTTTAGAGGCAAGGAGTCGTGATGTATGGAACTTCTTCTAGGGCAGTTCTGGGATCTGATCTGTGTGTGATATATGTGCAGCAATGTAAGCAATGTAAGGCAGAGGCTCTCCTGTACCACAGGTGCTTCTGAGCAAATAATTAACAATAACAAGTGTAGATAAACTCTCTTGAACTTTAATGTGAACTAGAATTGATTTCCAAGATGTGAGAGGCTGTTTCCATTGGAGGTTGCTCAAGGGTAGAGATGAAGGGGTTCTGAAGTGGAAACGTAAGGGTTCTTTGGAAAGTCAGCTGCGTTGGGTGCTGTTTTGCTGGGGTAAACAAGTGAAGAAGCGTTTTGCTGAAGCAGACACAGAGGAAAGGATTTTGCAAAAGCAAGCACGTGAAAGGACATGTGATGAAGGAGTCTTTGCTAATGACACACATGTATTGGTCCGCCTTACATTTCGTAGTTGAGCTCCATTTGTCAGGATTCCATAGAGAGAGACACATCACAAAACTTCTGGTGGTGTGCTGCAGTTTCTTGCCACTTCAGCAGACTCGGGCTGGTTGGCAGAGTGATGTCAGCTGAGACAGACGAACGTGCTGAGGCAAGACACACCTGAGACAAAACTCAAGGTGAAGCAAGACCCCCGTGGAGGACACATGACATTTGGAGAGAGTATGAAAGGGTGGAGGACACATGATGTTTGGAGAGAGTATAAAAGGGACTGACAGTGACGGAGGCTGAGCTAGGCTCGCTCATAGAGCTAGCAGTGCAGTGCTTGTTGGTCTTTCATCGTCACTGATCTTTGCTTCACTGAGAGGCATAACCAAGAACTTCTCTGGGCATTCTTCCCTGGTCCCTCCTGCTGGCTTGTGCCAAGGCTGAGGCCTGGCTGTCTCTGCTTGTTAGTGCCACCACTGCTGATTTGTGTTTGCTATCCTGATGCTACCAAACTAGACTGCTGGTGTATCTGTGAAGTGTTTGAGAGTGGATGGAGCTGCCACTGCTGACCTGTGAACTGAACTGCCAATTTCCAGACAACACAGACAGGAGTTGCTCCAAAGAACCTTTCTAAACAGGTCCACTTCCCCTGTACCCTTTCTTTTCCGCTACCTCTGGTGGATGGTGGGCTAGAAGGGAGGTTAAAGCCTTTAGGAACCTTTGAAAAAAAATTAAAGTTTCAGGTCCTGTGTCTCAGTTTCAACTCCCCAGAGAGATAAAGGGGACTCCTCAGAGTTCCTCTTGCAGACAGAGGAAACCCATGCTCCAAGGATGACATCTGGCTTCTTCATTATACCCAATCCCCTCTCTGGCAATAGCATCTTTTAATTTTTTTCTCATTTGTTTGATAATTTTCCACATGCATATAACGTTCTGATCTAACATCCCCCCCCATTTTATCCCTCCAGTTTCTTCCAGTTCCCCCCTCACACTCTTCTCTCTCAACCTCATGAGTTTCTTTTCTAGACCCACCGAGTCCACTCTGTGCTGCTTGTGTGTGCGTGGGTGTAGGAGCACCTGCTGGAACACAAGTGGCCTCCCAGGAGCAGCATCCCTGAAGAAAACTGACTTCCTTCCAGCATGTGCCCTCTCCCATCCCTGTCAGGATTTTAGCTGGCTTGATCTTGTCCCAGCTGCAGTGAGTTCATAAAAGCAGATGTTCTGTCCTGCTAGGGAAAGTTTGTCTGCAGTGACCCGACTCTTACAATCTTTACTTCCCATTTCCCAAGATGATCCCTGAGCCTTGGGAGGGGGAGGGTATGCTATCTCTGTCCCATTTAAAGCTAAACAGACCAGAGTCTCTTATTCTCTATATGCTGACCAGTTGCAAGTCTCTGTTTAATCACTGTCTACTGCAGGAGGAAGTGTCCTTGGCAATACCATCTCTACCTTCCACCTACTCCTCGGTCCAGTTACTGCCACACTCCAAACTGCACCAAAGCAATTGACCCTTTATTAACCAGGCCGTCTGGTACCATGTACATCTCTGCGTTGTATGTATGATCCCCACAGCACCCCTCAGAGTTGAGCACTACTATTTCCTAAGTCAATTGGATGGCCAGGAAACCACATAGCTTGTTCCAGATTACCTAACAAGATTCACATCTATGTGGTTCTAAGCCAGGCTTTTTTCAACATGCAGCTCTGCCCCAACCTCCAAGTGCTGGTTCCAAGATTGTTTCCTAAGTACTCACCCAGTACTTATTTGCCAGGTACAAATACAATCAATACCCACCCCCAGCCTCCAGGACAAATAATCTGACAGAGAAACCCACCAGAGCTGAGGCAGGTAAGGTGTCAGAGAGAGTTTGGGACCAGGACCAGCCAGGGTTCAAGAGTCTAGCCCTCAAACCCTCTGAGCTAAGCCTTAGCAAGAAGCCTGGAAGTAAGTGAGCAGTGGTAGCACACACCTTTAATCCCCGAATTTGGAAGGCAGAGGTAGGTGGAGACCGGACCCCAGGCTAGCCTGGTCTACAAAGTGAGCTCTAGGAAAACCAGAGCTACACAGAGAAACCCTCATCTCGAAAAACAGAAGGAGAGGAGGAAGAGGAGGAGGAGGAGGAGGAGGAGGAGGAGGAAGAGAGAAAGAAAGGAGAAGGAAGAGGAAAGGAGGAGGAGAGAAGGAGGAGGAGGAGGAAAAAGAGGAGGAGGAGGAGGAGGAGGAGGAGGAGGAGGAGG
>JANHMN010000004.1:37839948-37853500 GCA_030674055.1 Rhabdomys pumilio
ACACACACACACACACACACACACACACACACACACACACACACACACACACACACACACACACACACAAAAATCTATGGAGAGAGATTTTCTTAGCCGGTCTCTGCTGCCCTCTAGTGGTAGTTAGTTATAGCGATGACTGAACTAGGCCTCACCTAGAGAACTAGGACCTGTAAACTACGACTTGTAAACACGGATGGATTTGAGGTACAGAATCAGGGGATCACAGTGAAAGACAATCAGTATCTCACAGATCAAAACTTGAGCTCCAAAGTCAATTTGGGTTTGAGCTTAGCAAAAACAGCCATGGCAGACATCACAGACTAACCGCAAAGTCACCATTCCAGAGCCTGCTCCCTAGAGGCCAATAGACTTCCAGGGGACAGTTGGGGCTCCTCTTCCTCTCTTCCAATGTGCGTCACCTTTCGTTCTCCAGACACCTGAAACCCTTAGTGGACTGTGTGAATCCCAGGCACCTCGGACTCCCCAGCGTCTTGTACCCCTGTTCCTCTGGGGGTCTGAGCAGACTGAGGAAGACAGCACCAGCTGAAGTCTCTGGGTTTGCAGGGCATCTCCACACTGCACCCAGCCTCTAGCTTAAGATGTCACTACTCCCTCCCTCTGTCCTTTCAAGACACCACCGTGAATACTCCCCTTTCTCTTCAGTGAGCCTCACTCCCCAACACAAACCACTGAAGTCCCGCCTCTGTTCATGCATGCTCAGCACCTGCATCTCAGGGAGCTCAAATCAATCAGCACGTTTCTTCTGAGCGCTATTACACCTCCCCTCGATTAGCAAGGGCTCTCAAGAATCTCCCACTGAGCAAAAAAAGCTGGTTTCCCTGGAGCCCGATCCTGAGCTGGTGCCAGCCTGCTCTTCACAGGGGTGTCCACCTTCACAGACACACTTCCTCATCAGCGCTCACTCTGTATCTCCTGCATCCGGGTGCTACCGCCCGTCCAGGTACCATTCTCCTAGAGACCCCAAACAGCTCCATGTTGTCATAGCATCCCTCCATCCTTGTCGTGGCACAGCCATCTCCCTGTCTCTCCCCTGCTTCCCAGACGGACCTTCCTCTGCCTCTTTTGAGTCTCTTATTTCCTGCCTGTGGGGGAGGGGGATAAGAGGCTGGTGGCCCTCGGGTTGACCACCTACGCTCCCTCCTCTCCTTTCTCCAGAGAAACTCCAGCTATGTGTACATCAGCTGAGACTCCCGTTTGTAAGGAACGGGACTACATTTGCTCCTAAGTAACGATTGACTGGAGGAAGACACACCAAACCTCACGAGGAACGTGTGCTGACACTCCTGAACTTAGAGGCAAAGGACACTAGTGGAGCAATCCGTATTCAAGATCTTCTGTGTTCAGCAACAGAGGGGTTTATGGGTATTGAGTCCCAGTAGGCTCTTCCTTGGAAGTCCTTCCTTTGAGCTGCCTTGCAGTCATCTTCTCTCCTTAGCAGCAGTCAACTCACAACACGGCAGAATAGACCCATCCGTGTCGGTGGTTTCAAACCAACTGTCAAACATTACACTACTACTTAGAGTTAAATGGTACAAACTTACAGTTAAATAGATGAACTGTAAGAGAAGACGGTATTGTGTAATTACTCAAAGTGCCTGGCCCCGTGCCTGTTTGCTGTGCTGTGCTCAACTTCTGTGCTCTCAAGGGACTCAGTTCTGCTGTGCCTGCCTGGCCTACACACTGTCTCAGACATGAACTATATCATGCTCCCTTGCCTCTGCCTCAGGACATGGCCTCCGTAGCTTGAGATCAGCTTGGGGAGAGCATTTAGACCACAGAGAGTGGCAAATGCTTCCAATCCGGGCTTGAGCCTTATTGATTGTCTGGACAAGAAATCAGCAAGTGATAAAACTCTTTCTGTGTGTTGAACTAAGGATATGTTTTCTTATTCTTTTGACTCTCTGTGTGTGGAATGGCCATGCATGTACCTGTATGCATGTGGTGTCCATGTGCGTGTGTGAGGCATGTGCGTGTGTGAGGTGGTCATGGGGCACTTTTCTATATTTCTCCCTATCTCGTTCACTTAACACAGGGTCTCTCACAGAACCTAAAGCTCCCCCATTTTTGGTTGGCATGACTGGCCAGTAATAGCCAGCACTGCTCTAGTGTTTGCCCTGCCACCCTAATGCTGGACTTATAGGTGCACACAGCAATGTCTGGCTTTTTGTTATTGCTTCATAAGTGATGGGAATCTAAACTCAGGCCCTCATGCTCTCACAGGCCCGACTTCTACATCTTTTAATTCTTTAAAAATACAAAAAATAGACTATGCAGTGATCCTTTACATCAACTGCTGGGCATAGTGAGGAGGGTCCCGAGTCAGCCCCTCCATCAAGCTCAGCCGCTCAGGGAGCTAAGACACGGGATGTTTTGACTGTGCTTACCCCCACACCAGGGCCAGGCAGAGTCGGGCTGTGTGAAGCTGAGGGGGCACCGCTCCAGGGGTGGGTGTAGGACTGTGGAAGGGCAGCCTGGTTTCTGGTCAAGCACTGCTGGACTGCAGTCTGAGGTCCTGGGGACAGCCAGAGCTAGCTGGAGAGCATTGAGTGTGTAGGAGCATGACCTCAAAGATTATTATAAGACCCCAGTTTTTTCCTGTTTATCATTTGTTCTCCAGTCATGAGATAAACATCCTTGCAACAGTCCCAGAGTAACCAACAAACCAGTTATGGGCTGAAATGTCCAAATCTGTGAGCCAACACAAACCTTTTCTCTTTATAACTTGATTATCTCAAGTATTTTGTTATAGTAACAGGAAGCTTACACATTCCCAAATACTTAACAACCAAGAGCTTCTTTTTTCACCCTCTGCTTTTTCTTTTTTTCAATAATCTGACTCTATTGCTTCTCTTGTCTGAGAATATCAATCGTGTGTTGGGTTTCTTTGTTAAATTTTTATCTCCTTTCTTCCTTATTTTCTTCTGCCAATTCCTTTCATCTGATTGGCAAATGAGTTGTTTGGTTGGTTGATTGGTTGCATTGACTTGGTTTATCTCTAGCTTCTGGAAGTGTTCCTTCCCTGTCTGATTGTCTTTGGATATCTTCATGTGAGACGTTCATTGCTAAAAGTACCAAGGCTCCTAGAAGAGATGGAAGGGCCTGAAGTGGAGTGAAGCAGATGACAGTGTCTGTGACACAGACTTCTAGAGTCACACCGAGAGGACTAAGAGCCAGCTCCAGGGGCTTCAAGTGAACAGGTATAAAACAAATTTAACAAACAAATACAATCCAATTAGAATTGTCTATACTCACTGACAGAGATCTGTGAGTCCAGAGTGATACAATTTATAAATAAATATAAATGAGCTGGGCAGTGGTGGTGCACACCTTTAATCCCAGCACTTGGGAGGCAGAGGCAGGCGGATTTCTGAGTTCGAGGCCAGCCTGGTCTACAGAGTGAGTTCCAGGACAGCCAGGGCTACACAGAGAAACCCTGTCTCAAAAAAAAAAACCCAAATAAATAAATAAATAAATAAATAAATAAATAAAATATATATGAAGAAAGAAAGTGTTTCCTTATAGCAGAAAAGCAACTAATAAAGAATTAATTTAAAATGATAAGATAGCATCCTAAGACAATAGAAGCAAAAGCCACAAATGATGTTAAACTGACACGTGATAGCTGTTAATTACAAAAGGAAAAACAGTAGCACTGCACAGAAGAAACCTGGCAGTCACTTTCTTAGACAGGTAATTAAGGTTCAGCTCAGCAGCATGAAGTAATCAGACATCATGTGTCAGGGAAGATGCTCCTGTGAGTGGTGCATAGATTGAACACCGTAGGTAGGCACCCACAGAACAAGGACACCCCAGACTGAAGGACACCCTGTACCATGCCCACTGTGCTCTTGAGAAAATGTTCATTTCACACGAACAAAGGAAGATGGAGACACTGCTTCAGGTTCTAAGGAGGATAGAGATACAGCTGTGCCCTGGGGGCTGGGCAATGTTCAGTGGACAAAGCACCGCAAGCATGAGGACCAGAGTTATAGTTCTCCATATCCATGAAGAAGCCAGTGGACTTTGGGCCTATCTATAACACAGGTTGGCAGACCTAGAGGCAGGGATCCCTGAGGGCAAGCTAACTAGCTTGACTGGCTCTATCTAATCACAGGCTCTGGCTGCAAGTGACCTTACCTCATAAATAAGGAAGAGAGTGATCAAGGAAGACACTATTGTTCATCTCTGGTTGAACTCTCACTCAAGATGTAGACATGTATACACACCACACACACACACACACACACACACACACACACACACACATACACATATACATACACACACACACACACACACATACACACACACACACACATACACATATACACACACACACACACACACACACACACACACACACACACACCATCTGGAGATTTTTGCTGTCCTCACAGACATTACTGGAACAAGTTGTAAATGTGATCTGTAAATAAAAGCTCTGAATCAATGTTGATTTCAATGTTAAAAAGAACACCACAGAAAAAGAACCCAGTTGGAGTGGTACAACCTTTAATCCCAGGACTCCAGAGGCAGAGGCTGGTGAATCTCTGTGAGTTTGAGGCCAGCCTGGTCCAGAGAGATTCTGTCTCAAAAACACAAACAAACAAACAATAACAACAGCAATAACAAAAACTACCATTTCAGAAGCTATGCACTAAATAGCTGTAGAAATGGCTCTTACAAGAGGCTTGGGATCTGTTCCCAACACCCACATGGTGGCTCACAACCAGATGCAACTTCCTCTTAGAGCTTCTGCGGACACGAGGTTCATATAACGTCGCTCACATAAATCCACGTAGGCACATACACATGAAATGAAAATAAAGGGTTTTAAAAGAGAAATGTGAAGTACGTTATTTGGCATCATTATAAAAATTTTGCAAGATTTTGGTAGAATCTAGAATAGGTAAGACTAGGCCCTGCGCTGGGGTTCGAACACCTACTCTAACTCTACGCTCAATTACTGAGCTCCACTCCTCAGCCCACCTCCAAACATCAGGAGGGTTTGGTTTGGTTTGGTTTGGTTTGTTATGTTTTGTTGTTTTAGGAAAAACTGAAAATCTGACTAGAAACTGAGCGTGCAGGTCTAACTAAGGTGGAGCTCCTGAGAAGTCGGACTGAGCTACCTCTTTGTGTGTCCCCTGGCACGCCCACTATCGCTTTCCAGACTCCTACCTGGGGCTCGGTCCTAACCATCGGTTCTGGGAGCCCACGGGGCTGAGAGGGTGGTGAAGGGAACATCCAGGAAGTGAATGTGAATTCAGTCCTTTGAGCAGACCGCTCTGCTTATCAAAAACAGTAGCTGTCAGAGACCAGTGGGATCACACAAAGCCCTGCTGTAGCAGATATATCCTGTGCTTAGAACGTGCCTCAAGATGCCTGCCACGTGAAGAAGGAGACAAGGAAGCCGAGAGGGGGCTTGGGGGACGGTCGACAGCGGCAGAACCTCGGCATTCTAGGGAAGAGATCGATACGTTCATTAGCTTGACTACAACAATCATTTCACAATGCGTATCCTCGAAGCATTAATTTCTAAGCCTTAAATATATACAATTTTGTCAATCATGCCTCAATAAGGCTGGAGAAAAGTTAATCCCAGTGCTTCCTGTTCCCTTTGTCCTTACAGGTTTGAATACTTCAATCAGAGCTGCTGCTGTTTTAACGGTCTCAGGTGTTCAGCCTCCATGGCTCACTGGAAAAACCTCGCTCTGCTTTCTCATCTATCTCTTCATGGTGACAAGCGACCTTCGTGCAATTAAGAACATTCATGCTTAAACGCAAGAGATTAAATGCCGGGAACGCACACAACAAAGTGTATAAATAACCAGGCTTCTGACAAGAAGATCATCGGGCAGTGAAAAGAAGCTGGATGACGTGGGAAATGCGCCCAGAGATGTTGTTGGTTCAAATCCCAATGCCTGGGCCTCGTGGCATCATCAGCCCTGAGCAAGAAAGAGAGCCTCTTTAAACCTTATTTTTAAAAACTTCTTTAACCGTAGATTACAACAGCAACCCCTTGAGAAGGAAGCCCCTTGCTGACGGAGAAGTGCTTGTGGGATAAGGTTCTGGAAAACGAGGGGAGCTGAGGGCTTTTTCCAGTGTTAAAAGGCAAAACGGAGCCACTGTACCTAGGCAACGTCCTCTTCAGGGGCTGATGCTCAGAACAGGACCGCGTCCACGCTCCAAAAGCGAGATTTTTAAAAAATGAAAAACACCTGCATGGAGGGTACAAGGCAGGTTAAAGGCTGGGCGCCAAACAGCACCAGAGAGGCGCCACCATGGGGCGAAGCCCGAGGAACGGCGTTTCCAACATGCGCCACATGGGGGCAGCAGAGGACAAGCGGAGCAAACCTGGGCGATGGCGTGGACCAGGGTAGGAGCAAAAAGAATGTAACACAGACCTGGAATCGGAAAAGAACACTCGCCAAAAAAAAAAAAAAAAAAAAAAAAAAAAAAAAAAAAAAAAAAAAAAAAGACCGTGCGGGAGAAACCTTGACGAGGGGAGGACTCTGCTCACCACAGCGACCACCTATGTGTGAACAATCACAACCTGTAAGATCGTGCACTCGGTTTACCATGTAGGGGTATACAGACTGAGGAGGAGCTGATGCATAGTCATTTGACTTCTCTGTGCCTTGCTTCCTCTCCTTCTCTCACAGGGTTGCTGCAAGGAAATGAGATAACGAATCCAGTGTCCTAACAGGACATAGCAACTGCTATCTTGGAGATGATGTCACCGATGCCCTTGGTTCTGAATGTTCACAACAGGAAGAAGGGCTCGTGGGTTTCAGGTTTTAAAATTACTATGATGGGGGCGGGGGAGGCATTTCTCTCATATTACAGATGATGCAACTGAGCCCCAAATTGACTGAACGACTTAGCACCCAAATCAAGGGCTAGAAAATGCCAGGGCCAGAGCTCACGACAGGCCACTTTATTCTTTCTTGCACTATGTCCTCCCTCATATCAGGAGATAGAAAATGCCTACTCATTCCAAGATGTGATTCCCAAAATCTTCACTTCCTGTCCAGTGTAGCTGGCACCAAATCTGAGGCTGAACCTACCACTCAGGTGGCACCAGAAGAGGCTGAATGTCGGTAAGAGAGACTGAGACTGCACTTGGTTCCTAAGATTCACTCAGCTGCAGCTGAGTGATCCTGAGGTGCTTACCAACACACACACACACACACACACACACACACACACACACACCATCTCTTAGGTAGTAAGATCCTTCCTTCCTCAGCAGAATAGAATGAGCCCAAATGTGCACACAAGATACTCTAAGCAGGGACTTGGTTAATATCTGAAAAAAGACCAAGAACAAGCTCACTGGGTTGTTTCTCAGGATCTTGTGCTGTAACGGAGCAGACTTTCGGTCAGATCTGCTTCTTGCTTTGCTGTGTCGTGAGCCCGTGGGGACACACAACATCTAATACAATTGAATACAGTAAAAATAGTAACTTGAGGGCAGGCCCTTATGCCAAGCACACACCTCAAGAAGAATGCATGCATGCTTGAGACTAACTGTACAAGCGGAGTAAGTTTCAAAGAGCCTTGGCTTCAGCTTTGTGACGCTAAACAGCTTCCTCTCCTTGAGCACATCCCTAACAGATGGCCCCAGATTTAATCCGCAGAATGAACTATGTACTCACCACATGACCCCCCTCCAGCCATCCCCTTCGTCAGTCACAGTCCTCCACCAAGGACCCGGCTCCTGTGTCCCTTGTCTATTTGAAGAGGGAAGGTGTTTCCTCCTGCCTCCCCCCCCCAAAAAAAAGACTTCTCACACATTCACCCCCTCATTTATCCTCTAGGTTCCTCCTCCTTCCTCAGCAGAACGACCTGCCTCCAACCCCCACACAGTTGGTGCCCACAGTCGTAATCTCCACTGCCTCCCCACACTTCTCTCCCTTGGGCCCTAACCCACTCCTCCCAAAAGTTCCAACCAAAAAAGTTTGCTTTCTCTCAAGGAGCACTGTGAATTCCTAAACACAGCGAAAGACACCGCTCTGCGTGCTAAAGCTACCGCTTAGCAGCCTGACCTTCCCTCCTTCCAGAACCTTCCAGACTCTTTTGACACCAGTCTCTTCTCCTTCTCCATAGATTACTCTCCCCTACAGATACCTCCAGAACTCTCTGGGCTGAGTGTAGACCCCACACACCTACCCCCTCCTCCTCGTTTCTCCCCTTGTCCTACAGAAAATTCCAGTTCAAAACGTTAAACTGAGCAGAGTGTCTGCTCCGTGCCTTGAACACTGTAGCCCCAACACTCAGTCAACCTAGCCTGAAAGATCAGTGTGACTCAATGCGGTTCTCATCCCGTGATCCAAAACCGTTCTCAGCCAGCAGAGGGCACTGGACACCACATCCGTGCACCTGCCTGCTCAGACGTCTTCCAAGCCCCAGACCCTGGGGAGCTCCCTCTAGCTCTCGCTGCCGCAACAAACAACAAATCCCCGCACCCCACGCGCCCGCTGCCGCCACGGTTGTGCATTGACCACTGAGACCAGCGGCAGCCGGCAGATGTAGTGCCTTCCCAGAGCTATGGGGTCAGCACGCGGCTTTTTAAAACAAATTATTGCCAACTGCACGATCTCCCTAAGGTTACAACCTAAAACAGCTTTAAACAACAGAAGTTTGTCCTCGGGCCTTTCTGGAAACTGGAAGTCTAAAATCAAGACGTCCAAAGCCATGCTCCCTGCAATGGCTACAGGGAAGAACCCTTCCTTGCTTCCCCTAGCTCCTTTGTTCTGTCTCTGTCCCTGGTTTCTGACCACTTGGTTGGAATGGCTACTCTCAACGACACGGCTTAAATCTGTGAAGAGACCGTTTCTAGTGAAGCTACTTTTGTGATTCCAGGTGAACACTCAGTACACTCAAAGAGCAGATTTGGTGTGACAAGTTGGATTACGGCTTCTCTTTTTTAAAGCCCGGATCTACTCCACGTCACCCTGCATCTCAGATTCCCACGTGGCCAAAAGCTAGGACACAGTTTTTACAAAACCATTACAAGGGTCTCCGCTCTCTGCTTAGGACAGTCCTTCCTTAAGGCCTGAACAAATGCAGTCTCCAGCAAACATCCTCCTGAAAGCTGGTAGTCACTTGCGGTGAGCAGGCAGAAGAGGCAGAGTAGAGGTGTCCCTGGATACTGTCAACTTAATTACAGCTCTCTTAGATTATCTGCCCAGTTCCTACAGAAATCCTCATCTGATACCTGACTACACAATAATGACACATTGGACTCTCACTATGTGACACTGTCCACACACCATGTACACACAACACACAAACACACAGTGTCTTCACCATTCCGAAGTGTACCTGCCCACTTTTCAAATGTCATCATCCTCGGTGCTCTACGGACTTCCCCTGACTTACAAGAGTCCATTTCTGCTACCCCATGTCAGTTCTCAACACCAGCCTGACAAGAATTCGTTTATAATCTGAACACGCCTGCTCGTGGGTAACTGCAGTTCAAGGAGTTCGCCAACAGGGGGTGCTGCTCCAGCCATTCATGCCCCCATTGGCGCTCTGTCCTGCCTTATTGTCTCCTGTAGTCCAATAGATGCTTCCTGGAGCCATCTGCAGACACCTTAATCTCAGGACAGGCTTCGGACGAAACCAAATCTAAAGCCCAAGGCTTGTGTTCTTCATCTCCCCAGGCCACAGAACATAGAGTGATGAGCAAACCCACCAGAAAGAATGTTAATTAGTAATTTATTCAGCTGATAGAGTGGGGGTATAGAACATTGGTAAAATGCTTGCCTATCATGTGAAACAAAAACAAAAATCCTCGCCAGCCCAGGACTGGGGTAAATACTGGGTTGCAGCAGGATGAAGCGCCCTGCCCCCGCACTCACACCCCCCCCCCCCCACCCCACACACCTTCCTGCTTTCTATCCTTCTAAAGCTTCAAAGTGTGGGGACACCAACTTTTAAGAAAAACCAGTTTGCTGCCTCTGAAACCCTACAGCATGACCTTGAAATTTTGGGAGAATATTAAAAAGTCAGAAAGTAGCCCAATCTAATAAAGAAAGAAAAGTCGCCGTGGATGCGACCTCGCTTATTCGCACAGCAAATATCCCCTGAGCACCTGCTCAAGTCTTCTGACACTGGGCACAAACAAGTGAACTGCAAACAACCGCACAAGAGCAGCGGTTCCACCGCAAGCATAGCGTGGGAGGCAGTGCTTAGAGGGGGCAGGGTCACTGGAGCTGCCATGGGAGCATGGGAAGGGGCTTGCAGTCACATAAAGAAAACTGCAGAGAGAGGGAGGAGTGAAGTCCGGTCTGTGTGGGAAGCAGAGTAGACAGGTGTGTCCGGCAGAGGAGAGGACCCAGAAGGGAGATGTGCACAGGACAGGACTCAGGAGCTCCTGTGACAACTTGAGACTTTTGCGTCTTTTTGAAGACTCCGTTTTCTCTGCAGAATGCACATTCTGATAAAAGGTGCTTGTGAGGGAGATCTCTGCATTATCTGGTGCTTCACGGGGCCTGGAAGAGCAGGAGTGTGCTGAGAATCACAGGGTTAAAGCAGCATATGGCTCAGTTAGTGTGGATACCAGTGAAAGCTACTTATGATCAGATGTTGGCTGCAGGGAGCCCCTTGGCCTACCCAGAGGCCACAGCAGTCTCCCACCTTGCCCACAGCTTCTTGTGCCTGTGACAACTTTCTCTAGTATTCCTCAGCCATGTGCAGTGCAGACCAAATACAAGCAGAAGGTGATCCTGAGGGATGCCCTGCCTGGGTTCCCAGGTTGTCCCACTTCCCCATTTTCCTCAACACCGTGCTTACAAGATCAACTCCCGATAAAATCGTGACACCCAAAGCCTCAGATTCCACTTTTTGAGGAATCCTAAATTGAGCCATTAGTATGAAAAATGAGCTAGAATGTACATCTTAGGAGTGGATTCGAGGGTCACATTACTCATCAACCAGGTGACAAAAAAGGACCCTGGCTTTGGTGCTCAGAGACACTGGTTCACAGGTCCCCAACCTGTCACGGGCCAGGAAGGCACACAAGGAAGAGGAGTTCAATGAAAATGCCCACATGTGTAAGACATGATCGCATTGGTGACTATAAAAACTGCAAAGAGCCTGGGTGACTTAGGTTGTATAGTCACTGGGGACCTGGAAGGTCTCCATGGGACATTTGCCTCCTGCTCGCGGCTAGAAGACAGACTGGGCTAAAAAGTTGGAGATCAAGATTTGATTGGAAACATAATTAAATCACATAAAAGGCTGGATGTGCAGCGTCAACAATTCAAGACTCCCGAAAGAAGTGGGACTTCGGGCGAGGTAGGGGATTTTGGTTTGAGAACCTTACAATCCCACAGTCCCTCGCGTCTATAGGTCAGTAAAGTGCTTCCCTATATTTGACCTTCATTACCAGGAGGCCGTGGCCTCAGCTGATACTAATGTCTTCCCAATGACAGCTGTCCTTCTGTATCTCTCCAGCACACACCTCCCTCTACCTCATGACATGTGGTCCCATCCCAGCATAGCTAGATGAAGCCCTGTCTTGCACTGACTTCAGTCTCAGGGCTGCAGACGCTGACACAGCAGGAGGAACCAGGAGATCATGTGTGAAAGAGCATCTCTTCGAGTGTCTGTTGTTTTGAGATACGGTCTTCTACGCAGCCCAGAATGGCCTCAAACTCATGACCAGACAGGACCGAAGTTCTTAAGAAGCTCAAAGCCTCCATTTGGCTCTGTGCACTGTGAACAGGACACACTCCAAGGAACCCCGCTGCTCTGGAAGCCATGCAGCTGTGAAACCAGGCTGCTCAGCAGCAGTGGGAAGGTGGGATCTGAACAGTCAGAGGCCAGAGAGGGCATTTAAATGTCAGAGGCTGTGGGCAATAAAACCAGAGCAGTAACCTGAGGCCTTGTCCTGAGGGCTCTCAGGTGGCTGCTGAGACATCATGGTGTTTCTAGAGAGGAGCCCTTTGACTAGCCAGCTTGGTGTTGATGTTTAAACCAAAAAAATTATCAAGAGGATGGAAAAGGAAGACCAACAGCCAGCTGTCATAATGGACAACTAGAATCAGAACAAATTCTCAGATCCAGAGCCATTGACAAAGGCCTTGAGATCCCCTTAGGAAGGACTGTACCACGGCAGAACCAAGTTTGTTCACTGCATGGTACTTCTTTCTCCAAAGCCCTACAACAAATTACCAAGCTCGCTACAGACAGGAGAAGGAGAGGCTACCAAGGTTACTGTTTTTCCAGATTTGTTGAGGTGAACATGGTAAGGTAAGCAAGCACGCGTTTAAAACATCATTTACTGATCCGCACCAGTCCGTGGTCAGTGTCCTTAGAAACCCAGTGTGAGTGAGGCTCATTCCACTATTTCATGACCACATTGGACCAAATGGCAGAATTCCTTTCATTAAAATGTTAAAGAACATTCCACCATGTTTTCTTGGTTCATCCATTTGCCAGTTTAAGGCACAGCTATGTCTTGGCTGCTGTGAATGACACTGAAATGAAAACCAAGGTACAGCCATCTCTCTAAGATTCTGCTCTCACGCCTAGAGGTGAGGTTGCTGGAACACATGGCTGTTCTGTTTTCAACTCTTAGAAGCACCTTCTCACTGTTTCCCATGAAGTCCATGCCAATTTATATCCCTCCCCTCCCCACCTCACCTCCAGTGGCTGGAGTGCCCTCTCCACATCTCTTTGCCAGCACTCTCTACCTGTTGTCCTTGGGAAACAGCCATGCTAACCGGTGGGGCCTCTCACTGCGGTTTGATTTGCATTTTCCTGATGTTTAGTGACATTGAACATCTTTTCATGTGCTAATTGACCATTTGTATATCTTAATTTGAGAAATGTCTGCTCAGGTCCTTGGCCCACTTTTAAGGGATTATTTGAGTGCGCATTTATTTATTCTTGAGTTTCAGTTCCTCTGATATTTGGGATATTTAAACCCCAAGTCAGATGTTTGGTTTGCAAATATGTCTCCTATTTCAGTGGTTTATCTTTTTACTCTGTTGAGTAAACAGCTCTTTCTGTGTGGATTTCTGCAGTTTGGTGCAATCTTCATGTCTCTTCTTGCATTTTTTACCTGTGCTGTGCATAGAACACAAAAACATCATTGTGTAGACTGGTACTTGTGTGGTTTCTGTTTGAATCTTTACCCTGTTTTGAGTTGATTTCTATAAGTGGTATGGAATAGGATCTAATTTCATTTTTTTTTTCTGTTATAGATACTCAGTTTCTACAAACCATTTGTCGAAAAGTGTCATTTTCCAATGTGTTCTTGGCACTCTTATTGTCAATCAGTTGGCTATAGGTGATAAATTAATTTTTTTAAGCTGCCTATTCAAGTCCACTGACCTATAAAACTGTTTCTACTCCACTACCGTCCTGTTTTGATTTTTGTGTTTTTATTTTGCTGTATTTTGGGGGTGTATTATCTCATCAAGACTGTCTTAACTATTTAGGTATTTTGTGACTCCACATGGATTGCAAGCTTGTGTGTATATTCCTATAAAGATTGCCACTTGTGATTTTTATA
>JANHMN010000004.1:37858779-37880402 GCA_030674055.1 Rhabdomys pumilio
TCTCTCTCTCTCTCTCTCTCTCTCTCTCTCTCTCTCTCTCTCTCTCTGCCAAAACTCAGAGATGTACCTGTCTCTCCACTTCCTGAGTACACAAGCACTACCTGGCTCCTTCTTCACAATTGTGATGTGCTGGTCTTGAAACACGTGTTTCTCTATACATTATTCCATAATTTTTTGTAACTTAAAATTTTCAGTGTCTATTTTTAGTGATAGTTTTTAAATGTTTTAACCTCCCTTTTAGCCAACCACCCACCAAAGGTAGTAGAAAAGAAGTGATATAGGAAAGTGGACCTGTTTAGAAAGGTTCTCAAGAACAACTTCATCTGTTTTGTCTGGAAATCAGCAATTTAGTTTATAGGTTAGTAGTGGCAGCTCGATCCATTTGTAAACATTTCACAGATATAGTAGTAGTCCAGTTTAGTAGACTCAGGATAGCAAACATAAGTCAGCAGCAGTGGCACAACCTAGCAGAGTCAGTCAGGCCTCAGCCTCAGCATAAGTCAGCAGGAGGGACCAGGGCTACCAGGAACACCAGGATTTCAGATGTGTCTCAGCGAAGCAAAGATCAGTGAAGACATGAGACTAACAAGCATTGTATAGCTAGTTCTATAAGCAAGCCAAGCTCTGTATCTCGCTGTCCATGGAATCCTTTTTATATTCTCTCTAAACATCATGTGTCCCCCATGAGTCTCGTCTCATCACATGTCTTGTCTTAGTATGTGAGTCTGTTTCAGCTGACATCACTTTATCAATCATCCTGAATCTGCAGAATCAGCAAGAAAGCAAGGCACATCACCAGAAGTCTTTTGGAGCATTTCTCTCTGTGGAGTCCTGAAAAATGGAGCTCAACAAGAGAATGTAAGGTGAACCAATACATGTGTGTCATTAGCAAAGACCCCTCCATCACATGTCCTTTCACATGCTTGCTTTAACAGAACATCTTTTCTCTTGTTTTTGCTTCAACAAAATGTTCCTTTATGAGTCTGTCTTAGCCTTTCACCTGTGTCCACTTCAGGAAAACACTTCTTCACGTGTTTGCCCCAGCAAAACACCATCTAACACAACTGACTTTCCAAAGAACCCTTAAGTTTCCACTTCCGTTTTGTGTTTTATTAACTCCATTTAAAAATTCAAGCCAAATGATAAAATATAATTCTGGAAACAAATCATGTTGGACAAAGAACAAGTTATGAGCAGAGTCTTGTCCATACTTTATTTTATGGTGATGAGTAATTTCAAAAGTTAACATTAACTTTTCAAGTTGTGTTCTTTCTGTACATACAGTGTTGCTTGCTGACACAGTCGTTCCATGGCTATGTGTACGTTCAGCCTTCTTCTCTTCTCTCTGTTCTCTATTGCTGTTTTCAGGCCGGGGCCTCAGGCGTGCTAGGCAAGGACTGTGCCAACATTGCCAGCCACAGCTTCAGTATTGTTTTAAGGTGTGTTATTTTTATTTATGTGTGTGTCTACATGAGTTTATGTGCATCATGTGTGTGGCCCCTGGAGGCCAGTGGGTGTCAAATCCCCAGGGAACTGGAGTTAGACAGTTGTGAGCCACTTGGCGTGAACAATATCTACAGTTTCTTCTTCTTTTTTTTTTTAAAGTGGGTAAGATGAAATTAAAAGAATGGATTTTGTTGGTTTGTTTGTTTGAGACTAGGTCTCACTATGTAACATTGGCTGGGTTAGGTCTTGCTACTTAGACCAGGTTGGCCCCAAACTCACAGCCTGTTTTAGCTTCCAGAGTGCTGGAATTGAAGCATTTACCACCACATCCAGCAGATTTTGGGGTCTGTTTGTTACAAAATTTGGGGGAATGACACTCATTAAAACAAACAAACAAACAAACAAAAACAACCAACCAAATACAAAACAAGAACTCCAGAAGTCACTTTGAACCTTCACATGGTTCCATCCATCTTGGTGTTGATGTTTAAATTTAAATCCTAAATTTTACTCAAAAAGTTGTAACTATTTATTTGTTTTTCTTCTTTTCTGTCTGTTTCTCTCTGGTGGTGGTGTCCAGAATCTAAGTATGCTTTTTCTGCTGGTTTCCCCACCTTCCTTTCCTGATTGATCTCTTACCCCCTATGTCTCTTGCTAGGAGTTCAGAGGACTTCTGAGAAGAGGAGAGGGAAAGAATCAGGCCCCATCCTGAATTAATCAAAGGCTACAGAATGGACTCTCAAGCCCGGGCAATAAACTACTCCCAACCCCTTTCCTAAATGAAAACCCCTCTTCAGAGTGGGCTCCAATACCAGGAACCCCAAACTACCACACAGATTATTCTAGAATTTCTCACAGTTAGAACTCAGATCAGGGTCTGGGGGAAAAGAAGGGAAAGGTTTTGCATGCATAAGCTCAAAGGCCCTGGTCCCTAAGGCAGGGGCTAGTACTGCCTTAGATGGTTGCTGTTCTAACTGGGTAAAAATGTCACACAGGCTACTAAGGTTTTAAATCACGATGAACTATTCTTAACAAATTGGTTCTAAAGGGGCTTGAATTCCTGACAACATGGAAGGTTACAGATCTGTCTGATCTCAGCCCGCACAGCACCTTGGTGGCACCTAATGGAGCCAAGGTTGTGTTCTTCCTCTCAGCCTCCCCCCCCATCCCCCCCCCCCCCCCCCCCCCCCCATCCCCCTGAGCAACAGCGCCACCCCACAGACATTCTTCCTCATCTCATAGGTTCTTTTCCCAGTGACATATTGTGCCTAGGAGCCAAGCAGAGATCAAAACAAGATCCAGATGGCATCACTCAGCACCCCAGTTATAACTGGTAGTTAGATATATTGATTTCCTGTCCTTGAGTTAAGACCACAGAATTTTTTCCTTATCTCTTTGCTTTACTATTTTGGGCAAACTTCAGAACATTTCCTTCTACTATTTTCGTGCTAACCTAACTTCATTGCTTGTTTGGGGAAGAGGATTAACTGTTCACATTTAATCTGAGAGATATATAGACCTCATGGGGATTAAAAAACCCTGATAGAAAATGGGCCAATTTTATTATAGAACTGAGCCCACCAGCAGAAAGTAACCTTGTGGCATTGCCTACCATCTTTGATAATAGTGTTACCATAATGGTGGTGACTATATGACTTGGTCACCATCTTAGCTGGTGACATCAAGCAGCCACACAACATACCAACATGATAGTGTCCATCAGTCTTCCAGTGTTAGGGTCCAAGAATTTGGGAAATAATACGAAATAATACACTATAAAAACCAAGTTTGAGCCAGAAAAATTATCTTTACTCAGAAACTGATATATCAGGGTAGACAGCTAGTTTGGGATCCAAACCATGGTAGTGGGGCAGCAAGACCTTTTAAAGCAGAAAAACACAAATTGGATGGGGTAGAGACAAGGGTAGGAACAACCAATCCGAGTAAAAGCGTGTTGTATATCTCCAACCATTTTCACACATGGCATCCTAAGTGGGTTACTACTGGTCAAGTACCCCAGATGGCTTTCTTGATAACTTGGCCTGAATTGACACCAGCCAGTCAGAGTCTGTATAGAGGCTGCTGGGTTTCAGTCCCAAATGGGTGCTAACCAACAAAGTATAGAGTTGGGTATTGTGGTCTAAGTTCATATGGGACACTGCAGCCAGAAGACATTTCTGGGAACTCAGCTGCTTCTTAGAATTTAGCTTAGTACAAAGTGGAGTATATATAAGATAGAGTCTCTGAAGATAAGGAGGCCCCCAACATAAGTACCACTGAGCCCCCAGGGGATTGCTGCAGCCCTAGAATTCCCTATGCCATAGGCATTCAGTCAAGCATTACAAATTCTCTTCCAATTTTCTCTTTGCTTTTCACCTTCCTGGATGTCTAATGAGATTCTGGACACAGAAGACCCAGATAGACTCTATCATCCTATGGGAAGCTCCAACATCCAATTAAAGAGGCAAGACCAGTCCCCCATGGTGCACTTCTGTGGATTTTTGACACATTATTTTGCCTTATGCTTGGCTTGAAGTAGGGGGTGCTTGGAGTTTTACTAGCCATGTGCCTCCAACACTGACTAAGAGGGAACTGGTACGTCCAGACAGCTAGACCTGAAAAGCTCGTGTGAATTTGCAGTGACCCAGGGCTGAGTCTTGAGAAAGCACAGATTCCAGTCAAGACTCAAATGACACATTGCCAGTGAGCAGCTGACATAGCCATGGTCAGAGTATTTGGACAGGAGATTGAAAATGAGGATTCTGCTAGGTCTTAATGCCTGCTTGCCCTTTCTGGACTCAGAATCGAACCTGTTTTCCTGCCACTAAGATAAAATGTATTCTTCGCTCCAAACCCCCAGACTCCACTCCAGTGTGTTTATCTGCTAAACCTCATTACCTCCAGTCAGGATACTCTTGTTTGTGTTTCCTTTTTCCAGTTGAGATGACTCCGACAGGCTGAGAACTCTGAATCCTTTTAGATGTTTTTGTGCTTTCTGTGTTCAGTATTCTCTATGTTGTAGGGAATATACACTGAGCATTTTTTGTATTTGCTTGCTATCTATATTGGGAAATGTAATACAGACTGACAGGTTATGAACTTGAGGAAAAGGATCAGAGAAAATGTCTAAGGAAAATACTATAGCTTCAACTCACAATGGGGCTGATCCCGTCCTGATCTATAATGATCACTAGAAAGTTGGTTGATTTTCCTGATGCATGACATTCAGTGTTTATTCCAGGGATTCTTTTAGATAGTGGGTCTAAGACAATGCATAGAGAATTTATAGAATATTAGAATAAATTCATCCATGATTTCACTGGCACTCTTTTAAAGATTGTGTATTTTTCATAGATGGTATGCTGGTTTTTTTTTTTTTTTAATCAACTTGACACAGTGTAGACAAAGTCACTTAGGAAGAGAGGACCTCAATAGAGGAATTACCTCCATCATCCACGGAGCATTTCCCTGATCAATGGTGCATGTGGAAGGGGCCAGCCCTCTTGGTGCCACCCCCAGGCAGGAGGTCCTGAGCTGTACAATAAAGTAAATTGAGCAAGTCACGGGAAGCAGACCAGTAAACATCGGTCCTCCATGGTCTCCTTGTCATTTCTGCAACCCAGATTCCTGTTTGCACTCTTGCCTTGGTTTCCCTTGAGCAAGCACTGTAACCTGTAAGCCAAACAAACCATTTCTTCTCCAAGTTGATTTTGGTCATGGTGTTTATCACAGCCACAGAGATCAAACTAGACGTTAGAACCAGGAGTGGAGTGTTGCCTTGATGGATGTGACCATGTGGCTTTTGTGCCTTAGAGTACATTGTGGGAAGAACATTGGGCTGGAAAAGCCATTGAGTGACCAGAGTTTAATGAGCTTTGGGAGATACTTGGAAAATAATGCAGAAGGAAATGCAGGCTATGGCTTGTGAGGTTTCAGATGGAAGCACAGTCTCTGTCAGGACTGTTTGTTTAGCATTTTGAATTAAGAATCTAATCACCCAGTGGGTGAGGTAGCCCAGACCTAAAAAGACAAATATTTCGTTTTCCTTTATATGTGGATATTAGTTTTTAAGCTTTAAACGTGTGTGTGTGTGTGTGTGTGTGTGTGTGTGTGTGTGTGTGTGTGTTAATCCAAATAACAACAGAAGTTAGGTAGCTTTAAGGGACCAAGGGGTGAGGGGAGGTCTTCCTAGAAAGAGGAGATGGTGTATAGTATTGTGAAGAGACAAAGGAGAGACAAGGATGATTGGAGGGGGGATGGGAGAGCAGGGTAAAGGAAGAGTAGAGGAGGGACAGCTAATGCTTAAGGCCTTTTGAAGAGCCAAAGGGAAGCCTGCTACTGTGGAAGTGTCCTAAAATATATGCATGTGTGAGAAGAATTTAAACAGAGCTACCATACAGTTGGGGAGACATCTCCCAAAGTAGACCTCTCATACCACCATGTGTCATAAATGGGTTACTTATTATTGAGTCATTGGCCAGAGGAGTCTGTGGAGCACCCCAAGCACTACAGGCTATTGTCAAAGGCTGCCGGTTACTCTCCAGAACCGAAGACCTATTGTGGAAGACGCAGCTTACATCATCAGAAAGAGCAAGCTTAGGCTCAACTCGGAGCTTCCACCTGCTCACTGGCCTCTGTGGTACTTGAAGGTACTTTGCACACTGTGGGGAAAGAAAGGTAATCGTCAGCTACAAAACGTACCTGCAACAGAGACCTGCCTACATTACACACTCGTGCAACAGCGGAACACAGTTTATCCTTGTATTATTCAAATGCTGGGTTCTCTGCCCTCCTATCTAGTTTCAATCCGGACATTGTAATGCTTATACCAATAATCTCCTGTCTCAAGTCTGTATAAATAGTTCTTACCAATTATTCTCTGCCTTTTTTTTTTTTTAGTTTTTTGAGACAGAGTTTCTCTGTGTAGTCTTGGCTGTCCTGGAACTCACTCTGTACACCAGGCTGGCCTCAAACTCAGAAATTCGCCTGCCTCTCCCTCCCAAGTGCTGGGATTAAAGGCGTGCGCCACCACTGCCCAGCCTCTGCCTGGTTAATAAATGCTGATCACCCAATGGTTGGGCAGAAGAGAGAATAGGTTGGATGCTTCTGCCTGCCAGTAGGAGGATGGAAAGAGAGGGAGAGACGGAGTCTGAGATTGGCCAGAAGGATGGAGGAGTTGGGACCATGAAGAAGGGGTCTGGAGAGAGATGATGGAAACACACCAGAAGCCCAAAGAGCCAGACCAAAATAAGAAAATAAGAAAAATAAGAAGGAATCATATTGGAGTCATGACTGTGAGGTAGCCAGATTAGCATAGGAGGTTAATATAAATCAATTTTGCTCAGCCATTGAGGTATAGCCTGACATAAATCTTGGTTTCTTGTGTAATTATTGGGGAGTAGCATATGGAAAAGAAATATAGCTACCAGATTAATTTACTAGTTAAATTTATACTGAAATAATTAATTTTATAGGACCAGGTGCTGTGGGAGTATCCAATCACTTTTTGATTGAATGTGAAGCCTGTTCCATGAGATGCAACCTATACCTGACATGATACAGCGGCCATGAACTGAAGACTAGATGGGCCTCATGGCCAGGGAAAACCTTCCTACCATTGTTTTGCTTGAGGCCACAGTAATACAATGATTCCTATGTGGCATACAAAGTACCTTCTAGACCACAAAGACCAGTCAGTAGTGGAGAAGCTCCCAGCTGGGCACCAGCTTCATGTTTCTGTTTGGTGGCATAAGTGTGTTTTGTCTTCAGCAATAGGCCCTTTCCATCAGGTTATGGAGAGTAGCCCATGGCCTTTGGAAGCTGCTGTACTCAGGTTGCAGAACAAAACTCAACCGCTGTCAAAAAAAAAAAAAAAAAAAAAAAAAAACAAAACAAAAAAAACAAAAAACAAAGCTTCTTGCAGTAGATGGGAGTTAACAGAGCCACAACTGGACAGAGTGCAGAGGATGAGAGGCTTCCTAACACTCAGTCCTAAATGGGTTGTTCTTACCAAGTCCCTTCCCTCAAGGCTCAGGGTCCTGTGCAGAAGGGAGGCGGGAAGAATTGAAGGGCCAGAGATGGTGGGTGATTTCAAGGACACAGGACCTTCCAGACACAACAGGACCAACGCCCATATGAACTCACAGAGGCTATGGGAGAGCATACAAGATCTGCAGTAGTTCAGGCCAGACAAAAATCCCAGCACTCAGACAGGAGAATGGACACAAAGTCCTATCCCCAACCAAGAAGCTATTTGCAATTGATATTAACTGGGAGAGGGAAAACCAGTTTCTCCAAAGGAGTGACACTGGGTCTATCAACCACACTCCAGGGTAGACTACATACCACAGTTGGCCAACACAAACCACACACTATGGAGTTTGTGTACTTTTTTTTTTTCTTTTTCATTTTCTTTTGAGTTTGTCTGTTTGGATTTTTGAGGGGTTTTTGTTTGCTTTGTTTTTTTGTTGGTTTTCTTGACTTTTTTAGGAGAGAGAGAGAGAGAGAGAGAGAGAGAGAGAGAGAGAGAGAGAACTTATGAGTGCATGAAGTTGGTGAGTACAGAGGTAGACAGAGGTAGGGAGATCTGGAGATCTGGGTGGAGTTGGTGGGGGGGGGGAGAAAGAGTATGATCAAAATACACTGTATGACAAAAACCTGGGGGGATTTAAGAGATTTGAGAGAGTCTCTCTATTTTACAGCTTTAGCTATTCTGGAACTTGCTAAGTGGACTGTGCTAGACCTTGATAATTTTTTTTTTAAATTATCTACAGTCTCTGGTTAGCTTCAGCTGAAGAATCAGCTGTGATTAACCAGAGAGTAGCATCATTGACGTAAAATCTTCTGGGAAGCATTTCCTGGGGAAACACCACTAAAAGCTGTAGCGGAAAAAGTTCCAACTAATATAAAGAGTCAGAAATATCAGGATAATATCAAGTTTGTCATTAGTAGTCCAAAAAGCCAAGAAAGCATGGGATGATATGTTTCAAGCAGTGAGAGAATGTAACTATCCATCAAGATTGTTATTAAACTGAACAGAGAAATAAGAACGTTTCAAAACAGAACAAGGTGAAACAGTTCTCAAGAGCCAAGCCAGGACTGAAGAAAAGTTGTAAAGGCATACTGGCCATAGAAGAAGAAGAAAGACAATTCCATACCCAAAAAATTCAAAGAAGAATATATTTCATAAGAGGAACTAAGGACCAGAAAATAATCAGGAAGGTAAAAATCCATCATGTCCACTGTCCAACACAGCAAACCAGCCAAGATCCAGCACTACCAAGAAATCAAGAGAAGCATTGACAAGCTAAACCATCTGCTCAGGAAACAAATGCCAAAACCCCAAGTGTCTTCATATGCAGCCTGCATTAACTTGTCTGTTAAAAGACCCACTGACTCTTGCTTCTAAGACACTCACATAACTAGAAGGATGACCCAAAACTAAAGGCTGGGGAACAACCTATGGAGCAAATGGAAGCCTCAAATAAGTTAACACAGCAAATCTCATATTTAACAAAGTGTACTCACACAAAACTAGTTAGAAGGAATACTGTGGGAGCAATATTGATTGTTAAATTGACAGACTCTAGAGTCTCCCAAGAGACAAGCCTCTTAGCATGCCTCTTAGGGATTATCTTGATTAGGTTAACTGAAGTGGGAAGTGCCCCCAACCCCCAACAGTAAGTGTCAGGACCAGGATGAAAAGAAGAAAGCATGCTGAATTCTGACTGGAAGTGCAGAATGACCAGTTGCCTCAAGTTGCTGCCACAAGGCTTCTACAGCATGATGGACTATACCCATGAACCACAGGCCAAAGCCTGTGGAATAGATATTATTCTCAGTGGCACATGGAAACATCTCTAAAACTTACCACATTATAAGAAAAAAATGCAAATCTTAATATATCCCACACACACCCCCCAAAAAAAGAAAGAAAAAGAAAAGAAAGAATTCCTCGTACAATACCAGAATGGTGGAGATGGAATTAGAAATCAGTGCCAAGACTGACCTCTAGACTGACCTCTAGACTGACCTCTAGAAGTGCACAAATACTTAGAGGTTGAAAAACTTCTTATGTTTAGTGCTGAGAATTCAATCCAGGGCTTGGCATACACACCCTAGGTGAGTGGTCTGCCACCAAGATATACTCCCAAGCCAATAATACACTTTTGAATGAACAGTGAGGCCATTGAAGAAATCAGAGAGAAAAGTTTTTAAAAACTGAATCAAATGAAATGAGAACCTAACCTTCTAGAACCTTTGTAACACAACTAAGGTAGTCCTGGGGAAAGTTTGTAGCTATAAGCTATAAAATTAACAACCTAGCCATATTGCAAACAAATAACCCAATGATGTGCCTGAAGACTCTAGAAAAACAAGAAGCCAGAAAAAGCAGATGGAAGAAATAAAGATTAGGTCAGAAATTAATTAAGTAGAGATGAGAAGCACAAAATATAAATGTAATCAAAGAACTGGTTCTTTGAAAATATTAACATGATTGACAAATCCCTAGCTAAGGTAACAAAATTAAAAGAAAACCCAAAATAATAAAATTAGAGATGAAAGTAGAATTATAACAGCAAAGACCATTAAAATCCAGACGATATCAGAGAATGCTCTGAAAACTTGCATTCCAAAGGTTAGAAAATAAGGGGAAATGGATAAATTTCTAAATGCATTCAAAGCAGAAGACACAGACGTTTAAAGAGGTCCCTGACAAGCAATGGGACAGAGGCTGCAGTTAAGTCTTCATGGGAAAAGGCTCAGAAGCAAATCGATTTGTTGCTGAGCTCTACCCAGGCTTTAAAGAGGACCTCTAAATATCCCAGAAAATAGAAAGGCAAGGAATATCATCAGATCATTCTGTGAAACCAGTATAACCCTGAACCGAAAACTGCATAAAGAGACAATAAGAAAACAAATCTCAGACCGATATCCCTAATAAAACATAAGCATAAAAGTTCTCAACACAATACTTGCAATCTAAATGCAAAATTACATTAAGAGATTATACATCATCTTCAAATTGGTTTACTCCCAGTAATGCAAGGGTGCAAGGTTTGTTCACCTGCAAGTCAGTATATGTAATACACCATAATAATGAGACTTACATACAGAAGTCATATAATCTTGATAGATGCAGAAAAGGCACTTGACAAAGTTCAACATGCCTTCATGATAAAACAAAAAGTCCTAAAGAAAATGGAAATAGAACATAGTTGGGGGAGTTTGGAAAGCCTTTCCCCAAAGTCTGGAAGAAGACAAGAGTACTCCCAAGGTCTGGAAGGAGACAAGAGTGCTCCTTCCCTTCACTCTTACTCAGTGTAGGGCTCAAAGCCTTGACTATTGCAAAAAAGAGAAAATACTAAAAGGCTACAAATTGAAATGGAAGAAATTAAACTGTTACTACTTGCAGATGACATAATTCTATATTTATTTAAGACCCTTCAGACTCCACCAGAAAACATATAAACACCTTCAGTAGAGCTGCCAGGTACAAAATCAGCAAGAAAAAAATTACAGAAATATAGAAAAAATATAGAACGTTACATACCAATAACAAAATTTCAAGAAAAACTACAGAGAGGGGGGGGCTCTTTGTAGCCCTGGCTGGCCTGGCCTGGCTCAGCAGAATTATTAGTAAGATGGTTATACTATCAAAAGTAACCTACACATTGAATGCAGCCCCCATCAACATTCTAATAGCATTCTTCACCGAAATGTTTAAAAAAAAAAAAAGCTATCAATCAATAAACAAGTGGGCCAATGTACTGAACAAACCATTTTCAAAAGAAGAAATACAAATAAATGGGTAATAACAATTTTTAAAGTGTTGGCCATCCTTTAGCATCAGGGAAATATAAATTAAAAATAGTTTGAGGATTTGGAGAGATAGATCCGCGGTCCATAGCCAGTATTAGGCTTGCAGAGGACAAAGTATCTACCTGTTGGCTCACACCCTTTCCTAACTCCATTTCCAGGGGAACTGGCAACCTCTTCAGGTGTCTGCAGGCACTGGTTGCATAGACATACATGTACAAAGACATACATGTACAAAGAACTCATACACATAAATAAAAACAAATATTTGAAAAATATTTGGGGCCATGTATGACGGCTCAAGCCTTTAATCCCAGTACTCAGGAGGCAGAGGCAGGTGGATCTTTGAGTTCAAGTCCAGCCTGGTCTACAGAGAGAGTTCCAGGACAGCCAGAGTTATGTAGCAAATACTGTCTCAAAAAACCAAAACAGTCAAACAAACAAGCGTGATGTGAATCTAGCTTCTGGTTATTAAATATGTATATTTACATTTATTGGGAACAAGGGGGGTAGAGATCAGAAAACTAGAAAAGGGTTAATGAGGTGGTAGGGGAAGAGGCTTTAAGAGAGGAGGTGAGTAACAGAACACACTTGATAGGATAGCAAAAGTGGACACTGGGCTGGGAGTGTCAGGTCAGATGGGGAGGTAGGGAGATGCAGGAAGCAGGCAGGAGAGGGTTTCTGATGTGTTTTTAAATTTCAAAAACTTCTCATGACAACTTCAAGTGTGTGAGAAAATACAGAAAATATAATAAATTCCACCACATGACTTTATTAACCGTTGCCATATATGTTTCACCTAATTTTGAGGTGTGTAAAACCAAATTCCAGGTCAGGCATGGTGATGCACACAAGGATCTTAGGGAAAACCTGGTGAATGTCACTCACTACTGTCCCTCAGAGGCCACCATGAGGAGGCCGAGTCAAGGGGCAGCTCAGAGCATCTGCTTGTTCCTCAGGAGAGAGAACTGAAAGGCAAGTGGCTCTATAAAAACTTTATGCTAAAATAATGAAACAAGAACTATTTAGAACTGGAATGAGCAGACATTCCCTGTCCTGAAGGCCCAGGGTTTCCAGCAGGTTCCTCTCCCCCACAGAAGCCCAGGTACATGAGCTCCAGTTGCAGGGAGCACCTGGACTGCTCTAGCCCCTCCTTACCACCCCCATGTGCTCCCACAAAGGTTTTCTTCTGAAGAGTCATTTATCCTATCTTTTGGCATGCGTGGTTTGGTTAGGACAATTGGTATCCCATCCGTCTTCAGGGGTGACGCCATGGCTTAGCCCCAACCATGCAGTCATGAGACTCGTTTCAGGGAAGACAGGAGACAAAGTATTCATAATGTGTCGGCTCCAAGATGGTTTATTCAAATATGGGAGAGGAAAATTGAGCATAAGCCACTGGCAACCATGACAAGCCCTTTCCTCTTCATTTGGAGAAAGGCTGCCTGACACCCTGGAGTATAGCTGATCTAACACAGAACCAGCTCAACAGATAGTCTGTGAGCAGCTGGCTCCGATGTTCTCAAGATGCACACGGGACATTTAGTTTTGCAATTTCCCTAAGAAGGAGGAGAAAAAAGGAAAAGAAAGAATAAATCATTTCAACTCAGTGCGACCTTGGTGACATGTCACCAGGTCACAATCCTGTCATATTCTCTGGCCTGTTAATGTTAGGTTATAAAAGGCCACACGGCTTTCCCTTTGCTTGCTGGAGCACCCGCCTCAGAATCACAAGTTACCACATGAAAAGCCTGACATCCTGAGGCCACCATGAGTGAAGGACTACATAGGGGGGCGGGAGGGGGCAGTCACAGTCATCCATACCAAGGCATCAGGCCTGTGACTGTCACTCAGTCTCAGAGCCTCCAGGCCAACACCCCAATCAGCCTAATGCCACCAGAGGATGTCAACCTATAATATATGGAGAGAGACAGAAGCCTATCCACTTGTGGACCAAATTCCAAAGCCTTAAAATTCTGAGATAATAAGGGGTTTCTTGTTTTAGGTTATTAATTTTGGAAATATTTATTACCCAACAAAGGAAAAGACACGGAACAGTGCAAGGACAGGTACACTAAGTTGGGCAGCGGTTGATATGGTTTTTAGTGGGGCATGAAGCTAGAAAGCATTTGCCACAGGTACAAGACCCTGAGAGGGGCCTGCCCCGCTGAGCAGCCCTGAAGCCTTGAAGATCATTACTGGTGTCATAATAAATCCACCTCAGAAACAGGCTTGGAGGAGTTGAGAAAAGTCCTCAGAATGAGGGGTGGCAGTGGAAGGACGTTCCCAAGCAGAGGGGACCTATGGGTTAAAAATGGGAGTCTGGGAAGCTTGGAGTAACTGGGGTGCAGAGTCCCAGGGAGTCGGGACAAAGGAAGAGGAGAAAAGCAGCAGAATTGAACCGGTCAGAGAGTGAATAAGGGGCAGAATAAAGGGTGTTACTATACACACAAGGAGCCCAGAAATTTGAGCCTAACAGTTAAGTCCAGGGAGGGCTGCCTAGGGTCCTGTCCCAGAACGATGGCTTTTATAAGGTGGAGAACATTAAGAAAATGATTTTAAGAGGCCAGTTCTCTTGGTGTGAACAGAAATAGTGAGAGGTGGGACCTCGGGCTCCTCGCCCATTCCAGACCCACAGCCTCCAGTAGTGTTTCCCTAGAGAGTCTTTGCCTCTTCACCCCCTCAAACACCTGCTGGAGCCCACGAGTTAACTCTTTCCACTTTCTCATGTCCACCCCCAAATAATCTGTAAGTCTTCCAAACTGTATGTACAGCAACCCTTTTCTCTCTCGGTCTAATCTTGCCTCTGTTTGAGGGGTTTGTATCATTAAACTGCTCTTCCCAGCCCAGACACCTGGGGATCAACCAGGACCCCCACCCCTAAAGCTGGACCAGCAGAGAAATTAGCCTCTCAGCCATCTTCTACTCCCACCGAGTGTTTTTTTTTTCTGCACTATTAGTTTTCATGCCTACACCTCGGAAAGGTTCGTCCTTTCTCCAGAGAATCTACAGAACGCACGTGTATCTCCCTCTGCTATGCTGCCCACGGCTCTCTGCACCTCACTCTAAAACCCATGATCAGATCCTTGGATTCCTCAGGCAGAGACTTGCCATCCTGACATCTGATCTCAGTTTAGTCTTTATAGCCCCTCTGCCTAACTCTAAGTCCCACGCCAACTTCCTAATCTTGTTCTGATGCTGCCCCGTGTTGCCTTTACCCCAGTACCCTCAGTATCATCTCTCCTTAGTACCCTTTACAGAATCAGCCTCTCTGGTGTGCCTGTGATCCTGTGGATCTGGGCAAAGTGTCTTCCATAAGGCAGGACACTCAGGATTTACATCCTATGGCCCAGTCCTTCTGAGAACCTTGCTTTTTCTTTTTAAATGGGACAATTCCCACACCAAAGGATAGAGAATCATAATAGTAAACACCTAGTGAGCAAGCACCAAGCTAAGAGCTGTTTACACATTATTGACTCCTCCACGGTGCCCAGAGAAACAGACTATATACTATTCGCACCATTTAATAGAGGTGGCAGCCAGGTTAAGTACCTGGCCTCACTTGCTTCCCTGAGGCAGCCTCTCTGAGGCACAGAGTGGAATGCCACTCCTCACGGTTTCAGTTGCAACTACAGCATCATTCCATCACCAACTGATAGTCTCAGACATACACTTGTAAAGTAGGTCCCGTATCTGGATTTAGCATATAGTTAGTGCATACTTTGTATGGGAACTAGATAACCAGCTAGTGGTAGAGCACGGCCAACAACTCCTGACACCTTCTCACTTGTCTGGAGCTTGCTCTGCACAGGACCGGGCACATTAGACACTCCCGTAGTGGTAGTGGAGGAGGAAGATGAGAAGTTTTAAACCGCTGGTACTTTCCCCTCCCCGAAGAAATCTGTTTCCCCACCAGCCTGAGCTAACAGCAGTGGTCCTAGTCTGAGTCTTCCTAGTGTCCAGGCCAGGGCCGACTCCAGCTGGCTTCGTGATAATTTGAGAATAAACGTGGACTAACAGAAACCAGGGAAGCGAGTCCAGTGCTGCTTTCCCCTATGCTGGTACTGGCTTCGCTACCACCTCAGACAGGTGAGGGCCTAGGGACCTCTCCCAAGATATGTCCCAGGTGCAGACGTTAGAAAAGAGCAGGAGAGCCTAGTCTCTGGCTTGTCCCTGCCCACTCCTTCACCACGAGACATCGGAGACACCCGGGTGGATGTGACCGGGCTCTGAGCTGGGATCCTCCAGGCGAGTCGTGGTGTCTGTCTTCCAGACTGTGCAGTGGGTCGTGAGGTGTGGGTCGGGGGCGCGCCACCTTTGCCAGGCTCTCATTTGACCGGCCTGAGTCACCAAGATGAGGGACATCAGGGAGAGGCTTCAGTATCCACCGTTCGGATTCCCTCTGCTCAAGACTCATTCCCTAGTTTTACCGTAGGTGCTGGGGGCCCCAGCTTAGAGCAGCGGCTATCTGGATCCTCCAGACAAGTCACATTGGAACACAAAACCGATCTTACTGAGATGTCTGCAAAGCCACCTGTGTGCAAGAATCTAAGAGAAAAGCAGACCCAGGGGTGCCGGTCGAGGGCGCGTAGAGGGACGATCCTGACTCTAGTCTTCGGGACGTGTTTCCTCCCCCTAAAACAGGGCAAGAGGGCAAAGAGGGCAAACTTCGCTGAGGGTGAACTAAAAACAACCATCTCCAAACTCGCGGAGCACAGATATTCTTGGGAATAAACTGGGGCATCGCTGCTTGAATCTGACTTGAACATCTATCTGCAAGCAGCCCAGGCGCTTCAGGGGACACAGTGTAGGTCCCTCCTGAAACCAAGGGAGAGTGCGGAACTTAGCTTTTCCTTCCTCGCAGCCCTACCTGGTGGGTGCGGTGGGAACTGCGGGGCTGAGCTAGGCCTGGAGAACTCGGGAAAGTTGGAGTGAGAGTGGGCGCAAGGCTTGAGGGGGCGGCGGCCGCGTACGGGCCCCCACCCAGTTCCTCTTTTTTCTTAAACTTGCTCCGTTCATTTAACCCTTCCACCTTCATTCTTTTCCTGGACTCATCTCTTTCTTGCCCGCATCTTTCTTTTCTCGCTCTCACCCCCTCCCTCCATCTCATCGTCACCCTCACACTTTATAACCAAACAGCCGAACCCCCTTTCCAATTAAAGTGGAATTAGGCAACTCAATCAAATTAGTTCCCTATTAAAGCCCTTCTTTATTAAACCGTTTTCTTGTCCTGCTATTAAGTTTCACCGCCTCGCGGAACTCGAGCCGGCCCCAGAAGTTTACCTTGGGATGTCTCCGGGCCCAGTCTAGGGGAGGGGGCACCCTATTTCCTGGAGTGGAGGAATGACCCTGCGAAGAGCAGGAGGGAGGGATGTGAGGTCGGAGACGGAGGTCGGCGGAGGGGCAGCTAATTCGCAAGAGGTGCGTGGTGGCCTGGCCCAAAGGGGCGTCCTTCCCGCCACTCTCAGTACACAGCATCTGAGAAGGCCGCATTCTACGACCCCAATAACTCTCAGGACGCAGGTCCCGGCAAAAGAAGTGTCGCAGGCCATGTCCCAGCCACCGGGTCCATGTCCCTGGACCCCAAAAGCTTCTCAAGAAGCCAAGAGTGCACTGTGAGTGTACCGCAGCTAGGTCATCTGCTCAGGGAAAGAGCCCGGGGCCCGGCCTGCGGTGCGGGAACTGCACCTGGCCAGGCGACGCTCACCACGCCCTTGCGACACCTCTACCGCAGGTTCCCAGCCGCGCCCCCCACTGCGCGATCCCAGGCGACACCCCGCAGCTTCCTGTCTCCGTCCCGGCAGGGTCGAGGCACAGGCGCGATCCGTGACTCCGGGCCACCGCGGCCCCAGTGGGAAATTAAAAGCTTTTCCTCCCAGCCGCCTGAGGAGCGGGAACGGGATTCGAGCGTTACTTTATTTAGAAAATAACATTTATTTCTAGCTCATACCTATGCAAAGGAAAGCACAAAGTGAGCAGTTCTGCGCAGCGTCGCTCGCTGGCCAGTCCCGGAGCTTCTGGCTCACTCACCCGACACTCTATTCGTGCTTCAGCAGCCTGGACCGCTTTGGAGAACAGCCGCAGGCTGGGGGCCAGGGGTCCGCAGGGTTCCTCCCTAGCGTACAGTAGATTTCAGCTCTAAAACCCGATACGTACAATGCGCGAATAGTCTAATTTTTCCATTTTGTCCTTTTTTTTTTGCTTTGAGTTTTGAATGTTTTTCACGTTAATACCGAGGTCACCTACAGATTACAATTAATAACTTAGAATTCCATTTTATAACATTATACACTGGTTTGTATATATATATATGTATAGATTATATATAGATTTATACATATATAAAAACTCACACTGCACCAAGGAAACCCATGCTTATCGGCATAAGCAACAAAGAGAGCGACAAATACCGCAACGAGGAAAGTGCACCTTAGAACGGTTCCTTTTTTTTTTTTTTTTTTTTTTTTTTTACAATTGATACCGATATATATATGTCCCAAAGACTCGACTCAGTGCCAAGAGATGTATACATCCTAAATTTATATTTGTTAGAGCGGATTTTTTTTTTTAAACGAAAGGGGAACGGGTATTGGAGGATACACAGAGGCTGATCCATCCTGCCATCCACCTGAGCGCGGGCTGGAGAGGCGAGCGGGGCAGAGGGAGCAGCAGGGGCAGGCGCGGCCGCAGTCGCTCTCGGGGTTCTTAGGGATCCCCAGCCTCTTGACAACAGGGTGAGCAGGCCTAGGGGAAGGTGGCTCGAGGCAGGACGAGCACCCAGACCACAAGGCTCCTCTGAGGACAGCAGCGCGGTCAGCTGAGGTGCTCTCAACCACCCACCCACCCTCCCAAACAAGCCCCTAAAGCCAGCTGTGAGCGGAAGGCGCGGGCAGGGCGAGGAGGGGCCCGCGGCCCGGGGAGCAGGCTGGGTGGATGTTTGCGGGTGGCCGGCTGCCGGCCCCATACCCTACTGCTTCTCGGGGGTGCCGTTGACCATGGGCCCGTACAGCCCGCTCCCGTAGCCCGGTTCCTTGTGCACCGCGGCGGCGGCGGCCGCGGCCGAGCGGTCGCGCATGAGGTCGCTGAAGGCGTAGTCCATGGGCGGCCGGAAGCCGAGCGTAGGCACCAGGCCGGCCGTGGAGTAGGGCGCCATAAAGGCCAAGCCGCGGCTGTGGGCCGCCGCCGCCGAGTAGGCCAGGCGCAGCGGGCTCAGGCCGAGAGGCGCGCCCAGAGGGTAGGCGCCCGCGTCGGTGCCGAAGTGGCTGGCGTTGGGCTGCAGCGGCGAGAAGGCGGAGCGGCTGCTGAGCGAGCCAAGCGCGCCGGGTGTCATGGCCCCGGCCAGCAAGGGTCTGTGGTGCGGGGGCGCGGCGGGCCCGGTCTGCAGCGGAGCGGGCAGCCCGGCTCCTCCGGCCGCTGCGGCCTCCACGCGCCCCGGCCACGCGTCCTCCACCGCCGCGGCCGCGCTCACCGCGGCCTTCTCCAGCGGCGCGGCGGGGCCCAGGCCGGCCGCTAGGCCTCCGCGGTGGTGGTTGAGCACCTGCTCGATGGCCTGCACCACATCGCCGCCGCAGCCCTGCAGCACCAGCTCCAGGACGCCTCTCCGGTGGCCCGGGAAGACGCGCGTCAAGATGTCCAGTGGCGTCCGCTGCCGCGGCCCCGGCCCTCCGCCTAGCCCCGGAGTCGGTGCGGCCTCGGCTTCTTCTTTGTCAGCCTCCGAACCCGATTCGGAACCCAGGGGGCTGGAGGAGCCCGGGCTGTCCTCCTCGCCGCCGCCGCCGCCGCCCGCGCTCCCAGGACAGCTGCCACCCGCCTCCTTGGAGGCCCGGGCCAGAGGCGACCCCGAAAAAGACTCGCCGTCTCCGTTCTCCGAGCCTGAGCCGGGCCGCACCTCCGGGGACGAGGTCCCGGGACCTGAGTCCGCGCCGTCGGGCGACAAGGGCTTCCCTGGAGGCGGCTGCGGACTGTCGGGGCGGCCGGCCTGAAGCAGCGTCTTGGGAAACAGATCAAACTTCTGCAACTTGGCCTCTGAGAGGAGGGGGAAAATGGAGATGTGAGGAGAGATTAAGAACATTGAACCCAGGACACGCTGGCCTTTTGAATGCAAGTTTCCTCTCATTCTCGGCTTCCAAACTATTCTTGACATGGCTCCAGTTTTAGTTTTACCCCTTCTCCGAGACCCTACAGTTTTCCCCTCCTCCTAGGCTTACACTTTTTCTGTGCCTAGACACCATCCCCATCACCCCCACCTGACACTCTGAAAGCTTAATGTTCAGTAAGCTCTTGCTACACCTGTGTCCGGACACCTCCCTTCCCATTTCACCCCACCCTAGAGAAGTGGCCTGGTCAAGGTTCAAATCGGAGCAAACAGAACTTGTACCTATATACCTCAGAGTCTGTGGAAGACACTATTCCACTCAGGTGGCCAAAGCCAACCTTGCCTTAGGCATCTCAACCTGAAGAGAGGATCCTTAGGGGACTAGATCTTAAGCCTCTCTACAGACAAAATAAATTACATCCTATTTCTAGCCCATGTTTTTCAAAACTCTTAAGAAATTCCCTTCTTCCTGTTTGAGAGTCTATCGCCCAACTGCCCAACTGCCTCCCTCACCTCCGAGTCCAAAAGGTTGGTTTATGCTGGGAGTAGACAGAAGCAAGGGAAAGAAATCCAAGAAAGAGGGGGAAAAAAGTGCCAGCCATGAGAAAACCGGCTTGCATGGGGGAAATGGAGCCAAAACGAAGGGAACGCAGAGAATGTCCAAAATGCCTTAGGAACAAGCAGAAAGGAATCTTGCTGAGAAACGAAAGAGGGCGTCTCCAGTACTTAGGGAAGCAGTGCGGATTAGGATTGCAGGGTCCTTTCAGAAGAGTTGGGAAGAAAAGAGAGAGATGGCCATAAGAGGCTCAGAGCAGAACAGATGGGCGGCTTCCGGCTGCCAGGGGAGAAGGCCCCGCAAAATGAGTTGGGCAGTAACTAAGGACCTGCCCCTTAAGAGTAAGGCTAAAGTGTTGCCTTGGGGCCTGGGGTGAGGGCGAGGAAGAAAGTATACAAAGTGCAGACAGGACAGAGAGTTTATGAGTGGGTGGAGAGCCACAGTTAAGTAGTTGGAGCAGCTGGAGAAGGGAGCTGCACTTTGTCAGTGAGGAAACAAGCCACTAGGCCTCGTGCACCAGCCCTGTGTCCCCAGCTCCTCCTTCCAGACCTCACCCACCCACCAGAGTGACCGTGCTCTCACCTGAGCCCCCTGCGCCCCCAGCGCCCCCTGCACTCCCCGCAGGCGCTCCAGCTCCGGGCCCCCCGCCGTCGGTAGCGCAAACCGAGCCAAAGACTTCGTAGGCAGGCCGCGGTGGGATGATGCCGTTGGCGGCGGCCAGCGCCAGGCCCTCGGCAGTGCCGTACAGCAGTTGTAACTCGCGCGCCTCGTTCTCCTCCTGGGCCTGCTGCCTGCGCAACGCCACCTGGGCCGCCATGACGCGCTGGCGCTCGGCGATGAGCGTGCACTTGGCGCACAGGCAGTCCTTCCAGCGGCAGTAGCGTTTGTGGCCCTTGAGTGCGGACACCACACCGTGGTTGCGACAGCGCGCGCACTTGGGGGTCCGCGGGTACTTCTCCGCTGCCCTCAACAGCAGCGGCGGCGCCCGCAGCAAGCCTCCGGCCACGCTCACTGGTAGCGATGCTGCAGCAGCTGCCGCAGCAGCCACCGACGCCACCGATGCCACGGGTGGTCCTGTCGCTGTCGCTGCTGCTGTCGCCGCGCCGGGCACGCTAGGCAGCTCAGAGCGCAGCTCCATGGCTGGACCTGGCATAGGAAAGTGGGGACACCTGAGTCAGGGTAGTACAGTGCAATAGACTTAAGCGCGGCCTGCAGAATCCCAAATTTTGGGAAACTTTGGTTGTACAAGTTTGGTTAGTGGCTGTCAAGTTGGTGGGGAGGTGCACTGGAACCTCCCTGTAAACATGACCCTCCTCCTCCCCACCACTGACCTCTTATATCTGACTTACACGCCAGGTGTAAGATTTCGTTTGAATCAGTAGTTCCGCTAAGGGATAAGAACCAAGACAATGTTTGGAAGTCATTGGTCCAGTTGAATGTAAAGAGGATTTGGAAAGAAAATATTATGCCCAAAGCTTAGGTTAATTGGGGTGAGCCGAGAAAAAGAGAAATGTTTGCCTGAAAGGGACTCAGATTGAAAAAACAAAACAAAACAAAACCTTGGGACCAACAAGCGGATGTCAAAGGCAAAGCAAAAAAAAGAAGGAGAAGGAGAAGGAGAAGGAGAAGGAGAAGGAGAAGGAGAAGGAGAAGGAGAAGGAGAAGAAGAAGAAGAAGAAGAAGAAGAAGAAGAAGAAGAAGAAGAAG
>JANHMN010000004.1:37880412-37924572 GCA_030674055.1 Rhabdomys pumilio
AGAAGAAGAAGAAGAAGAAGAAGAAGAAGAAGAAGAAGAAGAAGAAGGAGAAAGAAACAGAAAGAAAGAAAGAAAGAAAGAAAGAAAGAAAGAAAAGAAAACTAAGGAACAAAATCACTCCGTTTAGTGGAAGGTGAAGAGAAGAGACATGTGGAGGTGAGGTGAGGTGAGGAGGAGTTGAGCAGGTTGGGCTGTGGTCTTATTTGTTGCTTTTAATGGGGAGCAGAGGAATTCGAGCTAAAAGGAATTGAAGAATTTCTTCCAGTTAAAAGTAGGGTAAGAACTAGAAGACAAAACTTGGATGCCAAGTTCGGCTTATGGTCCTGGGAGCACAGCCAAAAGAATTCTGGAAATACCGTGGTCTGAGCCTCTAAAGGGTTGGGAGAGGAAATAGACACATCTACTCCACAGAACCGAGTGTAGGAGAGCTGAGAAAAGAGAAAACTCATCAGAAGAAACTTTCTTTGGACGGGTCACTCCAGCCCAAAGATTAGTTGAATAACAAGGAAAACATCCAGAAATAGCTGACACGGTGACCCGGACCGAGGTCCACCGGGAGCGACATTGCTCATAGGAAAAACTCTCCAGCAAAAGGTAGGGTGGGGATAGGGCGAAACCTGTGGCTTAGGGGTTAGACTTTTAGTCTGGAGTAGTCAGAAGAAAGGCATATCTTCTGAAAAGTTAGACTTTGCAGGAGCAGAATTCTTTTTGCTCAACGCCTCCTCCCCAAACCCCACGTCTCCCAGTATAGGGACCTCAGACACGCCCTCCTCATTCTGGGACCTCTTGGGACCCTGCTTGTGCGCAGGTTCCGGAGGTTTGGTCTCAGGCCAGGGTTCTGCGACTTGCACAAACCCAGCAGGCCTCAAGAAGGCCAGGAAGTCGCCTCTGAAACTGACCCTGAAGGGACCCAAGAGTCCCACCTGCTCCCAGCCGCAGAAGGCCCAGCAGGCCCCGCTCCTGGCTTCCGCCGCGGCCTCCACTCCCCGCCACGCAGCCCCGGCTCCCGCCAAAGCCGGGAGCTGCTCCTGGAGTCTCCGTCTGAGAATCCAGCTCCATGTGCTCCGGGGCCTCTCCCCCCAGACCCTCAAGCACGCAGTCCCCAAGGCCCTCAGGGCCTGGGCCTCACCCTCGGGGGCCACAGACCGGATCCCCTTCCCTGCTCGGCCGCTGGCCCTCCCCTACCTGCCTGGAGCTCCGGGCTCCTCCTCCGTTGGCGCAGCACACGTCGCCCAGCTCCGCTCGCGCCGCGGCTCTCTCGGCCTCTTCCCTTTGCTCTCGGCCCCTTCTCTGACCACGTCACCCCCCTTCAGCCACCATGTCCGAACTTCCGGACCCCTCTGGGAACACAGCAGTCCAACACCCCGGAGGACCCTCGGGGCCGGGGGCCGGCTGGTTGCAACCCGCGTCCCCTCGGTGCGCTCCGGACGCTGCGTTTGCCCCGGGCCGGGTAGTCCGGAGCTGCCAGCTCTCAATGAGCCGCTCGCCCGCTCTATTGTTGCTCCTCAGGGCTCCATTAGACAGAATTGGACAACAATGTGGCGCCTGCCATTGGCCAGGGGAGACAGTCCGCGCTCTGATTGGCCGGGCCCGCGCCCGGGGAGCCCCTCATTCTACAGTGTCCGAAAGATTCGAAACTCCGCACGCTCTGCTGAGTGCCTGCGGGATGGGAGGGGGCGCCAGGGAAGGAGTGTGCGAGGAGGAGCGTTGCAAATGTCGTGACAAGAAGTTTCCGTGCGCCCGAGAGCGTGTGAATTGCTCCTAATTACCGTGTCCGGTGCGCCTCTCCGCGCACACATGTTACACAACCCCTCTACTTCTGGGGCTCCGGCTCCACTGCACCACTCTCCCTTGGCCCGGGGCGCTTGGCAAGGCCGTGCTTCCCAAGTGGCCCCGGAGGCCTGGGGCGGGACAGGAGCAGGTGACAATTCAATTACCGCTGTCGAAGTGGGAGTGGAACCCGAGTGCTGGGGTGGGGGAGGGAGGGCGTTCACCGCAGACTTGCCAAGATGGTTTTTGCAGGCTTCCTTCTGACCGTGACCGCGTGCTTCCACGTCTGACGGGCTCCGAGGTAGTTGAGAGCCAGTTTGTTCCCTTCCCCTGACCTCTGTCGTCACCTTTAATGCTTAGTTCCTTCGTTTGCAAAGTCCTGACACCGTGGGCGTCACGGAGGGTAAGTGCGATTTGTAAGGATTTGTGTTTTCAAGCGAGGAGCCCAGAGGAGGAACGTGGGTCCACGGGCTGCAGCCTCTCCTCTCCCCGCGCCCCTGCCCTGTCCCTCGGCCCTCTGTGCCCCTGCCTTTCCGCATTTCTCTGCATCTTGTTGCCCTTTTTGTGGAATTCTTTTTGTGGTTGTTTGCAATTAACAAAGTTTACTTGTAACTTTTTTTTTTTAAGCGAAAGTAAAAAAGCCGCCTTTGAGCCTCCCTAGATCTCTGGAGGCTGGACGCACAGGCCAGACAGTCGGGCCCATCAGGCCACAAGGCTTCCGCAGGGGGCGAGGGACCTGGACCAGCTTTGACTTGGCCTTCCGCGACCCGTGCTGACGTCACGGCCCCAGAACCCGGTGGGTCAGTGGAGGAGGTAACAAGTTCAAATTTTGTATCTCTTCGTAGTTATTCCCATTTGTTACAGATGTTGAAGTCCTTGGAGCGCGTCACCATAGGATTCTCCAGCTCGGACTTTTCCGTTGCCTTTGAGGCTAGCATTCTGTTAGTCTCATTTTTGATTTCTACTCTTCTCCTTCAGAGTAAAGAATATTCGTTTAAATGAAATGTGAAGCTATCTCCTTATTCCCTTTCCGATCCCTACCGTGCGTTTTGGCGTCAGAAGTCGGGTCTCTGCCACTGCAGACCAACACCTGCTAGGCGCACAGAGCCTGCCTCGAGACGCAGCCCCTCCCTCCAGGAGGACCGGCGGCTGGGACTGGAAAGAAGAGATCAACAGGACCCCAAAACAGAACCACCGGCCTGCAAGGGTCAGGACGCGCGCCACCCAAGGAGCCAACTGACAATGCGACTGGAGAAGACCTGAAGGGGCGATGAGCCACAGAATCTGTCAGACAACTTCCAGAAAGTTCTCCAGGACTGTTTCAAATGAGCCTGGACAGAAATAATACAGAATAGCAACCTGGTTGCCCACTACCGAGAAAGTTCTCTCTCTGGAGCCGAGAAAGAATTTGGTAGGGAGTTAAGGGTCTCGAGATCCCCAGGGGTCAGAGGGTAGAATAACTCTAGCTATGCCTGAGTGCTGGCCTGTAGGAGGGAGGAGCAGGAAGACTCCATGAGCTGCTAGAGTCCGTGTAAAGCTGCTACCAGCCTGCTTTTAGAGTCTTTGGGCGGATTTTTTTTTTCCAGAAAAAATGTGATCCCCCTTCCCTCCCCCCGCCAAAATAACCTAACCAGATCCGCTTAGTTTTTTGGGAAGGGGTGGCCTGAATATCTTTCCTCGCGCTTGAGGCTAGCGCACTTAGTTCAGCCACTTAGATGAATTCACAGGAGACAACGGTATCGGTATCGGGAACCGACCGCAGCTCTTGCATTGAGCTGGATCGAACTTTTTTTTTCCTTTCCCAGAGACAGGGTTGTTTCACAGTGTAACCAGCCCTGCCTGGACTGCTTTGTAGAACAAGCTGGCCTCGAACTCACAGAGATCCGCCTGCCTCTGCCTTTCCAGTGCTGGGATTAAAGGCGTGTGCCACCAGGCCCAGCTGAATCTCCTTTTCTTAAAGGCAGGAGGTATCGAATCTTGGAAACCAGCCCAGGCCAAACCACATGGTGTACCCCGATTTGGGTGCTCTTTCCTCAAGTTGATATCTCCCTGGGTCCGAGACTCCGAGCTCTCTTTTCACAAATGAAGGGTGGGGGATGCTCAATTGAAGAATGTTATGAAAGGAATCAGAAAAAAAAAAACAAAACCTGTTCTGAACTGAGATAGCCATACCCACGTCGGTTTCCCAGGTCCTTAGTGATGTTAGTTAGTTTCTACTGATATGAGCCCTGCCTAAAAAGGAGAGGACTGGAAGTGATGACCCCGCTGAGCCGCTAGCCTTAGGGAGCATAAGTCCAGGCTGAGGCAACAGTACGACGACAACGACCCATCACCACCACCACCACTACCACCACCACCACCACCAACGCACATACTAACAAAACTCCACCCTTAGGACCTCAGTGCAGGTCTGGATACACCTTCATGTACATATTAAGTAGACGCCCACGGGGGGGGGGGTACGCTCACCTCTGACGTTCTTCCACCCAAGGGACCCTTTCAAAAAGTTTGACTTCACAATGAGCTCTCATAAGCATGTTCGCCTGCGGGCCCAATCAAACTCAGACGCCTGCGGAGTTCCATGGCGTGAGTCTGCACACTCAGCATTGGGCATGTCCTCAGGCAACATGATGCTAGTACTCAGAGCCCCAGACTTTCTTCGCCTGCTGGGACGGGGCAGAAAAAGCCCAAGACCGCCACTCCAAATGAAGTGACTGACAGTGAGGACCCACCTCACACTTTCAGAAGTGTCTTCAACTCAGAATCATTTGCTGATGAATCTGTCGGGCGGGTGGGGATGGGGTGTGTGCACCCAGTCAAGAAGTCCTTCACACCCTCATGCTCGGCCAACGCCATCCATCACTCACAGACACTCCACAGCAGAGGCCCAGAGGGAAGGCCCAGGTGGGGACCCGGGATGCTGTGGGGTTGGGGGTGAAGATTCTGTACTACTGACTAGGAGAAGGGCTGGGGGCATCAATGGGGGGACCTGAGAAGCGTTGACTTTTGCGCTGTTTGCCCGCGGCCTCGGAGCAAGCAGACGCCATCTGTTTGCCGGCTGCGACGCGTCCCGTTTAATTACCCTCCCGGCAGCCTAATAGAGATGATATTAAACTAAATCTTTCTGACATTAAAAGTAATTATCCCCAAACCGGTGGCTCCGGGACGGAGTTGCCCCTCCCGCACAGACCCCTTTCTAAAGCTCTGGATTCCGTTGGTTTGGCTCGAACTCTACACCTGGGAAGGGGCTGGAGGAAGAAGGCGCCTTTGGAGATAGTGTCCCCGAAGGCAAGCATTTCTGACAAGCGTTTTTTCCACATCATAGTGGCTCCTGTTCCGGCATGGACGCAGGCGTGGACGCCAGCACAGGAGACGTTTTTCCTCCAGTCTTGCTGATTAAGCCCCCCAGTCGTGCGTCCCCAGCGCGAATGGAGAGAAAGGCAGTCTGGCTTTCTGTCCCTGCTTCCGTTGAAATGGCCCTCAGTGGAAGGCCTAGTCTAGGGCCAAGAAAAGTCGACACAACTTTGGAGTTTGGAAACAAAACAACGAACCACACCGCCCACAGTGGCTCTGGGTTTTTGCGTGTTCCTCCTGTGAGGACTCCAGCGTCTCGCACTTTCCCTGCAGTGATTCCTGAAGATCTATCTTCCCCCATTAAATCCTATTATCTCATTTTTCAGGTGAGAAACCTTCCTAGCTGGAAGGTGGTACACAGGAGCCGGTACACAGGAGCGCAAATTTCAAGCATATCCCCTTCCCTAGCCAGTTCTGCAAAGCTCTGGGTTCCACCCGAGGCTCTTCCTCCGCACTCTGGGTCCAATCGCTGGTGCTCCACTTCTTGGGGGAAGGGGCACTGGGCGTCTTACTCTAAAGCAGCAGGTGGAAGGGCAAACTGGGGAGCGGGGGAAGGATCGCACTGGTGCAGAAAGTAGCAGGAGGGGCCAACACCAATCCCCAATCAGTAGCCACAGCCACAGCCACAGACAAAGCCACTGCCCTCCTAGGATAAGCCCTGCAAGGGAGTAGGGGTTGCCCAGGGTTTCAAGGCTTTCTATTTTGAAGTGTCTCCTGTATTTGCTACTCAGCTAAACTGTAGGTGTGGCCCGTGTTGCTTAGCACACAGTGCTTTTAGGAAGTGCAATGGCCCATTTCAGACCTGAGAGGCCCGGAGCGGTGAGGTAACTTGCCTAGGGAACAACAGGCTGCTCAGCTTTACGAAAGAAACCAAGATCCAGGATCCAGTCCTAGGCCATTGTCCCCTCACCTCAGTTTTGGGTATAGTATGGTGCTTAGCGATTACTTTTAGGGTTGATTTCTTTAAATTCAGCAGTTCAGGAAAAACTGAGAATCTGGCCACTCGTAACAGTATTTGTTGAGTCTCTAGAATGTGCCCCGCTCTGAGAAGCAGAGATTAATTACTTGTAATGTGTTTTTACAGAGTTCACTGGTCAACTAGGCACATGGCACACACTGTTGACCTCACAGTGCGAGAGTAGTGGGTGTGGAAGGGGCTTCCTGAAGGGGCCCTTGATATGAGCGTCATGTTTCCCAAATGAACTCTGCCAGGGCTTGTTCTCATAAAGTAAATATCTTACAAACGTTTATGAAAATGTAGTAGAATATATTTTGGTGTGTATCTTTGCAAACTATTTTTGTGTGCTCATTTACAAATATATGTACCATGTTTACAAACATAAAGCATTTTTCATAATCTTTAAAAGACTTTGAAACATTCAGTTATATGGATGTATCTAGTTTAGTCAATTCTTTTAAATAGTCGCCATATTATGCTCCAATAACATTGCTATCATGAGCTTCCTTTATGGCTGTGACAAATTATTTTCTTAGGATAAATTACGAGAAATAAGATCGAGTGATCAGAGGCGTTCTCTCTCTTTTTTAAGGCGTTTGATAGCTTCCTGTCAAATAGTCCTCAGAAAAGGCTGTGGCAGGCAAGGCGCTCAACAGATGCATCTCGGGATCTTTTTAATCTTTGTGAATTCAAGCAAGCAGTATTTCACAGGCGTTGCAATTTACATTTTCTTAGGGTTTTTTCCCTTATTTCTTAGTCATTGTGGTCCATTTTAAAATAATTTCCATTAGTCCTTTAAAAAATTAGGGCTGCCCTACTTCCACTTAACTCAGCAGCTATGCACACACCCGAGGCAGCAGCACCCTCCTTTTGCCTTGCCTGCTGCATTTCTCCATTCTTAGAGTTACAGGTTTTCCTATTACTATCCTGGGGTTTTAAGCTTTGGGGCGGAGGGGGGGTAGGAATGCTTGTTAATTTCCACTAAAAATGGTGTATATTTATAGTATCTTAAAGGTTTTCCAGTTTTAAACTTCTAAGATAATTTATTACCTATATATTTTACCATTAGCTCTTTTCATTATTTTTATAATTAGTTCAGTTGAAATTAATTTTTATGGAGGTGTGAAGTTTGCAACCTAACTTTCCCCCCCAAACAATTGGCAGGTTATCACAGGACTGTTTCATGATCTGCAGGTTCCTCCATCAACTCCACACATGCTAACATCTCAGACAACCTTTCTTGGCTTCAGTACTGTTTTCTCCCATCCCCAGTGATCTAATTCTTGCACTTATGTAATATTTGGAAGAGCAGGTCATACTACCAATTCCTGATTCATCTTTTTTCAAACTTCTTGTGTGCTTTTAAAACACAATAATCTAAACTAACATTTTATGAATTACAAATCTCATTAGTAAAATAAAACTTGAAGTTCCCCCCCGCCCCCCGTAGGGTTTTCTGTGTAGCCCTGGCTGTCCTGGAACTCTGTAGACCAGGCTGGTCTGGAACTCAAGAGATCTGCTTGCCTCTATCTCCTGGAATTAAAGTGCTGGAACTAAAGGCTTGCACCATCACTGCCAGGCAGAATCTGCCATTTTAAATTACTTTGAGGTTGTGCATTTTTTTTTTTTTTGCAACAGGGGATGCTTTCACCCAGAACACAGTGACTTTATTCCTAAGGGTGTTTTTGTTTGCTTGTTTTGGTAAGAGTCATCCTTTCCTCCATACTGTTTCCTAAACACACATCCTTGGTAGTATGTAGCTATTTTGAACAGAATCTTTTCTCCCATTTTATCTAACTGCTAATGACAGGCGCTTAAGAAAGTCAAGGTGATTTGCAGGTCATTCTGAACTCTGGGGACTAATTCTTAGATTGGTGAGTTCAGGAGTTAGCTTCCAGGATGATGTTCTAAGCCCAACTTAGAGCCTTGGCTGTGATGTTGAGGCAGGACAGAAAGGGAATTTAAGAAGGCACAGGTAAAGAGAGGAGCCCCTGGACCTAGAGTCCAGTCCAAGTCTCTCACCAGCTGAGTCAAGAGTTCTGGGTATAAAGGCTGATGCCCTTCACTCACCTCTGGAAATAAAAGTGAGTTCCCTACTGCTTTTTCTGACCCCCAAAGCACAAAGAAAAGTTTCAATAAGGCTTGTTGCTAACTTCTCAGAAAAGCCTTATGCAAATGTTACTAGTGTGTGCTCATGGGAGGCAGGTAACATTTGCAGGGTCTGGACACCTGTGTCCAGAAGGCAGCCTCCATCCTGATGCTGTGGATGCCTCCCTTGGCTAATTCTGGGATGTCAAACTGGGAGGTTCACCATGCTCCCCAATGGAACTTACCCAAGAAGCAGTTTTGACTCTCTAACATTGGGTGGGGAGACTTTGGGTTTCTATATTTCTGAGAACTTCCTAACACTGAAATTGGTAGTTCCAAACCACTCCTGTCTGGGCATTTTAACCTGGGTAGAGGCTGAGAATCAAGTTTGTAAGGTTTCACTGAATGGATAAGCCAAGGCTAACCTCATTTTCATAAGACAAGGGACACTTAAATAGTGCTGTTATGGTGAATCATTCTGGAACAAATACTTGTTGTGGAGGCAGGCTCACACATAGGTCAGTGGTGTGTAGTATAGAGGCTGAGACTTCTGTTGTCCGGTCCCCCTGCCCCCCTCCTACTTTTCATCAGTGTATGGAACAGAGACTGTACATTACTCCTCATAGAATAGTTGGTGGTTCATTCGTAACATTTACTGTCAGTGTCCTGTGCCAGATCCCACAGGTGTGGACCTGTTACAGTCCAGTGGAAGAGACCTCTGTGTAAATAACCATAATAACATGATACCTGCTCTGCCAGGGAAACACAGGGATTAGAAGAGGCTTTGCGCTGTGGGTTCCAGGAACTTACTGGAGAAGCAGTGCAGTGCTGGGCTAAGCTCTGAAGACAAATGGTCTGTGTTTGATATGGCTACTTGGTTTACTGGTTGTATGTAACCTTGAACAAACAACCTAACCTCCTGAGCCTAAGTTAGAGAGTAAAGTGAGGTAAAGAACAAATGAGCTGATACTAGTAACTCTCACAATCTCTGGCATATAACAGACAATATTCAAGTGGTCCTTCTACTACCAAACAGTTCTTTATGACACCTGCAGAGTAGTAGGCCTGTACTGGGCAATACAAGTCACTGACTCCACTGTCAGGGGGTTTATTCCTTAAACAAAACCAGAACACTCTTACCCAGGAAGTTTGAAAGAAGTGGAAGGTGAGGAAAGAATTTCTAGCATGGAGGGCACACATGACAGAGGGAAATGTGTGACAGTGTTAACTAATGCCAACCTATCTGTGGGTCTAAAGTTCTATAAGCTGAAGCAGCCAGGGAGGGAGCTTGCCAGTGAATAAAAGCACAGAAGTGAGATTAGGGCACATTCGGGTCCCTGGAAGCCCATTCTCCTCCCTGTTTCATGTCTCTGAGTAGCTACTCAGTTCTCTAAGCTTTAGTTTTGTAACTGTAAGAAAGGACAGTAACAGTGGCAAGCTCACAGGTGAGTCTGCAGATGATGTAGAAAGAAAGTGCAGCAATCATGCTGGCCTTGCTTATTTAGGGATCCAACACCAATTCCTTTTTTTTCTCCCCTCAGTAAACAGCTGGCTTTGCTTCAGTAATTATACAGTTAACCTATAGTGTGCCAGACTCTAGACTGGCTCTGGAAATAAAGATCAAGATATACTTTCTTGGCCTTTCAAAGTTACTAGATGAGTTAGTGACAATCTTTTAGTAGTTTAATGGCAGTATCTCTGTTCAAATTCAGTCAATATATTCACAGCTAGTGTGTTGCTTGCTTGTCATTTTGCTAGGTCTTGAGGATATGAAGTGATTCTGGTCCTTTGGGGGCTTTACAACCTGTCTGAGGAAGGAGGCTGTGATGGTTTGAATATGGTTGGCCTAGAAAGTGGCATAATTAGATGTGGCCTTGTTGGAGGAGTGTGTCATCATGGGCATGGGGTTTAAGACCCTCATCCTAGCTGCTTGGAAACCAGTCTTCTCCTAGCGGCCTTCAGATGAACTCTCAGCTCTTCTTGTACCATGCCTTCCTGGATGTTGCCATCCTCCTGTCTTGATGATACTGAACTGAACCTCTAAAGTTATAAGCCAGTGCCAATCAAATGTCCTTATAAGAGCTGCTTTGGTGCCAATCAAATGTCCTTATAAGAGCTGCCTTGGTGATGGTATCTGTTCACAGCAGTAAACCCTAACTAAGCCAGAGGCCATGAACTGAATTATGGTTCAGAAAGATGCAGAACTACGAAAGGGCAGCACCAGGCTGAAGATTCCCAGCACAGGCATTTGATGTGTGGTGTGAGGGTGAGGCAGTGGTCAAGGAAAGAAAAACACAGGAGGGAGCCAAGTCTACATGGAAAGCGAAGGGTGGAGGCTGGTAGGGTCTATGAAGGCAGTCCTATGTATGGTCAAAGATGACAGAAAGCTGGCACACTCAAGAAAATTGCTTAAAGTAGAATGTGTTGAGGGCAAGACTGGAGATAGAGGTGGAGAAGGAGGTAGGTAGATAACAGGAGCTTAACTCTGAACCAAGAATTAGGGTTTTATTTGGAGGGTGCAGGGAAGCTTTTGAGGACAGATGCAAAGAGGATGACAAGGCGAGGCAAGCGTTTTGAGAACTTTCTGGTAGTGGTGAAGAAGGGTGTAGAAGAGAAGGGATTGGAGAATGGCAACCAATTAGGATGCAGTTTTATAATCTTAATGAATGATTAAACTCTGAGGGGGAAAAGTCTAGTGGGATAAAGGCTCAATGAATAGATTTGAGGGTCCCATATGCATTAAATATTGCTTAGATTCTGGCTTTTGACACATTTCCTTGTAATGATAGAACTAGGTACTTAAAGAATGAGTCAAGAGAGCCAAGTTGTCTATTAAAACACGACTTTCCACTTTCTAGCACCCATCCTTCATAATTACAAAGTCTTGGTAGTGTGATTGTGCTTCCCTTGAGGCAGCACTGCATTGTTGTAGACATGCAGGAATTGGGGTTGTGTGTCAAAGTGGGTAGAAGGAGAACTCTGTTCTGCCCCTTAATGTATGTGGGGCTACGACAACTGCTTTGAAATGTCTTTGCTGTATGAAGGACATAGAAAGTTGAGAACATCTATACACAGGGTTGTTGTGAGGTGAGAAGATTTGCAATGTACTGAGTACTTTCCTAGGGCTCTAAAATACAGAACCTCCTGAACTTCTTTTTACCCTTTCTTCCATGTCTTTCCCCATAAATGGCCACTTCTCATGGCCACCATACACTATTATACTCCTCCAAGTCTGCAGAGCAGATAATAGCTGTTCCAACTGCTTTATAGGAATGCATTAAAATCTCCTAAGACTTTATGAACAAGTTTTTGTTAGCATTTCCCTTTTTTATAGCTGAAGCCCAGTGAGCCAGGCAGATGAGGTTACCTCTCCAAGACAAAGTGCTAGCTAGTGCATGGACTTGGTACTTGCTCCCAGGCAATACAGTTCCAGAAGATGGGCTCTAAAGCACACACTGCTACTAGGCAGAGCAAAGAACCACAGCAAACACACTGTGAGAGTTATGAGGTGAAAAGGGGCCAGACTTCTTTTAATTGTAATTCTTATCAAACTTTCAAACTATAATAGAAACTGGGTGCGGTGGTGCACACCTTTATCTCAGCTCAGAGGCAGAGGCAGTCGGATCTGTGAGTTCCCAGCCAGCCAGGGTTTACAGTGAAACCCTGTCCCAAACACATTTTTCAGTGGAGGGGAGCAGTGTGAGTGGTAAGGACTCTTATTGTCTTCTAAAGCTGATTATGTGAGAAGACCAAGAGATACTAAATGCACAGGGAGGCTCAAGGCAAGCAAATTGACTGGTAACATCTAGTCATCTATGGGAGCTTCTTTTAGATACAAAATGTGGCTTGATAATAGAAAACCACACAGCTTTAATATCCCAATTAGTCTGATATTGTTTGTTTGATGCAAATGGTAGCTCTTTGATTTTGCTGGTTAACAGATCCCACTAAGAATCCAATGAATAGAGATTCTCTTTCCAGAAGACCACACACTTAACTTCTGCACACAAAAGGGGATTTCAAGAGCTATGCCTGCAGTGAACTTAGACAATCTATAGAACAATGAAAATCAAGAGGCTAGGACTTGAGTCTTGATTCTTTTACTAAGATGTTGGGGACACTAGGCAAGTCATAGCCTTTTGAGCATCTTATGCAAAACAGATTATCTCTGGCTTGGTCACAGCAGTGGACTGATCAGGATTCTGAAAGGTGAGGTGAACTCTAAGGTGCTTTCCAAATGCTGTCAGGATAGAGAGGTTCAGACAGTTTGCTCACCTTCTGGTCATACAGAGCTAGGGCTAAAGCACACACACACATGGGAAAACCTCCTAAGAATCTAAAATGATCACGTGAGAAACAAATGTGAAGGGTTATACAGAAATGCCTAAGTAAGTTGCTTCTGGACTGAATGAGGACTCTTTGTCTCACCCTCTCATGGGATCCTGAACTAGGCAGCTGAATGGAATGGAGAGAAGTGTGTCAGTCAGTGACATTTGAAATGGAGACAAATAAGACTCTCTCCTGCATCCATGAGGAAACATGTCAGAGATTTAGTCTCTGAAAAGCAGCCTGCTGCCTGGCATACTCAGGTGAACATATCTAGCTTTAATGCAGCTACAGAAGTAATGTTTTTAATTTCTTTGGCTAAACAAAATCTACAAAACCTTAAGTCTCAAGCCCTTGTATGAGAAAGACTCAACAAAGTGTTCCCATCCACTCAGGCTGTGAATGCTTTTGACTCAGATGAACACCTACCTGTATGGCTCATCAAAACGCCCAGGGTCAGATCACAGTGACCTTCTAAACCAGAAGCCTCCCAAAACAACAACCTGCTAAAGGCAATGGGAAATTGGCATTGCTCCCTCAACCTTCTATACAAATTCTTCAAAGACACAAATGAGAATCCAAGAACAGTGGGCAGTGACGTAGACTGGGGCATGACAAGGCATCCTGGAGGTCATGGAAGTAGCACGGCAAGGCATGTGGAGGAAATGTATTGATGACCTCACTGTGTATGGAGGCTGGCATGTACAGCTCAAGGGAGGCCTACAGCTACGAATATGACACTGCTGATTCTATGGAGATAGCAAGTCACTTTAGCTCTATGCTCGCAGAAGACAATTTCTAAGGCTCTGTCCTGTCTGGAACTCAGTCGACCAGACTGCCAGGAGCAAATAGTAATAGGGTCTAGAGGATAGAAATTCAGGAAGCTGAGCATGATAGACAGAACTTTGTAAGGCAGGGTTGAAAAAGGGCTTGTCAACTTCACACACATTCAAGTAACATTTAATAACTGTTACGAAATTGGTTTCAGAGTAAAGTCTATATGTTGGTATACAGAAGTGAACAGGAATGGTAGGGAACCATGGAGTGAAGCCACATCCAAACCAGAGGGACAGGTCAGACATAAGAACTGAGATTGCTCCAAACACCTGCCCACACCCTGGCTGCTGTTTTTGATGGTGGTTTGAGTTCAGGGCTGTGGCTTCTCACAGCAGCTATAGAACGAAGTCTAGCTGGAAAAAGAAAAGCTGGTGCCCTAGTCCAGCTGTAGCTTCAGAAATGACATCTTGTGGTGCCACTCACTGGGAAGGAAGGGACAGCGTTGGAGAGGAACTGCTTAGGTGGAGCTCCCCTCACACGGGCTCCCTTTCAGTCAGTGGGCAGATAAAGCGTACTGGTATTGTGAACCATCTCTTAGAAGAGTTTCCAGAGGATGTTCGTGGCTGAGCATCAGGGAAAAACAGGTGAACTTCCTTGGCCAATACTTTTTGAGAAGAGAGAAAAGTGACCAGACACATCTTCAGCTTTGGTTAAAGTCTTCTTAGAACCCCATAATGGTCCCAGGGAAACACACCTAACACACTTACAAAATAACCAGACTGGTAGGTCAGCTCTTAGGATAAAGACTGGAGATGACACAAAAAAACACCATAAAGAACATTTTAGGACTAAAAGACTATGAAGATATAAATAATATTTTTATGAACTAACCCAAATCTTAAATCCATAGATTAACAAAGTGCACTTCTACTACTAAATCAAACCCAAGATTACTATGTATCCCTTCTGGCAACACATGTATTCTAGGCTAAGCCCCCACACTTGCTCTCCTAAATATATGAAGTTTGAATTTTTAGCCAAAGAATGTGATTCCTTTTATTTGGGATATAAATTCAATATCTAATATTAAAACATTCAGAAACTAAAATCATAGATAGAGCAAGTCCCTTATTGCAAGAGAGCCCACGGGGCAGCTGATCAGATTTTGGCAATGGATAAGGTGTTTCAAACACCAAACGCTGGCTAGGTACTGTGGGGCATGCCTGGAACCTCGGCACTTGAGAGTGAAGCAGATTACTACAGGTGTGAGGCCACACCTCTGAGCTACATAGTGAGCTCTGTCTCCAAACCCTAAAAAGCGAAAAACAAAAACGAACGGAACAAACAAACAAACAAACAAACCACTCCACCAAGTGACAAGGTCCAGATGTATAAAATAGTGGGAGAAAAGGTAGGAAAACCGTGTGTAGTGTGCACTGAGACACTAGCAATGCGGGAGCATGTATCTAGGAAGTTCTAAGTGCCTCAATACAAGCTGAAGAGCAGCTTGCCACAGCTGGCCTATACTAGTCTTGGTACAGCACTCTCTGCACACAATCTCAACACACTGTGTACTTGAATAGTTTCCCAAGCTGCAATGAAACAAACAAATCCCTCCAAGATGGAATATGGAGCTCATGACAGGAATATATAAATACCTTGACTATATAACAAAAATCTCAGTAAAGGAGTCAGACATATGATACACTCCTCTACCCCCAAATGTCTGATGTTCAGGCCAAAAATGTCCCATTTGACTTGTTTTTAACTTTGCCTTTTAAAATTAGGTGATAAACTTAAAATGCAGTTATAGACATGAAAAGCCAGAGGGTATGGGCCCTGGCTCAGTGAGGCATATGAAACATACAGACAGCATCCTGATGTCAAGGATAGAAAGAACTGTCCTGAACAACAAGGGAAAGATGGGTTAAGTTCCCCCCCAGGGCCACTCACACACAACAGAACATTAGTCATTAAACAAAGGCAAAGGGCAGGTATCAGGAGAGGGCAATGGAGCTGTGGTGCTCCATCTTGAGGAACGGGGAATATATACTCATGGATGGGAAATTTTAAGTAGCTATGTTTATTACTTTTTTCCAGCAATCTTGCAAGAGGCAGAAGTGTGACATTGAACTGAGTGACACGAGCATGTAGGTGGGTTGGTGAGGAGCCCATCTCTTGACACGTGCCGCTGGCTTGTCAGGAGTGGCTGCTTCCACCACTCAGTCACGTTTACTCTTTTGCTTGAAGGAAAAGGGTTTCTTGAGGGAACAAGTTTACCTCCAATAATGACTTATTGGGGTCTAGCTGAGTTACCTGAAAAGAAAGAAAACACATATTCAGAAATCTGGAACAAACACATCAATTTTCAGTCTTTTACACACAGGCATGAACACATGCAAAGTATCTTATTTGATCTTAAAATAATTCTGTGTACTGCTGGTGGTGTTGATATGTTCTCTGAGGAAACTGGGCCTCTCAGAAAGGTCATATTCTACAGTTTTATCAAGTAGGAAAGTTAGTACTGCCTTCAAGGTAGAGACTCAGCCACTTCCTGGAGAGGTCCCTTGCCTCTTGTGCTTTGGGGAAAGACACAGGAGGGCCCATCTGGTTAAACTGAGTGATGCATGCCTGAGATCTCTAGTTGGTTAACCTCTCTCTCTGCTTGTTGGGACAACTAAACATTTAGAAGGGCTAGGTTCTTCCACTAAAATTACATGTAGCAAACTACAGAATGGCCATTCTACTGTGACCAGAGATGATTATATCCCAGGGATGATCCCTTGGGAGACATATCACAATCTCCTGATTGGGGGGTATATGTAGTTTGGAAAGATGAGGCAACCACATAATTAAAATACACACACACACACACACACACACACACACACACACACACACACACACACACACACACACTCAACTACTGAACTGTAAAAGGAAGATGAAATCTTGATACTACTACTACCATGGGCTATGCTACATGAAAAATCTTAATTAGATTTTGCCCTCCCTAAGCCAAGGCAGCAATGGCATGTGAAGGTTTATAAACCTAAGAGAAAGAAACAAGACATTCATTAAAAGGGGTTGTGAGTTCTGAAAGGCTAAAAAATACTAGGTTAGTAGAAGATATAGGATTTGAAAATAGGGAGAGTCTGGTTTAAGTCACAGTGGTACAGGCTGATTTAAACAGTGGTGTGGCTTTGTGACTTATAGGACTGATGAAGATTAAATGAGAAAGAACATAATTAGCACAGTATCTAGTACAGTGTAGATCAGCACACTATGCTGTGTATGAGAGCAACTGTAAAGGGAGATGGATGTGTGGGCAATGGGCTCTGAGCATTCGATGGATGGTTAGCTGCTTTCTTGTCATACCTGAAGCTGCTGCTCTGCTATTTATATGAGCTTTGGGACCTTGGGTAAATAGTATGGGCAGGCAATTTGTCTGCTCAACTCAAGCCACTCATAATGAGATGACTCTGCTTTCTTCTTCCAGTTAGAGAAGGGGAGGCCCTGGGGACCAGGGCTGGGTGTCAGAGACAGACTAGTAAGTTGATATAGGGGAACACTCTCTTTAGTGTATCTAGACAGAAACTCAGTATGCCCAGGAGGGTCTTTAAGGAGATAGCTCTACCACTAGGATTCTTTCTGCTTATAAATCTAGCCCTACTATTACCTCTTGGGTACTGGGCAGATGGGCAGGCAAGGTGGAAGGGAGGGCCTAGTCTGCTGTCTGTCTTCCAATGCACAGGGAGGGCAAGCTGCTGGCAATGTTTACCTACTTCCCCAATTAACGTACAATACTGCACTGGCTTCTGTCAACAAACAGAGCTATGCTGCCTCTGCTTCAGACTCTGTGGCATTTTCTGCCCAGCTGCTTCTGCTATTGTTCTTAATTAACATGCCAGAGCTCTTCCAGCATCTTCTACTTTGTTATTTGTGGTTTGTAAATATGATGCTTATTGGGAGAAACCAAAAACTACATTAGTGGCAAAGCTGTGAGAACAGGCAGGCAGATGTGTTAGAAGGCAAAACAGCGGAGAGGCTAGAGAGCATCAGGCCCGTGTGGCACCTACTCGGGTGGTAGAAGTGCAAGGTAAGAGATTCATAAACTCTCAGTTAAAATTCTAGATGTCTGATAAAACAATCAAAAACTTCTTGGACATACATTATAAGCCAAGGACTTCCAATGTATTTCTCAATTAGTCCATAAAACAACCACCACACAAGGTTTCAGAGGTAAGAAGCTGAATTTCAATGTAGCTGCCACTTGTTTGAATATACCTTTCCCTGTAGGCAGTCTGGAGAAGTCATTCTCCAGCTTCAGTGACTACAGTCAGTGGACTGCTTTGAAACAGGCACAGCTCTGTTGCAACACATTCTCTCAGAGGGTCCACATGAGGCCACCTTCAACCCCACACTCTAAAGTTCATTTTATCTATGTTTAAGGTTTTTTTTTTTTTTTTACTATCTAGTCTTTTAGTTTTCTTTCTTTCTTTTTTTAATCCATTTGTTTAGTAAACCAAATTATTCTTACAACAGTAGCACAACTGTTGACAACAATAATATCCAATAGTTTATAAACTTTCATCACACACTGAATATATTAACTTATTTAATGTTCACAATAATCCTTGAGCTAAGTATTGTTATTTCCATTTGACAGGCCAGAAAACGAGTTTAGAAAGGCTGAGAATCTGTTCAAGGCCACATAGCTAGTATGGAACTTGTTATGTAGACCAGACTAGCCTCGAACTCCTAACAATCCAACTGCCTCTGCCTTCCAAGTGAGTGTGCCGAGAACCATGCTTTACTAGTGTAAGTGCCACTCTGCTTACCCTGTAGAGGAGTACCTGAACTCAGCAATACTTTTGGGTCAGTGTTAGTGAGGATATAGATAACATGATACAGAAGCATACACTATAAAACATACAAAGTCTTCTTTTCTTTTTCATATCATTTGATCTAAATGCTAGTCTTGTAACTAGTGTTATCTTTAGTTTACAGATAAAAACCATAAGATTAAGAGATTAAATGAAAGTAAAAAATAAAATTAAAGTAAAACAAAAATAGATTAAATGAGCCCCACTGTTACTGAATTAATTTAAAAAAGATAAAAATAAAAATAGCCTTTTGGTATTCTATTGCCCAGGAGTGTGACTATAGTTAACAATGGTATATTATATAGTTTTAATATCCAGAAGAGATTTTTTTTTTATATTTGACTTTTAAAAAATACTGTTTTTATCAATTCTTTTGAGAACTTTATGCAATGTAACGTATTTTGATCACAGCAATCCCCTTCTTTAACTTTTCCCAAATGCTTACCACTTTTCTACCTATCCTACGTCATGTGCACGTGCTCCCTGTTCCCCTTCAACTCACCAAGTCTAGTCAGTATTGGCTGATCATTCCTGCATGGGGCCTGCCCTGTATTGTGGTCCATATATCAGGTGTCAAACCATTAAAGAAAACTGGCCTTCCCTTTCCTAGCAATAATTAAATGCCAGTAGTCAGCTCGGGGACTTCAAGTCCATCTCCCCTCCTCAACACTGGGATTCTGGCTGGCTTGATTTTGCCCAGGTCTTGTGCATGCTGTCACAACTGGTATTCATATATGCACCTGCACTGTTGTGTCCAGGAAGCACTGATATTTTGGAGTCACCCAACATCTCCAGCTTTTATAATCTTTATCCTCCATCTTCCTCATGATCCCTGAGCCTTGAGGAGACTGTCAAATTATCTGTGGCTCTATTGCATCAGTGGGCATATCTTGCCAGGCAGGTGTTAATGCAGACTGCAGGGTTTACTGCTAGGTGAGATTGAAGATCACCTTCCTTTTCCAGTAGAGTCATAGCATTTACCAGCACTATGAAAGTCACTAATAGGGATGAAGTTTCCAGTTGAGGACCAGCTGGATTTCTCCATATTCTGTGACTCAAGTATGTGATATAGAATTTTTTCTTTTTAAATTTCATTACAAAGAAATGATAACTCAATGGGGTGATGGATATGCTAAGTATTCTATTTTGATTATTACATGATGTTTGCATGTATCACAAAATTACACTGCATTTTATAATTTGTAAATGAGGGGACACTTGGGGAAGTAGGATACCAAGTTTTTCCTAAGCAGCTAGGGGCCATATTGTGAAAACACTCTGCAGTGCTCTGGGCCTCATTCAAAGGGCATGATGCATACAAGGGGAGCTCTCTTGGTAGGGAGGAAAGTAAGTGTGTTTCCTAACAACAGCAGAGGACAAGAGAACTGTGTGTGGAGAGGGTACAAGGAAGTGGTGCTGCTGCTGCTGTAGAGGCACAGATGAGTGGTGCTGGGTCTGAGTCTCTCAAGTCTGGTAAGTAGAAGGCAAGGCAGTGTGCTTGGTGAAGCTCCAGTACAGAGAGCCAGGATGGTGAGGCCAAGGTCATGGGAAGCAGAACTCTTTAGAGAAGCAGAAGGTACTAACATGGCTAATAATGGTCACAGCTTTTCTTCTTCCTCCTTCAGGTGTTTATCTTCTTGTTCTCAGTCATCATCACAGCAGTAAGCATCTCCTGTGAGTTGGGTCCATATACCTGTACTTTAGATTTATATGCAGTCTCTTAACTAGTCCTCAAGATGGCTTTGTGAAATTAGTACTAGTTCTATCTTGTAGATAAGGTCACCAAGACTACCTCATCCACTGTTGTAGAGACTGAAGTTTTAAAATCAGGTTTGGCAAACCAACTTATGAACAGACTGACTTGGGAGGGAAGAGGGAAATCTGTTGCACTTAGAGACATCCAAATAAAGGCATATTTACAGATGATGGTAAGAACTAACATTTTCTGAATGTTTATTTCAAACCAGGCAATCAATGATATACTCTGCATTTATAAAACTAATTTTTATAATAGTCCTCCAATGTTGGCAGAATGATTATCCTTATTTTATGAGGAAATTAAATTACAGAGCAGATTGTCTAAAGTATCAAAGCTATTAAGGGCAGACTGTGAATCAAGGGAATTTAGCTTTGGAATCTACTGAGTTACTAGATCATACGGCTAGAGATAACTATTACATAAAGACAGAAGCTGAAAGAGAGGACCCAGAGTTTCTTTTTAATCAAGCTTCCAGGATACAAGATCTTCACTTAGACAATGGCAAAGAGACAAAGGTCATTTAAAAAAACATCCTGAAATGTTTTAAAATAAGAATACAAAAACTCAATCTGAGTTTTGTCTTTTGCCATTTACCTGGGACTTTACTGAATTATTGACTCTCTAAATCAACAGAGAATGAACACTTTGGGATTCCTTGTGGGAGGAGGGGTGTTCTCAAATAAGAGGTACAGTTTGACTTATAGTTAGCAGAAGGATGTCAACCATCCTGATATTTTCTTTACTGAACCTGGGAAACCTGAATGGGTATATTCTCTCATTCAAACAGCATTTTTAGCAAACTGACCCTGTAAAACATTTATGTTAGAACAGATGGGACATGTTCTCTGCCAAACAGAGCTTTTCTTTGCTATATCAATTTTCTCAGCAATTTGAAATTTTATATTCATTTTTCCCCTATGACCTCCCTGGGCTTCATTCAGTTCCTCTTATAAAGTTAATACTGTATTGTGATAATGTAAACTAATGTGACAGAGTCTACATTGGAAATCTGAGAATGTTATGCTGAGAAAACGCCTTAACTGTCCAACATTCCAGACCCTTCCTTTCACAGGTGGGTAACTTGAGACCAGAAGCCAAGTGACTTAAGTGAAATGGATGAGGAAGAGCATCACTGTATGTTATTTCAGGGCTTCCGACATTTGTATGGGAGCCCTTCCTTTTGCTTTTCTTTTTTTGAGATAGGGTCTCAACCTATGTTGCTCTTTACTTGGCATTTTCTAAGTGCCACACACTATGCTAATCATCTCCATATTATCTAATCAAGTGATTATCATAATTCTTTAAGAACCCCTCTTATTCTATTTTATGGACAGAGTAAAAATTGATATTTTCATTAATGTTAAAGAGTTCTTAAAAACTGGCATCTTGTCAGGGATGCCTTGGTGACCTTTCCTGGTCTTGGTGTTCCTAGTGGTGGCTTTGGTCACTACACTATTAAGTGACAATGTTAATGGGAAAGCCCAAAGGTAAGAGAGGGGATCCTAACACAGGTAAGGTAAAAGGAGATGTTCTTTAGTCTAAAAACAGGAGAAAATCAAAGTATGCAGACCAAGCATAAACAAACAAACAAACAAACAAAAACAACCCCCTAAAACAAAACAAAATCCCAATACCAAAGGATAGTCAGGTCTCTCTCTGAGATTAGATCCTCATTTGATCTGAAGGCAGAATTTCAAGTAAACAAGTGGAAGTTCTGCTTTACAGAAGAGTAGTCTATAAGCCTGGGGTCCACAGAAGCATAAACAACATAGGCAAGTTCACAGATGAAGATTCTGTTGTAGGTTTAGATTTTTAAAAACCTACTTTAATGAGGGTTCTCAAATGCTTCAATCCCTCTTCTAGCCCACCATCCAAAGGCAGGGGAGAAAAGATAGTGAATAGGACAAGGGGATGTGGACCTGTTTAAAAGTAGTTCCTTGGGGGTGATTCCAATCTGTTTGTCCAGATACCAGCAGTCCAGTTCACTAAGATCAGGAGAGCAAACCAGTTAGCAGCAATGGCACATCTAACAAAAAAACTGCCAGTACTCTGCCACCAAATTGGCACAAGTCAGAGGCAATGACCAGGACCAGCCAAAATGCCAAGAGAAATTCTCTGTTGTAACTCTCAATAAAGATTAGCAAAGAGACCAAAGAAATGTGAGTATGTAGTGGTTTGAAAGAGGTAGGCAAACGCTCTCTAGAGGCCAATACCACAGCGATAGTCAGGTCTTCATAACAGGTCTCTAGGATGTCTCTGATTAGACTGGGCCACAACACACTGTGGCACTGAGAAACAGGGAAAAGATACCTGCATACTGGTTAGGTTTAGAACTGTGAACTTAAAAGCCTTCTGAGAAATCTTAATTATTGTTTGTCCCAGGATCTCGCCACTAGGCACAGATTAAGAACAAGTGGATTTTGCATAAGTCATAATCTCTTATGAGAGGAGACACACATTTCTTATCTGCACGATGGTGACAGCATTGCCCAACACCCTTTCAATACACCATGCCCCTCTGGGTCCCTCTTCCACATTTCTATATGGAAGAGAGTTGCACAAAACCTCTCATCATGTCACTCTTATAGCTCTTAAACAATTTCTTATTAAAACAGGGCAATCCTTTTCTGCTCAGCCTTTCATTTTCCCTGTCTGTAAATGGGTTCTTTAGGGCCTTTAATGGTAGGCATAGCTAGGAAGGCAGTTTAGAGATAGAATATAAATTTCTAGGTAGCATAAACTTCAGAAAAATATTTTCCCCTGGCTGCAGAGAGGTCATTTAGTGGTGTGTTCAATGTGTCTTCAACAGCAGAATGGCTAGGGAGAGACTGAGTATTCTGCATGCATTTCAATACCCAGGTAGGGCCATGCAAGCTAGTGTGTTCTCAGTTCTGCACACAAGCACCACTCAAGAGCTGGAGCTTTGAACAGGAGTTAAAAGAGTTGAGTCCCTAACGACATACAAAAGACTTGCTGGTGCGATTTATTCTGATGTATTTACTTATCCAATTACCAAAACAGCAGGAGATCATTAAAATTTCTAGTTACCAGATGCAGCACGTTCAATATCTTAAATGTTACCAAGGCTTTCTCTGAGCTATTTTGATATTACACTTCATCTGCCCAAAAGCTTATGAAACTGGAAGGCAAGAACCATGAACAGTGCAGGAACATCCTTTGAAGGCTTGTCCAGAAGGTCTGTAGAATACTAGACCTCCCAAATTCCTGGACTTATAGAAAAGTACTATGATGAGAAATGAAAATATTTGGGAAGAGACTCTGCCAAGTCTTTCTTACTCCGAGCTTCTGTCTTGTTAAGGATGCTGATACTGTTGTCCTACTTTATACAACAGCCACGAGGACCACCACAGTTTGCTGTCCCTGAACGTCACACGAATGTTTTGTATAGAAGACAGAGCAACTTAAGGTACTTTTGTGCACTATATGCTGTTAATAAAGTAGCATGCAGAGTAGGTACCAAACTAGAGAATATTATGGAGTGCTGAGAAACAGAAAGCAAGCTCACATCAGAGAATATAGCAATGAGATACATACAATAAATGACACACAGACCTATGCTTTTGAAAGGGGTGATGGTACCTTGGTCGTACCATTTTTTATGATTCTGATCTTCAAACATTATTACTTCAGTCTTATGCTCCAGCCAACTAGAGTTGTTTGCTACTGACCAAATATTCATCAGTTTTTCTTTCTAGAACCTTGGGCTATGTTGTTTCCTCTACCTAGATTATCTTTCCTGTCTAATTTCAAACATTCTTACCTATATATCCTTCAGAAGCAACTTAAAAGGCACCTCCTCTACAGAAGCAGGCCTGTGACAGAGCCTAAATCCCCCTTTTCTTTTTCTGAAACAGAGCTAATCACACCAGTTTCCAGTCTTATTGGTTAGGCCATAGGTTAGTGACACAGCAACCACATACATTCATTGTTGTTTCTTTCATTATCTACTCCTTTGTCTTGCATGTGACCAGCCACATTTGCAGAGTCAATACCTGTCTTTTACATGTAGATTCTTCAAATAGCGTTGGTGCCAACGTCAGCTGGCAGATGCAAGGTTAGGGCTTGTTTTAGAATATAAGTACTGGCAATACCAACACTGCTCTTTGTTCAAATGAGGAATTCTGAAGGATGCAGCTCAAGAGGATCTGTTTCACAGTGGGTTATGTTATGGCTCTCAGGCCATTTTACAATTGTTTATAAGTCTGTCTCCAGTTAAGCTGAATTCTGAGGGCATATATGGAATCTTAGTGGCTCTCTCTATTCCCAGGGTCTAATTTACTGTTAGAAACTGTATCTGTTCCAGAAATGTTTGTTCAAAGACTGGTGGGTGAAGTTTCTCCATTCTTCTCTAGGGCTTCACCAATCCAAAAAAAAATGGAATCTGGAGGAGCTGTACCCATATGCCTACTTCCACTCACCTCACACCCTCAGCAGGCAGAGCTGTTAGGATGCCACTGGGAGCACTGGGAGTTGACTCCATCAGGGCCCTTTGCTTGGATGCTCTGCTCTAGCCTCAGCCAGTGTCCAGACACAGGAGCTAATAAGAAGTCTGCATCAGGTGTCCTTTTAAGAAGGGACAGCTTTTCCTCTTCTCTGTTTAAACTGTTGGAATTGGCTAATTAGGAGGATTTTAAAAATCTTAACACTCTAAACAGAGAAAACTGGTTCTGAATTATTAAGCAACATTTTCAATGCATTTGAATAACCTTAATGACTTAGCTGCTACCTGATCCTAAGCTCTGGCTCAGATAAATAAATGTGAAATACTGTCAAAGCCTCAGCTTATAAGAGCCTCCAGCTACAGTAAATAGAAGCTTAAGTCTCCATAGACTGTTAAGGAGGAAAATATTCTTATATAAAGGGAGAGAAGATGATCTTAAAGCTAGGAAGACCAGGAAGCCAGTGGTTTTGTTATACTTCTCAGAAGATGGCTGCTAACGGACTAAGTATTAATATCTAGGTTTTTAAAAAATCTATTTAACCTATTTAATTATAGAGCCACACAGTATCAGATCTAAAGAAGATTTAAAAAGAACATATTTAAATCTATATTTCAGAGGAGGAAAACATGACCCAGAAAAGTTCATTAGCTTGCTTGAGATCATCTAAGTGGCTGGAAGAATAAACATTTTGTCTTGAGATGCCTGCTCCCATCTTAGCTCCCTTTCCCAAAGCACATACTCAGATCCCCTGCCAGAGATGTCAGAATCAGAGGCTGACAACTGCTGTTAAAAGACACTTGAAAGCTTTCACTAGATGGGTCACTTCAGGTATTTGAGCTTCAAATATACCATGAGTTTTCTCTATGGGCCTGAGATTTCTACTTTCATGGTTATACATCAAGTGGGTGAAGGGAGAGAGGGAAAGAACTAGGAATAAATGAGGGTGAATGTTACTATATCATAGTTCTCAACTGATCTAACCTCAAGCCATGAGGGCATCAAGAGCTCACACATTTGTCCAGTTATATGAGAAATACAAAACCAAACAGTAAGAAGAGTAGAAATGCAAATGTGTATGAGCACTGTATTTTTCCTCATCTATTAACTAAACAAGTGTTTCTTTAGTGTTTATGACCTTTTTTTGCTTTGTTTTTCAAGACAAGGTTTCTTTGTAACACTGGCCGTCTTGGAACTCACTTTGTAGACCAGGCTGGCTTCAAACTCACATAGATCCACCTACCTCTGTTTCCCAAGTGCTAGGATTAAAGGCTTGTACCATCACCACCTGGCTTAGTGTATATGACATTTAAGAAACCTGGTAGACACTGGAATATAGCAGTAAACAAGGTATCTGCCCTTATGCAATGTCTGGAGCAACACTTAGTCAATAAAAAGACCACTGCAGTTCAAAGCTCATCACAGCTCACAAGCTGTAAAGGCTACAACAGGAAGAAGGTCCTGAGAAAATATAAGGAAGATGAATGCTTCTCTCCTATAGAGTCACCATATTTATCTTCCTTGTTCTAGTCTAATATCTACAGCCATTTATAATACAGCCAATCTAATTATCCATTCTTCTTAGATATTTGTATACATGTTCACTTCATGTCATGTACCTTGTAAGAGAATAATGGTCAATTAGATATAATTCCAAGTAACTCCAACTTTGATATGTATTTTTTTTGTTTATTTAAAAATTCACACCTTCAGTTTGTAACTGTAATCTTGAGATAACCATTTCTGTCTTTATTGTCTTAGTTCTAGGCTTTCTCTGTGTCTTAGTCTCTCAACTAGAAGAGCCTTTTATAGCTCTCCACAGTCTAAAAGGCATTCATGAAGTTCTGCTCACAAAAGGCCTCACAGAAGGCATGTATGAAGGACTTCTGACCTAAGACCCCATAGAAAGCATGTATGAAGGTCTATTCACACAAGGCCTCATAGAAGGCATATAAAAAGATCTGTTCACACAAAGCCTCACTGAAGTCATATATGAAGGACCACTAACATAAAACCTTATAGAAGGCATGTATGACGGTCATACAAAGCCTCACAGAAGGCCAACTATAAAAGTGAAGTAAACTTGGAAAGAGCAAGATAACATTCAGGCCTGAGACTCAGTCATTAAACTCCAGATGTGACGTCAGGTACAGGATGTGGCCTAGGTAAAGTGCTTTGAGGCTGGGGCTAGAGCTGCAGTGAGGCCAGAGGATTTGGCCATGTTAGGTGCATGTGCTAATGCACTCTTGAACTGTAGCGCTGAATTTGAAAATTACAGTGAGTATCTAGAAAAGGCTAATCTGAGCATATATATGTTGGCAGTTGTTTGTGTTTACAGTGGTGTTATTATACATACTTTAAGTGAGTAAAGCATGTCTGCAGAGACACTTGTAATACTGAACAAAGAACTGGTGATTTTTTATTTATGGCTCAAGAGTCAGACTGAATTACATGTACAGCCTTCAAATTTTATTTATTTCTGATAGCAGCAATTTTGAATGCTACACTGCTTCACAAATACCTTACAAAATTAAGTTCTGAGGCAGAGTAAACAATTTGGAAAGGTTTAAATACATCAACATACTTATACATAATCTGTAATAGCCATTCCACTTAATGTTGAGCATAGTATGAGGAGATGATGTAGATTTGAGAATCAAATACAGGTATTAGTGTTGTGCAACTTAGAGAAATTTTAGCTCTCTAAGCATCCATGTCTTTGTCTATAAAATAAAGGCAAAACCTTTTAGATAACTAATAGATTTGAAGTACTTGGTGTGTAACAGGCACACAGGACATAGTTATTGGTTATCATTCTCCATCATTCCAAGTCACCATATTTTAAGCAAGCCTGAAGTGACAAAGGCAGACTTGCTATGGCTCGGCTTTCCTAAAATAGTTATCTTTACCTTAGATACCTTCAAGATCCCTTTGTAGTCTTTGGTTGGTCAGAAGCATGAATTGAGGTTTTTGTTTTTTTTTTTCCTACTTTACACACCACTGACTCCTTCCCTCAATGGTTCTGTGGGTTGGTAAGATCCTTTCTCCCTGTCAGCTTCACCAAGGCAGTGCAGGTGCAGCGAGCATTTCTTATGTGTTAGTCTGTAAAACAAAATTCTGCTTTGCTTTTACAATAGTCATGTGACCTAGATATTTCATTACCATTACTTTATAGATGAGGGGAGTGAGGTACATGGAACTAAATTAATTTATCCAAGATCAAAAAGCGAGCAAATAGCATAAGTGTGTTTTGAACAGGCACTTTAGTCCTGCCGTCACTACCAACACGGTCTCTTTGGCTTCATCAAACTTTTAATCTGCTCTGCTCCTTGACAAGGGTACCTCTGGTGCTGGTCTAGCCTCACAGTTTAAACCTTCTTATGCTCTTCTGAGAAGCCCCACATTGACTTCCTGCCCCTCAGACCCAACACGTCCGAAGTGAGTTTGTCTTCCCATATGTCCCAAGAGCTCTCCTGAGGTAGGACTATTTTTCTTTATTAGCCATTCATACTGACAGCCTCAGAATCACCCTGACAACTGCTTCTTTCCATCCTCCTCTTGATGACAAAAAGCCACCCATTCACATAATCTTCCTTTGACCCTGCTGCCTACTCTTTATTCCCACTGCTGCCACCTTTGTACTCCCCCACTTCCACTGTCTTTTCTAATACACAAGACAAGGTTAAGGATCCATTGCTTGATGAAAAAGCGACCAGGAGGGCTGGAATACATCTCAGTTGTAGAGCACCTGCCCAGTGTGCTTGAGGCCCTAAATTTAATCTCCAGTATCACAAGAAAGAACAAGAAAAAGGAGGAGAAGAAGAAAGAAAGGAGGTAGAGGAGGAGAAGGAAGAAGAGGAAGAGAAGGAAAGAAGGAGGAGGAAGAAGAGGAAGAGAAGAAGAAGAAGGAAGAGAAGGAGGGAGAGGAAGAAGAGGAGAAGGAAGAGAAGGAAGAAGAGGAGGAGGAAGAGGAAGAAGAAGATGAGGAGGAAAAAAAGAAGGAGAAGGAAGAGGAAGAGGAGGAGGAGAAGAAGGAGAAGAGGTGATTAGAGGCTTATAGAAAGGTAATTTCATATTCCACTAGGTGTAATGATTGAGTGTTTACTAACTCAGGAAGTCACTGTTCTCTGGTAGGCCAGTGTAAACTCTGTGCCAGACATATGGCCATAAACACAGCTCATACAGCTGAGCAGCAGCTTAATCCCTTAACTCAAGAGGCAGAAGCAGGTGAATCTCTGAGTCAGAGGCCAGCAGAGTGAGTTCTAGCAGTAAAAGCAAACTTACACACAGCAGTCCCCAAAAGACTCAGACAATAGTAAAAAATATCTGCAAAGAAACAAGCTTGGTATGTTCGACAGGAAAAAATAACATAAAACAGTTTTCTAGAAAATGTTTACAACCATGAGAAGCCCACTGGATTGGTAAATTAGATGACATCAAATTCTAGACACCTGTACTTGAATGCTACTTCTAATATTTTGTTATTTTATATGTAAAGCACATTTTGGTATTTTTATTTGAAAGCTGGTCATTTAAAACTAGTTAATAAGTAAGGGAGAATGCCAGTTACCATGTTCAGACTCTTCCTCTGTGTTAATTGTTATGCACATGTTAACTTCATATATAACATGTATGTATGAAGAAATTTTATGTACATCTTCAATTTGCACAATGCTCTGAAGAAGCTAAAGCTTCTCTCATCTTACCATCTAACCATTCCCTCAGTGAAGAAATGATCCCAAATTTAAGGCCAGGAACATTTGATTCCAAGGCTTTGATTTAGTCTACAATATCAGAAGAATTGAGGAGACAATTTAGTGGGCAAACTGCTTGTTAGGCAAGCACGAGGCCCTGAGCATGAATCCTCAAGTGTCCGTATAAGAATATAAGCATGGTCTCAAGCACTCATAGTCACAGCAAGGGGTGGTTCAAAGAGAGGAGGATACCTGGAGTGCTTAGACTTAATGTCAAGGCTTAGAGAGAGACCCAGCCTTAAAAAATAAGGTGGGGAAAAACAAGTGGACGGTACTGAGATGGCTTCGTGGGCAAAGGTGCTTTTGGACAAGACTCATGACTAAGTTTATCTCTAGAACTCACATGGTGGAAGGAAGAGAACCGACCCCCGAAAACTGTCACCTGTTGTTCACATGAGTTTATGTATATAACATATGTATGTTGATATACAAATAAGGAAACATAAACACCAGTTATTCCCCTTTCATTTTCGAGAGCTAATTTGAAGGAAATGTTCTTTGTCTGCAATAAAGAAAAGTAGCTGCAGTCTCAAGGACAGCTGCTGAGGTTCTAGATAGATAATTAAGCTGCAGAGTAAATGTGCGATACATATACTGTTTACCTCACAGGCCTATTTCTTATGCTTCTCTTCGATTGTCTTAAAAAAAGTTACTTGGTGTTTCTTAGTATTATGGCACTATTTTCAAACTTTGCTACAGGTCTAAAGTTATATTAAATTGTAGTAAAATCAAATGCTTGCAAGTTTGCCTGCTGAGAATCCCCTATACATCCAGCAGTGAACTTCAGAAGTGAATCTAGGATGTATTTTTAAAAAGAACACTGCAGCTAGAGAGATGCTTCAGAGGTCAGGACCCAGATTTGGTATCAAGCACCCAGGAAGTGGCTTACAAACTATCTGTAACTCCTGGAGATCTAAATACCCTCTTTGGCCTCTTTGTGCACAAGGCACATACATACATATACATAGACAAACATTCAAACACATAAAATAAATAGATAAAAAACAAAAGAATAAAACCTGCATGTGTTGAGAAGGGTTAATGTATCCCTCACAAGGTTAGCCCTCGGTGACTTTGTTCATTTGCTGAAGTTGTGAACCCAAGAACGGTAATCTGCTTAAGTCTGAGAGCTTCTCAAGGACACCACTGACCTACAGGTGATTCTCAAATACAGTTGGTGTCAGAAATGAGTTAACAGACTAACCCTAAGTGAAAATAGTGAAAGCATTGTTTTTGGAAGGAGAGACTGAAGAGGCAGGGTATGAGCAAGCTTTGATGCTCGGGTTAACATGAAGTTATCCATCAATGTGTACTTTTAAACTGATATATCCATGTTGGATCCCACGGACGGTTTTGGTTGTGCAAAGAGTTTCAACAAACTTCCTCAACTGGCAACACTGCATACATTAACTCAAACTGTTGCTGGGGAAATTAAGCCCTATGCTATTTATGTCCTTCAGGAGAAGACTCTGCATCTGGTTTTCTTAAACTCTGTCCCATATACCTTTTCTCTGCTGACTTTATTCTGTGTCCTTTTATGGTAACATACCACAGGTGTTAATACAATTATATGATGAGTTCTATGAAATCTAAAAGAAACTGCTGAATCAAGGGGTAACCTTGAGTACTCCTTATATATTTAAGAAAATACTTCCACCATAGGATTAAAAATATATGCTTTAGGGGTTGGAATTTCAATTATCAGTTACTATTATATATAATATATAAAAACACACAGACAAGAAGACTGCACTGATCTCTCCCTGGGAGAGTGGGTGGGTGTAAGCACTGGCACAGCACTGTTAAGTTACTGTTTGTCAGTAAGTTCTTAATGTAAGCACTCCTTCTAATGTTCATTTTCCTGTAAACATGCAAAGATGTTGGTGATGGGGTAATTTGGTTCCCCACTCAGCACCTGCAGGACTCTTCTTTGTCACTCTGGCTGACTGGAGGAAAAGAACTATTAGTCAAATAGCTAGTCGGACTATCCTTGTGCCAGCACCAGCCTGGAACACCCCTTAGACACCTTTAGAACATGTGATGATCACAGTTGATTGCTCTGGCTCCTGAAGTAATACTGGAGTCAGGATATTGGAAACAAGTTTGTACTAGCTTTTGCTAACAGAAGCATGTAAAAGATGGGGAAAGGAGGATGCTCAAATATATGAAAATGCAGTATTATGTAAAATGTGCGTGTGTGCGCGCGCGCGCGTGTGTGTGTGTGTGTGTGTGTGTGTGTGTGTGTGTGTGTGTGTACATGTATAGCACCAGTAAACTCTAGATGACTCTGCAAACAATGTCTGTTTTGGCCAAAAGAGGAGCACTTATTTCAGTCCCTGGTGATCTAGCAGGACTGTTGTGACTGGTGCTAAGAGGAAAGGCTGTGATTGGTCCAGCCCAAATGGCTATGATTGGCCTAAACCTCCGATCCTATTCAAGCAGGTTGCCTCAGGCTCATTTAGTGAACTGCTTGCAAGATACTTCACAGTGTATACAGTGCAGCCCTTCTGGTGTTACATCCCCCCAATAACAGGCTTCTTCAGGGTGTTTTTTTTCTTGCCAACTTAGGCTGAACTGGTAGCAAGAAAGCAGTAGCAGAGACAAGAGAATAAAACAGAGGAGAGGCAACAGCAGTGGCAATGAGATGGCAGTGACAGTGACTGCTGTTAGTGGACGAAGCTGACAGTTATGAAAGGTAATGCTGACTGACAACTGAAGAAGCAGTGGCTGGACAGTTTGAGTTCAGTCAGGGTAGGAGAAGAGGGTGGCAGAAGCAAAGAGATGGTCAGAAAGGTTGTAGATAGTGCTAAGGGATAAGGGACATGGCTTCCTAGGCCTAGCTGTAGTACTGGCTACTACCTGGAAGCTGTAACACCAGCCATAACCAAGGGCTGAAGAACACTAACTTCCCATGTCCACACAACAGCTGTAACACTTCAGGGCTAAAAGTCCTCACCTGAGACCTCAGAAAGCCTGCACTGCTGTGGATAAGCAGTGCCCAGCTAAAGACTAACATATCTGTGCTTTCCATCTGGGTAAGGCAAAAGGACCCCCAGCCACTGGCAATACCACCTAACACCTCTCAGCTTCTCATGTCTTACTTGCAAATGGAGCTGCTATCTGTGTCTTGGGGTCTATACAAAGAATACAGAAAATAATTCTTTCTACAGTGTTCATAGGACTGAATGTGGTAAAGAGATCACCAAATTAGCTATAAAAATATCAAAGATAAAAATCTAAAAATCTAAAAATATAAATTAATTTTCAAATAAGTTATTACCCATCCTGCTAAGCTCAGACCCAACTTATCTTGAAACTAAGTCCAAAATGAGATTAACACATTCCACAGAAAAATCTCTCTGGTGTTTGGTCTTATTTCCACACAATTTCAGGTGAGTGGATTTTACAGTGTGGAAACACTGAGGTGAAGAAAGAACATGTTTCCAGAAAGGAAGGTAGCACTCAAGCAAGACACTGTGGTTTCGTCCTTGGCACACTGGAATTTAGGGGCAGGTCCAATGGTGGGCTGTGCGAGTCCTCCTTAGTAGAAGGTCTATATACCTAAAAGACTCACAATCTTGAATCCTTCCCTGTGTAACGTCCCTCTCTTAACATTCCTATTTAATTCCTGCAACCACCTCATAGGTGGAAGAATCAGTTCCGAGAGCTCATGTGATTTAGAGCCCCTTGTAAGTCGTTATTTATAACATCACTGTATCCTATGTGACAGCCAAGGCTCAGAACACATTTTCTCTGCAGTAAATGCATCACGGTACTGGTTCCAACAAAAGGTCTACTATACTGTGAGTGATAAAGTATATATAGTTCTTTCATGTTAAGAATGAGGAATGTGCCTAAAAATTTATTTTTGAAAGGTTGTAGACAGGTCAAAAGCAGACTTTCTGGGTATGGATACAAGTAGTCCACCATTATGAACTCAAACAGCATGGCCTCTGCTATTCCCTAGGGCTCTAATATCACTTCTAATCTCACCACTACAATGTATCTGTGAAGACAGAGGACACAATCTTCACTTGAAAGATGAAGTAATTAAAACACAGACTGGAGAAATGATGTATTCAGTGTAACTCAACAAAAGAATAGAAATGTCAGCGACAGAACAAACATTTATCTGATGCAAGAGAAAGGGAGACTGGAAAAGCTATGGAGTCATGTGTCCAGATAGTCTAGGCATTGATATTTTTTCTATGTATCAATTTCTCCAGTCTTCTACTGGCTGGAAACATGTTGAGGTCCGTTCTCTAACTGCCCGGCTTGCGCTGCTGCTCGGGTCCACGGGGCTAGAGTCTCGAAGAATGGAGACAAGGCAGAGGTTCTGGAGTCAAGTCTCAAGTCTCCTTTATTGTTTCTCTTCTATTGGCGCATATTCACTCTTGACTGTATATATATATTCTTAACTCATATTGCTCTTAACTGTATTGACTGTATATATATATATATACAGTCAATACAGTTATATATATATATATATATATATATATATATATATATATATATATATATCTTCTTAACTATATTGACTCATTTTCCTCTTCTACTAACGCATATTCACTCTTCACTCATATTGCTCTTAACCGTATTGACTCATATATCCTCTTAACTCTATTGACTGTATATATATTTTCCTCTTTACTCTATTGTCTGTATATATATTCTTAACTCCTATTGATTCTCATTCACCCTATTGACTGTATATATTCTTCTTAACTCTATTTACAAGGAAATCCTGGGTATTTATAAGCACACGCAGGAGAACACAGGTGAAAACATTTTACCACGTGCACTATGCAGCTGGGGTCACTAAACAGCAAAACAAGCTATGTGGGATAAACAAGATATTTGTTAGAGTGTGCTCAGCTGTTGTAGGCTGCTGAAAAACCAAGTCTCTATCAGGGTAAATGGTTCCAGATGGCTGCAAAGATGATAACTGCTTTCTAGCTGCTTTCTGCTTGAAGTTGGCTCCCTACAGAAACATTCATGGCACCTCTGATTAGTCTTCCTGTCTTTCTTCATGTTAATTCATCTTTCCAAGTTATCAGTGAGACATAAAAGAAAAGCCAGCCCCATTATGTTTCATCTCTAGCTCGGCTACTTTCTGGCTATGTGATCTTTGTTACATGACTTCACTGTATAGTTTCAGCTTCCACACCTGTGAAATGGCATAATATTTGCCAGAAATTAGAGATTTTTGGACAGAGCTTTGAAATTTGCTCATTTGAGTGATTTTTTCTTAGTTATAAGGTAAGGATAACACCTATTTCATAACGTAAAAATTCAACTACATGATTCCTATAAAGTAAGTGCTTGGCAGATGATGTGATCTCAATAAGTGGTAGACAGCATAGTGATTATTTTAAGGTTATTTGTGCATTTATATCATTTACTGATTTACTGAAAGTTTTTTACTAAACACTAATTAGATTCATATATGAACAGTACCTCATAGTTTACAATGTACTTTTATACTCTTCACCTTACCTAAGCAATGCTGTGGTCTTGGGAGGTAAGCGGAATTTAGTCCTATTTAATAGAAGGAACTTAAGATTTAGTGAGTTGAGTATATTCTCTCTAGGGCTGCATAGCTCCTAGGTGATCCGATTCCTAATCCAATGTTCCTTCTTCTATACACTTCTATACACTGTCCTTTCTAGTCTACTCCTTAGTCCTTTCAATGATAAAGTTTTCAGGTTGACTCAGTAAGTATGGTACTGATATTAGGGACCAGGAAAGGGCAGGTTTGGGTAAAGGGTATAAAATTTTAGTTAGGATAAAGCCTTAGAGGTCAATCACAGGGCATGGCAACCACAGGGAGTAAAAGTATTTAGTATTTCTAAACATCTGAAAAAAAATAAGACTTGAAAAAATTTCTCATTTAGAAAATGGTTAAGTATTTGAGGTGGTGAATATGTTAATTAGTTTTATTTAATTAGTTTGGTTTAACTTTTTTTTTATCTTGCAGTGTTTAAATTCAAAGTCTTGTGTATGCTAGGGAAGCTCTAGCACCAATCTTCAAAACTATCTGTCTGATTTAATCTTTTGACAATATAAACATCTATGGAAGTCGGGGCGGTGGTGGCACACGCCTTTAATTCCAGCACTTGGGAGGCAGAGGCAGGCGTATTTCTGAGGCCAACCTGGTCTACAGAGTGAGTTCCAGGACAGCCAACAGCCAGGGCTACACAGAGAACCCTGTCTCGAAAACACCACCCCCCAAAAGAAATCTATGGAAACATCACCTTGAACCCATAATAATAATTAAATGTTCAAATTATTCATTTAAAATTAAAAATGCATTTAAATTTAATTTCATTATATTAAAATAATTTAAAATTTCCTTAAAAAGTGTAACTTATAAGTTACAAATAAATATGTTAAATAAATTAAAAATATAAACTGTCTTTATTAGAAATATTTTCCCTTTAACTGGAAAATATTGGATTAGAACTTCATATACGGTAAATACAAATTTTCTTATTAAGGAAATGCTACAGGGTTTTGTTTTTTTCCCTATTAGCTGTCTTTTAGTTAAACAATGCTGCCAAGCCAGATATGGTGATATATGGCTTTAATGTCAGCACTCAGGAGACTGAGGCAAGTGGAGCTCTGTTACATTTGAGGTCAGCCTGATCTACACTGCAAGTACCACACTAGCCAGGGCTACATGATGAGACCCTGTTTCAAAAATAAAAACAGCCAAATAACTTTGACTTAGGAACTCACATATCTGTAGGTGAAATAATCCAGAAACATTTTTCTTTACAACATAACATTTGAAAATAAGTAAGCTTGCACACTGTTGGTGGGAATGTAGATTAGTACAGTCTTCTGACACAGTGATTTCACCAATGGAGATACAGTCAATGAAAATAAAGACAGTATGTCATAAGAGACATCTGCATTCCCATGTTCACTGCAGCTCCATTTACAATAGCTAAAAAATCTGAAGCAGCCTATATGTTCAAGAACTGAAGATACAGCACATATTCACAGTGGAATACTATTCAGCTGTAAAAGGAAATCCTGTCATTTGTGATGATATGGGTAGGGCTGGAGATGACTCATTTAAATGATGAAGCCAGGCACAGAAAGACAAGTCTCATTCATTCATAGGTAAAATTGTGGGGGAAAAAAAAAGGATCCCATGAGCTGAAAGTGGAATAGTGGTTGAAAGGGTGGATAAATGTTGATCGACACACAAAGTTAGAGCTAGACAGAAGCAAGAAGGTCTTGGAGCTACTGAACAGTGGATAGCTATAGAGAACCATAATGCCTACAGAGTTTCAAGTCATCCAGGACTACACAGAGATCCCATCTTAAAAACCAAAAACAAAATAAAAAACCCCAAAACCCCAAAAGCCAACCAAAAAACCCAACAACAACAACAAAAGAAAATTGACCTAAACAAGAAACAGCCCTTTATCAAAATAATTCCTCGTACACTGTTGTCTTTAGTGTTTTTGATTATTTAAGAAAACCGAGTCCTGAGCATTAAAAACCCAATGTTTTATTTACAACTATGTAAGCTTTCTGCATGTGTCTTTTGAAGTTTTCTAATTATCACAATGGTTAAATGAATATTATTTCATAATGACCTGTGATCCTATCCTAATCAAGAGGTTTAAACCTTTGAAATTACTGACAAAGGTTCCTAAATCAAAACCTAAATTAAGTCTTTTGAACCTCAGACTGATTTTTGGGATATTTCAAGGGTGTTGGAACATCTCAAAGTATCTGTAGAACTAATGAGATCTTTAAAAATGTTAACCATATGGAAAACACTGTCAATTAACAATGAGTTAATCAATGATAGTTATCTTTGCATAGATTTAGTTATCTTTGCATAGATTTGTTATTATTGTCTAAAAGTTGAATGAAGTGCCAAGAAATCTGAACTATCATCAGTCAACATTTCAGTTAACATGTTAAAATGTTACATGCTATTGAAACAAAACTGCAGGCTGAGGGTAATTTTGAGATTACACCATTGGACTAGATAAGAAGTGCCAGAACTGTACCAATGCCTTGCAGTTTTTTATCACTACTGCTCTGAAGTACAGCTTGAGGTCAGGGAGGGTGATTCCTCCAGAATTTGTATTATTGTTGAGAATATTTTTTGCTATCATGGGTTTTTGTTATTGCAAATGATTTATGAATTGCTCTTTGTATCTCTGTGAAGAATTGAGTTGGAATTTTGATGGGGATTGCAATGAATTTGTAGATTGCTTTTGGCAAGATGGCCATTTTTACTATATTAATCCTGCCAATCCATGATCATGGGAGATCTTTCCATCTTCTGAGATCTTCTTCTATTTCTTTCTTCAGAGACTTGAAGTTCTTGTCATACAGATCTTTCACTTGCTTGGTTAGATTCACACAAAGGTATTTTATGTTATTTGTGACTATTGTGAAGGGTGTCATTTCCCTAATTGCTTTCTCAGCCTGTTGATACTGTGAGTAGAGGAAGGCTACTGGTTTGTTTGAGTTGATTTTATATCCAGCCACTTTGCTGAAGTTGTTTATCAGGTTTAGGAGTTCTCTGGTGGAAGTTTTAGGGTCACTTAAGTATACTATCATATCATCTGCAAATAGTGAAATTGTGACTTCTGCAATCTCTATTTGTATCCCTTTGACTTCCCTTTGTTGTCTAATTGCTCTAGCTAGGACTTCCAGTACTATATTGAATAGGTAGGGAGAAAGTGGGCAGCCTTGTCTAGTTCCTGATTTTAGTGGGATTGCTTCAAGTTTCTGTCCATTTAGTTTTATGCTGGCTTGCCATATATTGTTTTTAGGATGTTTAAGTGTGGGCCTTGAATTCCTGATCTTTCCTGGACTTTTAACATGAAGGCATGCTGAATTCTGTCAAATGCTTTCTCAGTATCTAGTGAGATGATCGTGTGTTTTTTTTTTCTTTGAGTTTGTTTATATAGTGGATTACATTGATGGATTTCTGAATATTGAACCATCCCTGCATTCCTGGGATAAAGCCTACTTGATCATGATGGATGATTGCTATGATGTGTTCTTGGATTCAGTTTGCGAGAATTTTATTGAGTATTTTCGCATCGATATTTATAAGGGAGATTGGTCTGTAGTTCTCTTTCTTTGTTGGGTCTTTGTGAGGTTTAGGTATAACTGTAGCTCCATAGAACAACTTGGGTAGTGCTCCTTATGTTTCTATTCTGTGGAATAGTTTAAAGAAAATTGGTATTAAGTCTTCCTTTAATGTCTGATAGAATTCTGCACTAAAACCATCTGGTCCTGGCCTTTTTTTGGTGGGAAGACTTTTAATGACTGCTGCTATTTCTTTAGGGGTTATGGAACTGTTTAGATAGTTTATCTGCTCCTGATTTAACTTTGGTATCTGGTATCTGTCTAGAAAATTGTCCATTTCATCTAGATTTTTTAGTTGATAGTGATAAAAACTGCATGATATCGGTACACAGACAGGCAGGAAGATCAATGGAATAGAATTGAAGACCCAGAAACGAACCCACACTTGATCTTTGACAAAGGAGCTAAAACTGTCCAGTGGAAAAAGGACAGCATTTTTAACAAATGGTGCTGGGTCAACTGGAGGTCAGCATGTAGAAGAATGCAAACGGATCCATTCTTATCTCCTTGTTTAAAGCTCAAGTCCAAGCGGAAAAAGAACCTTCACATAAAACCAGATACACAGAAACTAACAGAAGAGAAGGTGGGAAGAACCTCGAGTACCTGGGCGCAGGGGAAAAGTTCCTGAACAGAACACCAATGGCTTATGCTCTAAGATCAAGAATTGAGGGTAGGTGGGGGCATATCCTCATAGAAGCAGGAGGAGGGAGAATGTAATAGGGGGTTACTGGGGGGTGGGGGGAGAAATGGGGAAAAGGGATTATATCCAATAAAAAAATTAAAAATTAAAAAAAAAAAAAAAAACAAATTGACAAATGGGACCTCATAAAATTGCAAAGCTTCTGCAAGGCAAAAGACACTGTCAATAGGACAAAACAGCAACCAACAGACCGGGAAAAGATCTTTACCAATCCTACATCTGATAGAGGGCTAATATTCAATATATGTAAAGAACTCAAGAAATTAAGACTCCAGACAACCAGATAACCCTATTAAAGAATGAGGTACAGAGCTAAACAAAGAATTCTCAACTGAGGAAACTCGAGTGGCCAAGAAGCACCTAAAGAAATGTTCAACATCCTTAGTCATCAGGGAAATGCAAATCAAAACAACCCTGAGATTCCACCTCACACCAGTCAGAATGGCTAAGATCAAAATCTCAGGTGATAGCACATGCTGACTCGAATGTGGAGAAAGAGGAACACTCCTCAATTGTTGGTGGGATTGCAAGCTGGTACAACCACTCTGGAAATCAGTCTTGCGGTTCCTCAGAAAATTGGACATAGCATTACCTGAGGATACAGCTATACCACTCCTAGGCATATATACCCAGAAGATGCTCCAACATATAATAAGGATATATGCTCCACTATGTTCATAGCAGCCTTATTTATAATAGCCAGAAGCTGGAAAGAACCCAGATGTCCTTCAACAGAGAAATGAGTACAGAAAATGGAGTATTACTCAGCTATTAAAAACAATGAATTCATGAAATTCTTAGGCAAATGGATGGAACTAGAAAATATCATTCTGAGTGAGGTAACCCAGTCACAAAAGAACACACATGGTATGCACTCACTGATAATTGGATATTAGCCCAAAAGCTCATAATACCCAAGACAGAACTCACAGACCATATGAAGCTCATGAAGAAGGAAGACCAAAGTGTGGGTGCTTCGGTTCTTCTTAGAAGGAGTAACAAAATACTCATGGGAGCAAATATGGAGATAAAGTGTGGGACAGAAACTGAAGGAGGGACTTTCTGGAGACCATTCCACCTGGGTATCCATTCCATGTGCAGTCACGAAAGGTAGACGCTGAGGTGGATGTCAGAAAATGCATGCAGACAGGAGCCTGATATAGCTGTGTCCTTAGAGGTCTGCAAGACCCTGACATATACAGAGGTGGATGCTCACAGCTAACCATTGAACTGATCATGGGGTTCCCAATGGAGGAATGAGAGAGAAGACTGAAGGAGCTTAAAGGGTTTGTGGTCCCATGGGGAGAGCAACAATACCAACCAACCTGAGCTCCCAAGGGTCTAAACCACTAGCCTGGGAGCGTGTGGGGAGAGACTCATGGCCCCAGCTGTATACGTAGGGGAGGATAGCATTGTCGGGCATAGGTAGGAGAGGAGTTCCTTGGTCCTGTGAAGGCTAGATGCCCAGTGTGGGGAGTGGGCAGGTGGGTGGGGGCACATCCTCATAGAAGCAGGAGAAGGGGGGATGGGATGGGGGTTCCTGGGTAGGGGGAAAATGGGAAAAGGGGATAACATCTGAATATAAATGAAATATCCAATTAAAAGAAAAAGAAGAAAACATACATACATATATATATATATATATATATATATATATATATATATACATACACACACACACACACACACACACATATATAAAATATACAGTAGACAAAGCTTGAGGAAATGGAAACAATAAAGAAAGTGTGGTAATATGAGGGGGAAAAAAGTTCCAGAACTATAATGAAGAAACTGAGAGGTGTATGCAAGTTCTAAAGACCAAGCAGAACAGAATAGCTACAGAAGACTTAGTGAACTGATAAAGAGCTAAGGGTTTCTGCAGCCTTAAAACAAATCTTGAAACACTGCCTTTAAAAAAGCATTATTTTCTAAACTTTTGTTTTTGTGCACGTATATATGACCTTTGTGGGGAGGGGCAGAGGGCAATCTTGGTTCCTGTCCTAGTTTGATTTCCTGATACTGTGATTACACTCCATGACCAAAAGCAACTTGGGAAAGAAAAGGGTTTATTTCATCTGATAGCTTAAAGTCCACAACAAAGGAAAGTCCAGGTAAGAATTCAAGGCAGGAACTTAGCAGAAGCCATGGAGGTTACATGGTTGCTTACAGGCTTGCTCTTGCTTGCTCAGCCTGCTTTTTTCACAACCTAGGACCACCTGCCCAGAGCTGATTCTATCCACACTGAACTGGGCTCTCTCACATCAAACATTATTTAAGAAATGCTTGTCTCTAACAGGTCAGTCTGATGGAGGTAGTTCCTTAACTGATCTTCCCTCTCCTAGACAACTCTAGTTTGTATCAATTGACAAATCCAGCACAGTTCTTCAGGAACTCTTTACCCTGTTTTCTGAGACTGCTTCTCTCATTGGCCTGGAGCTTGCCCAGTAGGCAAGGGCTGCACAAGAAGCCCAGGGGTCCATCTGTTCTTACTTATCAGTGGTAGGATTACAAGCAGGTGCCACCATGCCGGGCTATTGTTATATAGGTTCTAGGGACTGAATTCAGACCCTCTGGCTTGCAGTACAAGTATTTTACTAACTGAGCTACTTCTCTAGCTGATTTCTACATTTAAGGAAATATTTTTCTTCTTCTTAAGCTATCTAAAACTACAGCAAATTTGTACAAAAAAATTCCGCTGTGAATGAAATGGAAATATTTGTTTTTGTCTCCTATTTGATTCCTTAGAATTCAGAAATTACTTGAGAGTACTTTTAACGAAATATATTTGTTTCTGTAAGTTTAGTCAGAAGCTGCTCTTTTTATCACATGATACAACTGGATATACTTATGTTATCAAGCTTTGACTAGAATAATGTATTTAAGACTCTGAAGGAATATATCCATAGGCATAGCACACAAACTTTAATGTGTTTTGGTTTGATTTGCCATCTTTAAAAACTTTTGGCTCAAGACTCAAGAATTTCAGCAAAAGGAGCTGGATTGATGGCTCAGTCATTAAGCATACTGGTTGCTCTTCCAGGGGACCTAGGTTCAATTCCCAGCACCTGCAAGTATCAATTGACAAATTGATTTACAACCACCTGTAACTCTAGTTCCAGGGGATCTGATGCCCTCTTTTGGCCTCCATGGGCATATAGTCATGAGTATCATGTATGTGGTATTCATATACATAAAATAAATAATATTTTAAAAATTTCAGGAAAGGAAATAAAAGCCTATGTGGGCAAATGCTATTTTAGTGCTTATATAAATATTTAGGTCAAGTTGGATGAGACTAGACTTATTTTGCAAACAAATTAGTCTTACTTTGAGTATCTTAGGTGCATATGGGAGGTAGGAGTGATGGATGTGAGAAAACAGCACGTTTCAGAAGGAACTTATACTACACTGCTACTTGTTTTGTGAGTTTTATTATCTGCCTACATCCTGGAGTGGATGCTGATTACTCTAGTTTCCTCCAACATCTGGCTATAACTTTTTAAGGCAAGAATTGCAGTATTCTTGAAGCTGTATAAGGTGAGTTGAGACAACTCGAATACACTTCAAAGTACAAGACTCTTGCCTGTTGAGAAGGATAAAAGGAGAGTCCAGCAAACTGCTCATCTATAATGAGAGGTACTTAAACTGTAAAACAAAAGGAGAAGTTGATAGCCTCATGTTGTGAGTTTTACTCAGGATGTCAGAATATGATTCCTCATCATAACAAAATGACTTTTCTTGCTTAAACTATGTCTCTCACTTGCTTGGCAGAATAACTCTATAATTATAATTTCATAATCATTAGTATCTAAATTTGACAAATAGGTAATTTGAAAGAGTGTCAGGTCTATTATGTTAAATCCAAATCTTTACATAACTTAAGGAATCTTTTACTTTTAGTCCACATAGAGAGTAACTTCATCAAAATCCCCAATGTTATGAATTTAGTTGTGCACTGTAGGTCTCTATTTCACAGAGTCCAACACTGGACTCATTCATTCTTCTATGTCCTATGATTTAACCCAGTTGTGAGTTGGCAGACAGTAGAACTGTTGCCTATCTGCTGCTGTACAGAATTAATCACAGGTACTCGACTGAAACACAAGTGTGCTCTTCATCCAGCTCAATCTGTAGTCTACTCAGTTGTGCTTGGTTTGATTCATGGGCCTTTTGGTAAAGTCATATTAAAAGTTTTTGGTATTAATTTCCATATAGTCACCACAGTCATCTCCCTGGCATACTGTACTCTCTCTAAAAATTTAAAGGTTTGCATGTAGCCACCCACCTCACAGCAAATGGTCCATCTTGGAATGAGATGACAAAAATTCAGAGAAATGTGTGAATACATGTTGAGAAGAGAAATGCCAAGGACCATAACTGAGAGTAGTGCTAATGACCTAAACCATTTGTCATACTCTTATGCAGGAGGGGGCCGAACAAAAGATGGTAACTGTTAAACAAAACTGCTAAGCCAAAGTTACTGGAGGCCACTGCTCTGGACTAATAAGCTCCTGTAGAGCACAACAAAGAAAAGCAAAGTCACTTATGCTACATGACCCACAATCAAACTAATCTTTAAGGAGACAAACAGATCCCCAAACAGACGCTTTCCCTGCATCCCAATCTAGTGAGTCTGGATAAGGGATATTCTCTTTGCTTTTTTAACCTTGACCAAAAAAATAACCCAGTTAAGCAGTTTCCTGACCTACCTACCCTCCCTCCCTCCCTCCCTCCCTCCCTCCCTCCCTCCCTCCCTCCCTTCCTCCCAATTATCCTGTTTTTTCTCATCCCCACTTTATGAAACCCGCAGTTCTGTTTATGTTCAGTGGAAGCTTACATTCTGTTTTGTAGAATAGAGACTGTGCCAATTTATGAATCACAAAAGCTATTCATAAGTTTGTTGTAATTTTGCCTTTTACAGCAAGGGGGACATAGGTCCCTAGAGCTTGCTTGTCATTTCTCAACTTCCTTTTCTAGAACCCTCTTCTAATCACTGTAAAATTAAAAAACACCCTCCTATTTGTAGGTAGAATAAGAGTTGACGATAGAAGAAAAACAGAGAAGGCAGGAGAGCCAAGAGACGAGGGATAAAGAAATAAGGAAGAATTAGAAAGGGAAAATGAAAAATAGAAATTGAAAGGAGAATAGGAAGGAAGGAAGGAAGGAAGGAAGGAAGGAAGGAAGGAAGGAAGG
>JANHMN010000004.1:37924582-37935852 GCA_030674055.1 Rhabdomys pumilio
AGGAAGGAAGGAAGGAAGGAAGGAAGGAAGGAAGGAAGGAAGGAAGGAAGGAAGGAAGGAAGGAAGGGAGAAAGGAAGGTATAGGAAGAACCTAAATGGGACAGAAAAGGAAGGGTGTATGTTACTGACAACCTTACACCACAACAAAGAAAGTCTAGGAAAGACTCTCTGGGCTACTACAGATGCAAAGGGGAACTCACTTATTTTTTAGGACACATTCACAAGACAATGCCAAGAAAGAGGCAAATGGACCAGTGGAGTCTGTGCCACTAACAGTATAGCATACTGACTCAAGCTCTGGAAGGAACTACTATTCTCTCTTCTGGTGATTTTTACTAACAAAATGCAAACAAAACCCACTCTAAACCATTTTGACAATCAGCTTTTCTGGGGAAGGCCTGTGCCTGCTGCTACTTTGGTTATCCCACAGTGCTCAGTTCAGTGAAGTATAATAGCCAGCAGACATTCAGCAAATAGTGGGACAGCTGGGAAATCTTAATATGATGTAATGTTTTCATTGTTGGGGGAGACAGGGGCACAGAAGAGCATTTAATAGATCCTTTGGTGAGAAATCAGCCTTTGCTTTGTAGAAAAAGGCTCAAGACACAATAAGACTCCTATAGTTAAGTCTTATATTATTTGTTATTAAAGAGGCAAGGACTTAAGATGTGCTTTTTAACAGTCTTTAGTATGGCTGTAATTTGAGATGACTTTTACAAATTAGATCCTAATCCTTGTAGACTCAGATGGCTATTACAGAGAGCTTTGTAAAAACACTAGTGATTCGACTTGAAAGAGCATTCAGAGAGGGATGAAGTGCCATTAACTGTCAGCCCATCTATGACTCTAGAGGACTAGAGTCCTGGGCTTTCTGGGTTTAGGACTGGAATCTGGGTGGGCCTAGGGCATCTGTTGTGAATTGGAATAGCCTTTCTAGTTCACTAAGGAACAAGAGATTTAGGAGAGCCTGAGGTTATCAACATTTGACAACAGTTACCAAAAGTTCACTTATGAGGCACTGTGGTAAGAACTATAGCACAGAGGGATGTGGCTGTGATATGGAATGCCTCTATAGTCATTATTGAACAGCATGGCCAAGTTCTATTAAGAAAAGAATGCATAAGCTGCAATAGTAGATAGACTGGGAGGAGAAGAAAGGCTCCACAGAGAGGTTGATGTTTGAACTTAGCGTTAAAATCTGACTTCAAATAGGTGAGGGGAGCATGAATATTGAAGGGGACGTTAAGAGAGTATATACAGTATAGAGGCACAAGAGTGTCTGTGCCTTGGGTGAGTCATCAGCAATCTCCTATCTCCTGCTGATGGAAACCAGGTTGCAAATATAGTAAGAGACTAGACTGCTAAGTTTTCAACTCCCCCAAGGGGACTTGTACTATACTACGGAGCAGAAACTACTTCAGAATCTTAAGCAAGAAAGGACATGGTCAGCAGGGGTTTGGAAATTGGTGGCTAACTTCAAGTTGACTAAATGTCTCTAGGTCAATATTTTCCCTAAGAAACTGGGCCAAACTTGATAACAATTAGTCCTGAAATAAGGAGTTGGATCTGAAACAAAATTAGGTTTAAGTGAGACACTGAGAAGAAAATCCTTCTTTGATAATGAAAAACAACAAGTGTGTATGATATAGCTAGGTTAGGAGTACATTTTCTGTTGAGACTAGGTGGTGGGTGCTCTACTTTAGGCTGGCCCACATTGACAACAGCCTGCACTTTCAGTACTGAGATCCTTGGACAGGAAGTTCAAGGCATGTAGGCAGCAGGTCAGTGAACCCCCTGTTTCTTTTCAACAGTAACATTTGAGTCTTGTGGGAAGAAGTGGTTACTGCTGGAAAGAAAATCTAGTTTCTTTTAAAAATAAATAGCTGGAGAAGATGGTTTAGCAGGTAAGGGTACTGACTGGTCTCGAAAAGGACAAGAGTTCAATTCATAGCACTCATCTGGTGGTTCACTGATCCAATGCCCTTTTCTGGCCTCAGTGGGTACTGCATGCATGTGGTGCAGACATATACATGCAGTTAAAACATCCATACTCATAAGATAGTAAAAATAAATAAACCTCAAATCTTAACAAAATTAACTTTAAAAATTAATTTCAGCTGGGTGTAGTGGCTCACTCCTTTAATCCTAGCACTTGAGAGGTGGAACTCTATGAGTTCAAGGTCAGCCTGGTATACAGAATGAGTTTCAGGAGAGCAAGAGCTACATAGTGAGCTCCAAATTCACTATGATCTGAGATCTTTGACAGCAGTTTCTTTACCAACATCTGGCTGGGTGGTATAAGTACACCCAGGCATGTCTGTGTCCATCACAATGAAGGAGAGGAGCTTGGAGCAGTAGTTGGGAGCAGTGAGAGAAAGGAAGACTAATGACGACCACTTAATGTCCACTCCAGTTTCCTGAACTTATCAGACATAAGAGGCAGGGTCTTCATCTTATCCAGAGGTGATTTATGGCTTGGTAGTTGGCTAAAAATACCCCATTGGTTTCTGATTCTATCCTGCAAAATTGACTATTAATGTGAAGGATTTGGATAGTAAGCCCTGGCCAAACTCTTGATTCTGATACGTTAAAGTCATGTTAGAATAAAAAAAAATTCAGATTTATTATGTATTTTAGTTGATACAAGTTGAGAGTTGAGCAAGTCGCATTCTATGTAAAGCAGGGACACTGGTCAAAAGAGTAGTTCTTGCTCTTTCTTTTTTCTTTTTTCTTTTTTTTTGGTTTTTCCGTATAGTCCTGGCTGTCCTAGAACTCACTCTATAGACCAGACTGGTTTTAAACTTGGTGATCACTCTGCCTCTGTCTCCCCAGTGCTGGGATTAAAGTGCCACCACCACTTAGCAGTTCTTGCTATTTCTAAAGATAGCAAAATCAATACTTCAGTCATGAGATATTTCTTTCCTAGAAAACGTTTCATTAAATGAGGCCAAATCTGCCTCCTTTAACTTCCTTTATAAAAAGGCTTTTAATTAATTCTCTGAGAATTTCACATGATGTATTTTTTATTATAGTCACTCTTCCCCAACCACTCCCAGATCCCTTTCCTGACCAACTTTGGATGTCTTTCTCTCCCCCTTAAAATCATCAGGTCCAGTCTGTGCTCCCAGTACACTACACTCCTGGTTGTGTGGCCCAGATTCGTGCTTTTATCAGAGAGGCTTCACTTCTGCAGTAGATGGCGATTACACAGACCCTCAACTCGTGGAGGTGCAGAAAATGAGTCTGCTGAACACTTCCTCTTTCAACTCACTGGTCCTGGGTCTGTGCACTGACTTTTAGAAAAAAGTCAGAATCTTTGTCATGGCAAGTCTTTAGAAGCTGAAAACAGTTTCAGTGTCTCCCAAGGTCTTTTCTTTTCCAGAGAACATTTCCTCAAAAGACACTATCTCCAGTCTCCTTATTAGCCCTGGACTCTAAACAGGCTCTTCTCATTTTAGACTTCCTGTTTGAGCATGAAGCTTAAGAATTCTCTCAGAGTTAGTTTATTTTAGTGTAGGCTGAGTTGAAAAGGACCATTTAGTTAGCCAGGCTTACACCTCTAAAAATGTAGCTATCTTTCCTGTTGGCAGTCATAACACATTGCCAGTATATATTTACCTTAATTCAATATAGAGCTATAAACCTCTATATATTTTCATAAAAATCCATAAAATATTACCTTGTCCATAGTTTCAGTATTTAAGTTGTTAATAAATATGGTATATAGCAAAGGATTAAATAATACAGCCTGTCAGTTTCCTCTATAGAGATGACAGGCAACATTTTCTGTATATAACCACTTAAGCATCAGTGAATCTATCTGTACATTTCTACTTTACCCCAGAATAGTATAAAATTATTAACTATCTTGCTATAACACACACTATGACTACAGACATTCATCCTCAAGGTTAGTGATACTATCAGATCACAGATCATTTTTAGTGAAACTGTAACTGTGTTGACTCTATTCCAATAATGAATAGAGGCATTATTAGGTACATTCTTAGCATACCCTGATGTATACAAAGACAAAACCTTAGGAAAGCCTGTTAGGCTAGTTATACATCTAGAAATTAGTGACAGAAGAAAGATCTAAGATCTAATTTTAACATAGGCTTCTGGACACATCTGCTGGCCTGGGAAACCCAACCTCCAAAAGCCAAGGAGGGAAACCATGAAGATCTTGTGGGAATTTTATAGTGGCCCACACCTCTCATCTTTTCATGGCTTCTTTCTTCTGTCCCCTTGAGCTGAAAGAATTCTTTGAGACAGGAAGGGAACTTACGTCTCTCCTAGGAAAGGTGCTCAGTAACTTGAACTCATCCCATGGAAATCCCTTGGAAGCCACGAAATCAAAGACAATCTGGAGCTTATTGCTGGCCAGGAAACGCCGTTCCAGGAACTCTCCACTAGGGGTTCGAATCCGAAGCTTGCTAACAGGCTCAGCATTTTCCTCCTTTGGCTCTGGAGGCAGGGCTTGTTCTAAGGAGAGTCTGATGGCCTAGAAAGATAAAATGAGGTGTTAAAAGGGGGATAGATGGACTTAGGGAGAATGGGTGGGACAGAAAGTAGAAAAGAATAATTTAAAAAACTGAAAAATAATGAAGATACATGAATGCTTATGTCTATTAGAAACATTTCAACTTAAACTTAAGTATTTGTTTTGTGTGTTACATATGTATATGTGTGGGTACCTGAGTGCTATAGTATGTATGTGGATGCCAGAGGACAACTTGCAGGTACTGATTCTCTCCACCAAATGGGTTCTGGAGATTGATCTCAGGTCATGAAGCTTGATGGCAAGCACCTTTACTTTCTGAGTCATCTTACCCGTGCCCATTTAAACTGGTTTTACATGTACAACTCTAGTGGCATTAAGTACATTCACAATCTTGTGTGGCTGTTACTACTTCTAAGGCCTTTTCCTCACCCTAAATAATCTCTACTAGTTTTATGCATGTCTTTAGAAAAGTCTGTATTTTAATTGTTTTATATATAAACTGATATTATATTAAACTTCATATTTTTGTTTAACCATGAATTTGAAATTGCTTAATTTTTTTATTAAAGTAGCATACATAAGAAAAAGTGCCTAAATATTGTATATTTGATAAATTTTCAGAACATTACATATCTATAAACTTGCACCTGATCAAGTGTCCCAGATCTTCCCCTTTACCTAGGGGGTTCCCTGTCTTTAAAATCTATCACTATCCTGACTTCAAAGAGCCAGTTTTAAAAACCATTAATCTGAGCAAGTAAGATGGCTCAGAAGGAAAGACAATTGATGACACCAAGCTTTGCTATATGAGTTCAATCCCTGGAACGTACATGGTAGAAGAAGAGCACTGACTTTTATAAGTTGTCTTCTGACTTCCAAATGTGCCACCTAAACAAATAACTACATTAAAAAAGCTTTTAACATCATTAGGAATATAGACTTCCTGTTATGACAGAGAGAAAGAAATACTGGCTATTAGGCAAGTAATAGCCTTTCTAATCACACATGGAAGAGAAAAGGTGTAGCTTAGTGGTTGAACACTTACCTAGCACACACAAAGACCTGAGTTTGATTCCCAAACTCAAGACACCTTCCTGGTAAAGTCCTTACATAAAACACAGCAGTATTTGAAAAGTACTTAGGGCTGGTACCTGGTTAGCACTTAGTTGGTGGCAGGTGCCTCATGTTGAACACACCACTGTGAACAACTGAGGACAGTTGCCACCATTGCTCACGATGCTCCCTTTACACACTTCAAATTAGAACCGACTCACTCAGTGTCTCTTGGCTTTCTCCTGCTTTCTTTTTAATGCACCTGTCTGCTTGCTTTCTATTTTGACATTTCCTTGTGCAGTAACAGATGCTACATTATTGTCTGAATGCAAGTGATTATACCAGAGGAGAATAAACAACAGTAGCCCATTAGTCTATTCATTTTGCAGACAATATCTGCTCCCCAATGTAAGCAGTCTCCATGGCTTTTCTACAGAATGAAAGCAAACCTCATATCCCACACTATTGGACCACTGGGGAAACCAATGACGAGACACTAGGGAAACCAAGAACTGCACTGGGTCTGAATAATCAAGTTTCACTGGCAAAAGGAAAAAAATATAGCAGTAGTCCAGTCTCAAATAGACTAAATGTAAAGGACTTGTGTAAGCAAACATGTTCTATAATAATGACACAAAGGACACCTAAACTCAAACAGTCATTGTAAACAGCACTGTTAAACTTCACTTGGTTTGCTCAATAAATATAGTTTTTTTATTTGCATTATTTTGGGTTTGTGACAAAATAAAGCTGGCCTTCTGAGTTAAAAATAGCTTCTTATTTAAAGCGTTCCATCTGAACAATGAGAAATAGGGACATTTGTATAAAGTAAAATTAGGTACTGAAAATAGATCCTCATAGAAGGATGTTGCTACACAATTTCATTTTTTTTAAGAAACAGAAAATAGCCAGGTGGTGGCGGTGCACACATTTAATCCTAGCACTTGGGAGGCAGAGACAGGCAGATCTCTGAGTTTGAGGCCAGCTTGGTCTACACAGTGAGTTCCAGGACACCCAGGGCTGCATAGAAAAGTTCCATCTCAACAAATAAACAGGAAACAGATAAATATATTCTTTTACCAAAAACTGGCTTAATACATTTGCACACATGTATCAAAAATACGTGTAAATTATACTGTAGGCTTCTATCAGTAAGTATGTAGCAAATAACAATTTACAATGTTAAACAGTCTAAAACTAATACCAATTCCATAAAATCTTCCTGATTAATTTTCTGTATTAAGCACTGTTTTAGATGATAGGAAAAGAACAAAGAAAATAAAGCACAAAAAAATTTCTGTTTAAATGGACATTAATATTCTAGTTGGGTTAAAAAAAAAAGCCATGGCGATAAAATACATGAAGAAAAATGTCTCCTCATTAATTAGATTTATGGAGAGAGGGAATGCTGGAAGAATGAAAGGAGAGCACAATCTCTAACACTGTAAGTCACAGTAAGAAAAGTTAGGTCACAGAGTATTATAGGCAGGAGTCATGGTGAGCATCCAGGCCCTAGGATTGGTGTGCTGAAGAATAGCACAGCTGCCAATGTGACTAGAACAGAATGAATGAGAGGAGACAGAAGCTGGAAGGAAATAAAGGGTGCATTTACAATGTATTCAGCTTAAAAAGGCCACTTAGTGAATTTTCTCCTACTTTGAAATTATAATATGGTATAATTTACAGACAATAGGCCTGTCATGTATATGTATGTGTATATATGTGTGATACTGGATACCTAACACAGAGCTTTGTACTTGTGAGGCAAACACCTTACCACTGATCTATATCCCCAATGCACAGAATTCCTAATTTTGATGAAGTCGTCTTAGAGTTTTTGTAAAGATCAAAAAAAGTTTATGCTTTTTATTTGTTTAGGTGTGTGCATGTGAGTATAGTTGCTCACAGAGGCCAGAAGAGGGCATAAGATCCTCTGGAAGGTGGACTTACAGGTAGTTGAGAACTGCCTACCATGGGGTCCTGGGAACTGAAATTAAGTCCTCTAGAAGAGCAGAATGTGCTCTTAACCACCAAGTCATCTCTCCAGCCTCATGATTTATTTCATGGATCATAACTTTGGTGTCACTACTAAGGGATCTTTGCTTAATCTAAGGTCATGAAGATTTTTCTCCTCTGTTTTCCCTAGAACTCTGAGAGTGTCCTCCAGTTTTGTTCCTTTTTTCATTATTGTTTCAACCTTTCCATTTCTAGTCTTCATCATATAGATTTTAGGAAGTTTGTCAGTTTAGAGGTGAAATTCTACAGAGATTTAACTGAGATCAATGTAAGATGTTAGTTTTTATTTTCAGGTTGAGGTTAATTTAGGAAGCAAAAGAATGCATTAAGACTATGTGAAAGGTTAAAAATGGAAACATGGGCTCAAGTCAGGTGGCCTTGGGATAAGTTTGTAGTAGCAGCTAGGAGAGAGACATTTGAGTTTTGTAAATATTTTAAAAATAGGTCAAAACACACAATCATTAAATATGACTGTGAAAGAAAATAGTCACGCATGTTACTAAGGTTTGCACTCACACTACTACATGTATTTTCCACGTATTAAGGCAGGAAAGGTACAGAAAGCAGGTTTGGGTGGGAAGGGTGAAATCAGTTTTAAGATTTTAGACAGATGAAGTTTGTGACACATATTAGTGATCTAAATGAAGATGATGGGCTAGCAATAAAAATCAAGAGAACGTGTCAAGGCTTCTACTAATATAATTTCTGCTTCTTTCCTTTCTTCCTCGCTCCCTCTTCCTCCACTTATTTTTTTATTGAGACAGGGTTTCTCTGTGTAGCCTTCACTGTCCTGGACTTCAGAGATCCACCTGCCTCTCCCTCCCAAGGGCTGGGATTAAAGGTGAGTACCACCATTACCTGACATAATTTCTGTTTTTTTTTTTTTTTTTTTTTTTTTTGCCATCAACATTACTTATTTTTTTTCTACTCCAAGGAGGCATCAAAGCTTAAAAAGACACAATTTTGGGTAGACAGAAAAAAAGGATAACTTGGGGGGTGGGGGGAACCAGTAAAAGTAAATAACTTTGTGTTAATTCATTCCCATCAATAATTCTTTAAAATGTGGCTTTTTCAAGCATAGCTTTAATAAGTGAACCATTCTCTAAGTTTGTTCATGTACTGTTCTTTAGTAAACTCTGTGCCTTTCTCTATGTATTCACATCTAAAGCCTTTCCCCTGGCTCTCCATCCAACCACCATTCCAATCAAACTACCATTCTGTTTCATGTAATGTTGGGTACGCAGCCACCCTGCCCTCTGTGAAGTCTTTCTCATGGATATAAAGTCTAGAAAATTCCTACATATATGACTACTCTAGACACATACAGTGGTACGTGCTCTTAGACTAGAATGGAGTATGGAGAGGGGATAAGCTTTACAGTCATGAAGACCTAGGTGAAAAGCTCAGCTGTTTCTGTTTCTACACATGACTTACTGAGCTTCACTTTTCCTGCCTGTGAAGAGAGCTCTTTCAAACTTGTGGCTCGTTCTCACGATTACTAAATAAGCATATGCAAAGCAGCCAAGGAGTTAAGACAAATGCAGATCAATGAGCTGTTTCTTGTCTAGAGAACCAGGGCTTGTATATGCGACAGAAACTCAGTAAGTGTCAGATCATGGACAACATGTCATTCAAGATTTGGCTCAAATATTACTTCTTCAAATGTTGTCTATCAAAACTATGAAAGACTTTTTTCTCTGTGCCTTACTCCAAAAACATTTTGTTTTTATTTACACTATGCCACTTAGTACATTTTTCCCCTGCTCTTCTTTACAGACATGTTATAAAGTTTTGCTAAGATTTAATTTGTTGTAGTAGGCAGAAAACATTTTATTATCATTTATTTTCCTTGGTATGTTTTATAAAATTCATGTTGTTATTGTAATTTTTAATGTGGGGCAGAGTAGATATGTCAAAAAAAGAAAAAAAAAAGGGGGGGGGGCTGGAAAGATGGCTCAGAATAGTAAACGTTAAGAGTACTGACTGCTCTTTCAGAAGTCCTGAGTTCAATTCCCAGCAACCACATGGTGGTTCACAACCATTTGTGAGGTCTGGTGCCCTCTTCTGGTGTGTCTGAAGAGAGCAATGGTGGTGTACTCATATGCATAAAATAAATAAATAAATCTTAAAAAAAAAGAAAGGAAGAAAAAGACGAAGAAAAAAAGGATAAATAAAGAGTAGGCAGATCATCCTCTGGCCACTCGCAGTGTACACACACACACACACACACACAGAGAGAGAGAGAGAGAGAGAGAGAGAGAGAGAGAGAGAGAGAGAGAAAGAGAGAGAGCGAGCACACACACAGGTGAAATAAATGAAAAACTGAAAGGACAGCATCTTTTACCAAGAATGATAACTAATCCATTTTCTCAGTTAGACCTCTAGGCTTTTTATAACTTCTCAGATAGCTTCTGTTTTTTAATAAGTGACCCAAGTTATTGACCTCGCGTCTAGAAAAGCATTCTAAATGCATATCTGAAAGTATCTGATGCTCTTTCCCTTATTCTTACTACCCTTAGGCATGCATCTATCCCAATGTTAACTATTCTAGCACCATAATTCTGTATTTTAAAGACTGTGAGGCATAGCAGGGCAGATTCCACATCTGTATGACTACCTACTAAGATTACAAGGTGAGTAGTATAAAAAAACACAGTAAAAATTTTCTTTATATTGATATAAACATAAACTCAAAAGGAAAATATCAGCTGAACAAACTAGGTGCTCAATACAAGACACTGTAGAAGCAACACTGTATCTTTGATAGGTAGAAATATAGATAATATATTCTCAGGGTAAGAAAATAAGAATGATGGGAAGTGCTTATTTAAGGCAACAAACGGGATAAAAACAAAAATAAAACTATGAATCTAATACTTTATCAAGTTTTCTATAAGAATTTTACACAGTAGATCGGGGATAATTCTTCTGAAGACAAGTTTTGTCTCTAATACCAATATGAGCACAGAAAAAGCACAATTGTGTTGTAAAAATATTAATAGCCTCACTAGTGAGTACAATACATTCCTTTCTTAAATTATGCCCTACCTCGCGTTCCTCTTCTTGCTCTTTGCGAATCTGCTCCAAACGAAACTGTTCTGCCATCTCTCTCTCATGAGCTTCTCTCTGTTGATACAATGAAAAAGGAGTAAATATTTAATAAACATTTATATAAAAAATAATAAAACAAAGCAATCAAGCTCATATAGGATTGTGTTTAACAGAGTACTGAATTCTGCTATGAGAAATTTTATTATTTTTGTTGTATTATATGATTCAACTGGGTTGTTTCTACTGGGATGCAGGAGAAGAAAAAGAAAGAAGTTATATCTAAAGGGCTTATTCAACATAATCTACATGGGCAATGTGGTAATAGCAATTTTTTTTCTGGAATAAGAATGGAAATAAAACCAACACCACAAAACATGAACTAAGCATGATTCCTAACACTAGATCCTAGCACTCTGGAGGTAGCAGCAGGAGGATAAGAAGTACATTCATTTTTGGTTATATAGTGAATTAAAAGCCAACCCAAAACACAGAGACTGTTTCTAAAACCAAATCAAACCAAACCAACAACAACCTCCCACTCCACACAAAACCATCAGAACATTTCTTTTGCTTCCTACTTTTGATTCACTCTGCTTTCCCTCTCTCTCTCTCTCTCTCTCTCTCTCTCTCTCTCTCTCTCTCTCTC
>JANHMN010000004.1:37945421-37980131 GCA_030674055.1 Rhabdomys pumilio
CACACACACACACACACACACACACACACACACACACACACACACACTTCCCTGGAGGTTCCTCAAAAAATTAAAAATACACCTACAAAATGATACAACTATATAATTCTTACTAAAGATTTCTATATCCTATGACAGAGGAACCTGTTCATCCATGTTCACTGCTGCTCTGTTCATAATAGCTAGGAAACAGAAACAGCCTAGATGTCCTTTAACTGATGAATGAGTAATGAAAATGTAATAGATTTACACCATGGTGTACTATTCAGCTGTAAAGAATACAATTTTGAATTCACAGGTAAATGGATGGAGCTAGAAACAATCATACTGAATGAGTTAGCCTAGACCCAGAAAGATAAATCCCATGTTCCCTCTCATGTGTAGATATTAGTTTTTAATCTTTAGATATGGGTGTTTAAGTTAGAGAACTCATTGAAGGCAGGAAACTACTAAAAGGTCATTTGCGGGGTGGTGGTGAATTTCAAGGGAAGGAGATAGAAAATAGGTAATGTAAAGTCATAAGGAGAAATAATGGAACATGAAGGCTTTAATGAAGTTTTTATCATTATAATTATAGATTAGCACATCTCTCAACCTTCACAAGAGAAACTTTACAATAAATGACAATACAAAGACTGCCAACTGGTATACAAAAAACATACTTAAAAATGTAGGTAGAGAGAGTATGGGGAAGGGTACTAAAGAGCTTTGAAAACGTCCTATGAGAACCTGTAGAAGTTCCCTAAGATATACATCTATTCACATATAACAGGAGTTTAGTGAAGTAACTCTAGAATGGGGTAGAATGCTATTCCCAGGCTCATAGGCTTTCAAAACAAAAACAAAAACAAACAAACAAACAAAGCCAATGCCAGGGACAGGTTCCTTTCTAAAAAAAAAAAAATTCTTGGTTGGTGAGATCCTATAGGCCCCCTCCCTTCAAAGACTGCAGGCTACTCCCAAGGTCCTTGGTTGTATCCCACAACTTCATGGTAAGATCTGTCACTGGAGATGACATTCTTGGGGCATAGAACATGGAAAAATCAAGAGGTGCCAACCTAGAAGCTTCATCCCTATTGGCTAGCTTCCATCATGCTGGAAGGTGACATACATGGTATTAGGGAAGAAAATAATCAACAGTTTTATCCATCTGTGAACTCAGAAAGCTACAATAATGACTGTCCTGGCGAGATATATCCCCTGGTACAATAGCAGGGCCAATGTTATGAGAGTAACCAACAACTTCTAATGGGATGTAAATCCACTCCACAAGATGAAACTCACACATGGTATTGTTAACTGGGCCAAAATAACCCTGTGTATGGATAGGTCATAGGCCCTAGGGAAGAATCTAATACTATAAATTTGCTAAGTGGACAAAGTAATAAACTGCCCCTAAATTCTTATCTCTATAGCTATAGATTAGCACATCTCCCAACCCTCACAAGGGAAGCTTCATTTTACAACAAATGACAAAATAAAGATGGCCAACTGGTCAGTATGTAAAAAGAAAGAGACTGTGAAGTGTCCAAATCTAAATAGGACAACAGCTATATCACACTCCCTCCACCTACGGTTCAGGCATCATTGCACAAGAGTGGGTGGAAAGATTGTAAGAGTCAGAGTTAGTGGGTGTCTGCAACGAAACAGTATTTGCTGGAAATACCAGGGCCCATGAACATAAGAATTATAGCAGCTGTGACTGCTTGCTTTGCATGAGATTTAGTCAGATAAAATCCCAGTGTAGATAAGGGAAGGGCTCACTGATTCTACCCTTAGCCTCAGAGCTATTGGCAACTGATGGCTGCTGTAGGAAAATGTCAGTTTTCTTCAGAAATATTGCATCTGTGAGATTACCCATGTTCCAGTAGACATCACATGCCCACATACATGCAGGTAGCCCTGAGTTGTCTCTGTGGGTTTTTTTTTTTTTAAATTAATACATGAAGTTAGAGGGAAAAGAAAAAAAGGTACAGGAAATAGGGGAGAAGCTGGGAGAAGAAGTATGATATAATAAAAATGTACTATATGAATGTATGGAATTCTCAAACTAAACAAACAAACAAACAAACAAGTGGACAGGTTAAAAAGAAGCCCGAAAGAAGGAAAATTAATTAAATATAATCGATTTGAAGTTTCCTAAATTCTAACACACAGAGATCCAAGAAAAACAAAATACAATAGAGAAGTTACAGATGATCAAATCTAATGTCCAAAAAGTAATTATAAAAGAGGATACATAAAGGAAGAAGCAAATCCAAGGAGATGCATCTGAATTTCCAGTATAAATAGAGGACTAAATAGCTATGAATCATTTCATGTTGTAACTCTTAGAACATACAACATGGACATCAATTTGGAGTGTGCCAACAATTGAGCCCTACTCTAGACTGAAATATACTATAAAAAAATATGTCCTGGTAAATCCTACTTCACACATCATTGTTTAAGTTCATGAGCAGTGATTCTTACTAGTCTTACAGAAAGCAATAATTCTGACAAAACTGGTGCTTTCAAATAGATTCCACCAAAAGGCTACTCAGTATCCATTAGGAAATTATACTCAGAAGAACATGTCTACTGAGGCCACACACCCTAAGAAAGAAAAGAAGGAGCGAGCTGTGGTTAAACACGGATTTCCTTTCCAGTACAGTTCTGTTACATAGTAAGTCTAGCTAAAGGCTCTAGGGTAAGGGCAGAAGAGGAAAGAATACCACTAAGGCGTTCGTTCTGTAAAATACTCTCATTTCCTGTCTATCTCATCAAAGCTACCATTAAGTATTTGTAAAGGAAATATTAATGAATACCCTTTCTATGTTTTTATCTAGGATTTTTAATCCTTCAAGTTTTGTATTTCAAAGTTTACAAAGCACTTTCACATGTATTCTCACAACAACTGGGTTGGCCAAAAAGAGACCTATTTAAAGATGAAGAAATTGAGACACAGAAAGGGGAAGTGATTTTCCCAGTGTCCCACAGCTGGTTAGAATGCTAATACCTAACCTAAGAGGTCTTACTAATTTACTTCTCTTGAATCTATATTTTTTTCCAAAAAGATGCAAGCACACTCCTTACATTAGCATAAAGGACAGTCATAGAATTATTTTTCTGGGTGTGAAGAATCTGTTTCCACTTGCTACACGAATTAACAAGACTACCAAGTACAGACATTGTTCAATTGATTACTAATGGACTCTCCATAGAGATAACGAAGGAATGTTTATCTCCAGGTTTGTAATTTCTCTCAACTATCAATATAACTACTTCTTTCAGACTATAAACAAATCGAAGACACTTTGCTTTCTTTCATCTCTGTCTTCAGTCCCACATAATGTCTGAGGCTTGGAAGCTTCTAAAAATATCAAGGAACAACAAATGAAAAATGAATCTTTGGCTACATAAATATATCCCCCCCTTTCTCATCTGTCTATTCCTATTTGTATAATCTCTGCATTGGAGTCAGAGACAAGAGGATTCTGACAGTTCAATGGTTGGTTGGTCAGCCTAATCAAAAAGGTGAACTCCTGGTTTTGTGAGAGACCCTGTCTCAAGGTATTAATACTGAGAATGATACAGGAAGACACTTGTTTTGCTCTGTCCTTTATACAAGCACAAACAGACACATAGTACCAGCACACTCACGTGCAAGCATCATATATACATATATACATATATACATACCATACATACTATACCCAACTCCTCACATCCCTAACACATACACATGTACTCTTGTCCACACAACCTCCATAAAGATGTTCATACATACTCAGGAATTTCTCAGCAAGGAATCTACAAATGAGAAATAAAACCTTTGTATCTAGATTATTATAAGCTAAACTGATTTGTCTACAAAAATCATTAATGAACTGTTAGCATTCAAAAACAAATCAGTGAAAACTATGAAAAAGCTAACATGATAGTTTTTCAGGTTCCTATTACATAAAGATTGAACCTATATATTAAATTTACTGTTTACATTGAAGACTAGTTATTAAAGAAACTTCAGTTAACAACAGTTTTAAATAAAGTAATTTAAAAATAGCCCACACGAGGACGATGAAATCAGAGAGAATTTACATATGACAAGGAACTGCCAAGTTTTAATCTTGAAGTCTTGCCCTGCTAGAATGTCTCTGGAATTTCCGGTAGAAGTGTTTAGAAAAGATTCTTTTTCATTTGGTGGTATGTGGCAGTGAGTTGAAAAGCTGGATCTGGGAGTGGTTTGCTAATTTCTTTAGTGGCAGGATTTAAAGGGGGAACTGCTGCAATGTCTACCTAGAGAAAGCCAGCTAGCGTGTGAGTATTTGTGTAAAGATTTACCTAATCCCAAGACGGTCTACTTATCTGCCTTGTGACCTGGGATGGCACCAAGACATTACCAAGCACCTCTGTTCAAACCCTGTTCTCTCTTGTTCAGGATTTAATATTTCTATTTTCATGGGTCTCATGGCTTCCTGTTTCTCCCCAGAAAACTCATTCTTTCACTCAGTCAATCATATACACATTCATAAAACACTTAGTGCACACTTAATTGACGTTAGCCTTTTGTTAGAAACTGGAGACAAGACTCCTACGAGTCTCTTTTCTCACTAGTTCTGAGAAATAGATGATAAGCTTGGGAGAGATGATAACATACACGAATACAAATTATAGTCAGTTTACAATTGTTTCTTTTCATTCCTACAATACCACAAAAAACCATTACTACTTCCTAAAAGATAAGCTGGCTATGTAACTTGCCAGGGGCACCCTGTTGAGCTGTGCTTGTCTACACCAAACAACTGTACTTTTACCATTAACCCAACTGTCTTCAAATTTTAAGATGCACAGAAATCACTTGTCACATAGAAAACCTAAAAAGAACAAAGCACTCCCTGGTCCAAGTGCTCTGTGGACTACATTTTGAAAAGCAAGGTACTTTACAAAGCAAACAAAGCAGATAATTATAACAATATTATTGTAAAGATTGAACAAAGCTAGTGTGCAAATGCTACAGACAATACAGTTTCCTAAGTTCAAATGGTGTAAATTTTCTGCTTAAAAACCAGCATTAACTACTCAGTTTAAGTTCAAATTTTACCAGAATATAGATGTACACCTTATAAAAAATGTGCCATACCACACTTTTCCCCACTGCTTCCTCAGTCTTTTCTATGGACAACTGCTTCTTGTACTACACTTAAAATTTCTTTTCCACCTGCATCAAGCCATGTAAAACTATAAGCTACATCTTATTCTCAGATTTTACAATGTCTTCCCCTTCCTAGGTTCCAACTGTTATTTCCCATTCATTCTTTCAAACTCAGTTTAAAGTATCATCACTACACAAAATATTTCTTAGATACTTAACAGGTATCAGATAGTAATCTAAGTATTTAACAAGTATTAACTGATATATCCTTCATAACAACTGTACAAGTTTACTCACTGATAAGCGGATGTTAGCCAAAAAGCTTGAAATAGACAAGATTCAACTAACTGACCAAATGAAGCTCATGAAGAAGGAAGACCAAGTATGGATGCCTCGGTCCTTCTTGGAAGGAGTGACAGAATGCTCAAGCGAGCAAATAAGGTGACAAAGTGTGGGACAGAAAGTCAAGGAGGGGCCATTGGGAGACCACTCTACCTTGATATCTGTCCCATGTGCAGTCACCAAAGATAGACGCCGATGATATGGATGTCAGGAAGTGCATGCGGAAAGGAGCCTGATGTAGCTGTCTCCTTGGAGGTCTGCCAGAGTCTGACATATCCAGAGGCGGATGCTCGCAGCTACCCATTGATCTGATCAAGGGTTCCCAATGGAGAAGTTAGAGGTCTGATGGAACTGAAAGGGTTGGTGGCCCCAAGAGGAGAGCAACAGTGCCAGCCAACCAAAGCTCCCCAGGGTCTAAACCACCAGCCTGGGAGCACAAAGGGAGGCACTCATGACTTCAGCTGTATACTTAGGGGAGGATGGCCTTGTCAGGCATGGGAGGGAGAGGAGACTCCTGATCCCATAAAGGTTGAACATTGAGTGGCGAGGAATTCAAGGGTGGGGAGGGGGCAGTGGGGATAGGCGGGGGCACACCCTTGTGGAGGCAGGAGGGGGGATGGAATAGGGGGTTCTTAGGTGGTGGGGGGAATGGGGTGAGGGGATAAAATCTGAAATGTATTTTAAAGAAATAAATAAAAAAAAACTTTCAAAAAACAAAAACAAAAACAAAAACAAAAACCAAGTAGGTACAAACTGACATTAAAGAGAGAACAAGGGGATTAAGAGATGGCTCAATGGTTAAGGGTAATGCTATCCTTTCAGAGGTCCCAGGTTTGATTACCAAGCACCTACATGATGGATTACCATGGTATTTAACTCTAGTCCCAAGGGATGGGATGTCCTGTTTCGGCCTCCATAAACAGGAGGCATGCATGTGATAAATAAACTAACATGTAGATCAAGCACCCATCCACATAAAATAAAATTTAAAAAATGGAGGCACCGGGATAGGAGAGATGGCTTGGAAGTTAAGAGCCTTTACTGTTCACTCAGAGATTCTAGATTCAGTTCTCAGCACCGAAGTGGTGGCTCACAACCATTTGTATCTCTAGCTCCAGAAGACCTGATGCACTCTCCTGGCCTCTGGTATGCATACACTTAGCTGCAAACAAATCATTCACACATGTATTGCTTTCTGTTCTTCTGGCCTATGTGCATTTCCTCTTCTTGTGACCCTTCTAGCCCACTGAATATGGCCTATGTCCCTCCATTCCTATTACTCTCTTAATTGCTTCAGCCACTGAAATCTCATTTTTATAGACAAATGGCAAGCTTCCTGACAGCAGAAATGCTGCTATTCTGGGTAGCTTGGCTTGGGCTTATCACATGGAAGGCATTGGAAGAAATTTCCAGGACTGAAATATAGAACAAGAAAGCACATGTAATGAGTAGTTTCTCCAAGGTGGAGAGTAAAAGAGTCCACAGGCAGATACACTTTAGATATTTCCCTGACAGAAATACGTCATTTTGAAAAGCAAGTGTAAAAGTGCTCTCAAGCACATAATGGTTTGTTTTCCATGGTTGCCTGGTCTTGACTTACAAAGTGAAAGTTTAATCTCCTAGTAAACAGTAATGAGATAGTCATTGCTATATAGTCAAATTGATCATTGGATTAAAACTTGTACAGAAGGCTTTATCCTTTTTAGATAAGAGATGTTCACAAATATTTTGGGTTGGTTATAAAGCTGGATAATTCTATTGCTTTACATGAATAAACTGACTAAGACAACAAAATGTATGTTCTTTGTTTCAGACATACTTACAGTATTTGCAGTGAAAAAATTCCACAGACTGTTGTTCTTTGTACTTTATAAATAAATAATTATTCAGTCTACTTTTCCTTAGGATAAATCCTTTATACATGCTAAAAAAGTATAAGCAAATCTAGATGAAATGTTATCAAAAATGACAATGATGCGGGCTGGCGAGGAGGCAGCTCCACCAGTAAAGTGCTACTGCTTTCTTTTCTTTTTCTTTTTTTCTTGGATATTATATTTACATTTCAGATTATCCCCTTACCCCATTCCCCCCACCATACAGGAACCCCTTATCCCATCCCCCTCCTCCTGCTTCTCTATGAGGGTGTGCCACCACCCACCTACCCACCCACCCTTGATTCCCCCCCCCCACTCAGTGTTCAGCCTTCATGGGACCAAGGGTCTCCTCTCCCACCTATGCCCGACAAGGCCATCCTTCCCTTCATGTACAGCTGGAGTCATGGGTCCCTCCCTATGTGCTCCCAGGCTGGTGGTTTGGAACCTGGAGAGCTCTGATTGGTTGGTATTGTTGCTCTGCTCATGAGGCCACCAACCCTTTCTGCTCCTTCAGTCTTCTCTCTAACTTCTCTATTGGGAACCCTTGATCAGATCAATGGTTAGCTGTGAGCATCTGCCTCTGGGTATGTCAGACTCTGGTAAACCTCTAAGGAGACAGCCATATCAGGCTCCTGTCAGCATGCACTTCCTGACACCCTTATCAGCATCTATCTTTGGTGACTGCACATGGGATGGATACCCAGGTGGAATGGTCTCCAGACGACCCCTCCTTCAGTTTCTCTGGAAATCAGTCTGGCGGTTCCTCAGAAAATTGGACACAGAACTATCTGAGGACCCAGCTATACCACTCCTGGGCATATACCCAGAAGATGCTCCAACATATAACAAGGAGATATGCTCCACTATGTTCATAGCAGCCTTATTTATAATAGCCAGAAGCTGGAAAGAACCCAGATGTCCTTCAACAGAGAAATGAGTACAGAAAATGGAGTATTACTCAGCTATTAAAAACATTAAATTCATGAAATTCTTAGGGAATTGGAAACTCACTCAAAAGGACATTGACACAGAAATGATGTTTAAACAGTCCCTTCTGGCAGCCGTGGTACTAGTAGTCACAGCATTACACTTCTGAGAACTGCTACTCCATCAGCCAGGATCTGTAATGTAAACACTGTGCAATCCTACTTTTGTCTATAAAACAAGACTTTTTCCAATTAGTCATTAGGAAAGTATTACATATTCTCATAGTTTCCTCTTTCGTAAGATGGGATGAAGAATACACAAATGACCCAGCCTTATGCTTACACTGCTAGCATTTTAATAGGTGCCCCAGAAGTTATTTAATACAAGATAATACAATTTTGTTAAAACAGATTTTAAAGTCCATTCTATAGACTGTGTATTTTCCTTCTGAAATATATCTTATTTTCAAATGAGCATAAAATAAAAGAATTATATGGTATACAGTCCTATGAATTCTGATACATGCATATAGTATGTAGCCAGTACCACTATTTCTATCCCAATGTCCTACATATGATGAAAATTATATGATCTTTTTACTAATTATCTGTACAACACTAATATTTAAAGGATTATATCATCCTTATTGGTATGAGTATTGAGCACGGTGCCAGTGTGGACACATGGAAAACAGGTCCCTGAGAAATTCCTAAGTTTAGTGTTCAAAACAAATTACTGCTGGTTCTTCAGCTATATCTATGAATCATTCTTTGAAACCAAGAAGTTGGTGTTTTTGGTCTCTTCTATGTCTTCTGCCTGCAGCCGCTGCTCTGGAATTTTCATACTATAATGCAAATACCTGTTTCCTGGAAGGATAGTTAATTGGATGAAGCAACTGGAATCAAAGCAAATTTGTGAAAAAAAATCAGTAGGTAAAAAACAGAGAAAAGTCACATGCGTTAATCTCAGCACTCCAGAGGGAGACACAGACAGATCTCTAGGATCTAGTCTATCTAGTCTACATAGAGAATTCCAGGCCACCAGAGCCAGTGAGACTGTGTCTCAAAAAACAAAGCAGAGAACAGTTTCTAGAAGCTAACAGGAAAAATTATAGTGCGAGGCTACCAAGGCTCTTGTTTGACTTGCTTACTTCACATATTCTTAGCTTTTGACAAATTCATGTATTCTTTTTGGTTTTTCTCATGTTTTCCCAAAATTTAATGTTCTTTCAGCTTACCCATTCTATATCTGTTTTTGAAATGAATCAAATGTGCCTCTTTAGAGAAATTCCTCCCCACTACAATGCTTATTCATTTGCTTATTTGTTTTTTGAAACAGGCTATTTTGTTTTGTAGCTCAGGCTGCCTTCAAGTTCAGGATTCTCCTGCTCTGCTTTCTGAGTGCTGGGATTATAGGTATTATAGGTAATTCTGCCCCCAAATTCCTTCCTACAAACATGGTCATTAAGAATTCTTGGGGGATATAAATATCTCCAAAATAAAATAAAAGGTTTAGGTAAGTGTACAATATTTAGGAAAAGAACAAATTTTGTAATCTTTTTAATAGATATATGGACAGAGGCAATGTTTCCATTAACATTTCTTTAAAGTGTCAATCAAGCTTGACATTGTGAAGATTGAAAGAGCCATGTAAGAAGAATTTCAGTTTTAATTTTTATTTTGAGTTTTAAGACAATGTTGTACACAGACAAGTGGTTAAGAGTACACACAACCTCCTGTAATTCCAACTCCAAGAGTTTTAATGCCTTTCTGGCTTCAGTCAGCACCTGCACTCACATGTATGCAGGCACACACATATACACATATACACATAATTAAAAGTAAGAAAAATAAGTCTTAAAAAAAATCCCACACCAAACAAAACCCAAGGCTATACATAAAAGTAAATAAGTAACCAGACACACTGCCCTCACAGCCTGTTACTATCTCATCACTAGAAAAGTACATATACTTCATTTGTCCTTACTGTTACTGAAAGAAAAAAGTAGACAGGTTGGGCCAATGATTTAACAATGATTGCTTTTACAGTGATAGGCGGTGACAGCTGAAATAAAAAAAAGAATGCATTACTGAGATATTATCAATTGTGTTCTTTCATTACACATAGTTCCACCCAGTCTAAACTTGTCAAAAAGTGTTACTGTAATCCATGAAGAAGACTCCACCTCAGGCAGCAGAGGGGAAAATGTGGAGGACTGGCTGTGAGCAGGTGTGCTGAACTGTAATGCCAGTGTTGACTCACTAATCTCTTTACATTAGTTTCATCGATGACAATTACTAACTTCTACTCTGAGGTGTCAGGAACGGATGAACCGATCCATCAGCAAAAGGCATTTTAAGAGCAACAAATGTAAACAAAGAGGGTGTACATGTACTTTTATTTTAAACAGTGAGTGTTATTTCATGCACAAAAGTAGACAATAAGACAATTTTTTTTTTTTTTAAATTCCATTCAACTGGCTAAGATATTTGGGAATCTAGGAATGTCTGGTCTACACTTCAGGTCAGTCAATTCTGACTTTAATCTTTGTAAGAGTACTGATTCAATTTAGTTCATGAATGCAAGGGTATGTTATGTCATGCAGATCATGATGTATGCAAAGCAAATGTGGAATGTGGCAATGAAGTGGCTGTGGTAATCTGACAAGTTATTTAACCTCTACATATACATCATATCTCCTTCAGTAAAACAGTGACAGTAACTACTTATGACTACTGTGAAGAGATGATTTATGGAAAATAAAGCAATACTTAGAAAAGCAGATACTGAACACATTCATAGCAGGGTCTGTTGGTAAGCCTATGACCCTAGCTACCTGAGAGGTTGAGGCAGAACTATGAATTCGAAGCTAACCCTGGCACACACTGACACCTCATTTCTGAAAACAGAGAAACCAAACCAAACCCCAAAGGTACATATTTAGTTCCTTCTTCAAGGTACTTTGACACCCTTGCTTCCATTGGAGGTAGAAGTTTGGACTTTTTGAATGCCAAGTAATACACTGCTCAACTGCTCAGGGATAAAGCTCACAAAGACAAAGCTTGAATACTTTCTGCTTTATTGGATTACAGGAGTGTGCAGAATGTGCTGTAACAACTTCTCAAATTCCCAGGGTAATGGCTAGCTTTGTCAACTTGATACAGTGTAGAAATGACCTAGGAAGAGACTCAGTGACACACTGTCTGCATCAGGATGGCCTATGGGCTTGTATGTCTTTGGGGGACTAATGGAGATGGGAAGACCCATCCACTAACGGCCTACTATTCTTTAGCAAGGATCCCCAATTATGTGAGAATAGAGAAAAATAAAGTTAGAATAAGCTTTCATTTTTGTTATATAAGTCAGCTAGCTTCAAATTTGTGACAGTCCTCTGGCTTATTTCCTGAGTTCTGGGTTATAATGTATTATTATGTCCACCTTAACATTAGATTCTTCTTCTGTTTCCCATATTTTTGGTACATTTCTAAGAAATACTGGAGAAATCCAAGGTCATGCAGCTATTTCCTTATATATTCCTCTAAGTGCATTTTAGTTTTTAAACTTCACTCAATTCATTCCTGTATAGTAAAAATGGTGAAAACCATGGCATTAAGCTTCTTTGGCATCTTGACACCTAGTTTCCCCAGAACTAATGTTGAGTAGACTGCTCCTTTCCTAGGGAATGATCTGGTATCTTTGGAAATCAACTGGCTCGCCTAAGGTTTTGTTTTTTGGCCTCTACTTTCTTCCTTAGGAACATCTAACAAAATGTAATCAGTCTATCTCAAAGAGCCCCCGTTCTTAGCAGTTTAAGCACTGCTCAAAAGTTCAAGTTTAGAATTTCTTCTGAGACTCATGAAAACTATCAGCTGTAAGCTGATATAGGTAAGACCAACCACAAGTTATTTTCAAAATAAAATGGCTCAATGTAAATATTCCTATTCCTCAGATGAAGAATGGTGAGAAAGGACTGGACCAAAAACAAACAAACAAAAAGAAATGAAAGAACAAAACAAAACAAGAGCCCCACAATAACACCCCCCCCCCCAACCCAGTAAGAAAAACATCAGATCCTGCATATCCACGTCTAGCCAAGAGGGCACATATGGCAGTGTGTGTGCTTCAAAGGGTCTGAGCAGCTCTGACCCTTTGGCTTGGCTAGCTTCAGCCCACATGAGCTTGCTCTTGAGCTGGTTCTGTTTACTGCTTCTAGCTGTTCTCCGCAAATGTTCCACACTCTTGATATTTCTAACTTCCTGAGGTTTCCAATAAATATTGCTTCCTCTTCGACAACTTTAAAAATCACCCTTTAAGAAGCTACCTGCAAACATTTCAACTCTCTTGCACAGTGCCCTAGAACCCTTGTATTCTCCATCTCTGCACATCTACCACTAGCAAAGGAAAACAAGGTCTGCTGTCAGCTTGAGCAGTAGCTGGGCCTAGGGGTTCATTGAAGCATCACTCTCTCAATGCTTGGATGGCTGAATAATGGAAATAATCCTGAGGATGCCCATAAACTCTGGAGCTGTCTCTCAAAGCAAAGCTTTTCAAGTAAATATGCACCCTTACATCCTTGAGCTTGCTTTGAGTGGATCATGGCCAATGGCTGAGATGTCTTCAAGGGATCTTTGCTATAGTCTGGATAAAACATCCTTGGCATCTTCTCAGAGACACTAATCTTTTTAAGCAACCACACCTTCTTTGGCCCCAACTTCAAACATGTTCTAGCCAAATGGCAGTTTTTCAAATCCTTCTGCTTGTTTTCCCTTATGATTTTCACTATAGATTAGTCTTTAAAAAGCAAGCAAGACCCATGCCCATGGATAGAATGCTTGGGAGGCCTGAAGTTTCCCTTCACCAGATTACTTAGTTTGGCACCTTTAAACTCAACATAGTCTTAGGCATAGGCAACATGTATATAAGCTCTCTGTCAGAGAATAATAGAAGTGGCCTTTAGTCTAATTCCCAATAGACTCCTCATTTGTATTTGTAATCTAATGAGTAAAGCCTTTATTAACAGAATTTCTATTAGCATTCTAGTATTCTGGGCTCATATGATAATCATCCATCATGCTCTACTTACAATGTTCTGGCTTCTTTTGACTGCATCTCCCACATTCTACAAATTACTCCCATAACTAGTTCCAAAATCATTTGAACTACAAAGCCATCCATAGTCATAGTAATGATCTCTTATCTCAGCACCACTTTCTGTTAGCTTATCATTGGTGTCAAAAATACCTGAGAAACAACACAATGGAGGAAGAGATGTTTTAGACTTTTATTTTTAATTCACAGTTACTTGGTCTTGTTACATTTGGGCTGGTATAAAATAAAGCAGAACACCGTTGTCTGGCATGCATAGTGGGTCTTCTCATTGCAAACAGGAGGCAGAGAAAAGCAGAGAGGAAACAGCCAAAGACATGGTATACATATAATGACCAATTTCCTCCAACAAAGCTAGAATTCTTAAGAACCCATTCATCTATGAATTAATCAATGAATTAACCCACTGATGAAGTTATTGACTTAGGGAACTAATGTCTTTGGGGAACCAGGCCTTCAAATACATGAAACTGTTTGAAGGATACGTTATATTAAAACCATAACAAAGTTTACTGGCAATACTGAGATTTACATGCATCCCTATCTTAAGGAATTATTGGAGAATTACTTCTCCTTTGGTATTTGGTATTTTTCCCTGTTTTAACAGTTATTTCTTTTTTTTTTAAAAAAAGATATGATTTCTTTCTTGCTCTGAAAAATTAATTAAACAAAGAAGTATATCACTAAACTTTCTTTAATATGAAAATAAAGTTTTAATAATTTGTCAAGAAAAAAATGTCTTAACAGGAAACATTGTTAGTAGTGATAAATGCAATTTCTTTTATACAATCAATTTTCATACATTCACTAGCAATATTGTTCTTATATAATGTTTATATTAGTGATAAAGTATTGGACTATAATGCAGTGGTTTGTAGTATTTATAAATACTTTTGTGCTTCAATAAGCCACAATTCGATCTTGGGTAACAAGAAATTCAACTAATTTAAGCAACCACAAAAAAAAAAAAAAAAAAAAATCCAAGTTTAACAACAACATGGAAATATGAAAGCTCAGATGTCAAAATCAACTGTTTCTATGAAATGTGAAATAAGTGTGAATAAAACAGAGTCATGGTCTGGTAGCCATGCCAGCATGGGAATCAGATAGGCAAACTTTACCCTCCTTCCTGTCTTCCACTGCAAAATTTCCAGTCTTATCCCTAGCCCTGTAGCAGAGGATGTGCAGTGTCCTTTCCTCCCATTCTGACTAGACTCCTTGAGGAATCTACAGATCCTTGGGGAAGGTCCTGTATTCCTGTAGAGAGAATCTCTTGTGTACTGTATGTCAATAAAAAAAAAAAAAGCTGATTGGCCAATATGCTAAGGCAGGAAATAGGAAGTGGGAGTTCTGGTGGGGAGAAAGAAACTTTGGGATAGAGTCAGGAATAAGAAGAAGATTCATGCAGAACTCTGAGGAGACACATGAAACTGAGAAGAGGTAACCAGCCATGTGGCACTCATAGAATAAAATAATGGGTTAATTAAGTTATGAGCTAGTTGGGGAACAAGTCCAAGTTTATGGCCTAGGCATTTATTTATTCATGTATAATCAAATCTCAGAGTTGTTACTTTGGGAGCTGGGGTGCTGAAGGAAAAGATGAGGTTATACTTTCCTCCTTCCTGGCAAACCTCTCACTCAGCTCCTTCCCTTCTATCCCATCCCCATCCTTCCTATTAGCCCCTATACCTACAAATATGTTCTGCCTCCTGCTCACAATGGCCACCACCTGGCAGAGAACCCAAAGTACTCCCTACTGGGCAACCCACACCCACTACACTCTAAGATCCATAGAGGCCAACAGAAACTAAGAGGCTCTACAGAAAAAGGACCATAACAACACCAAGAATTACAATCAGCTCAAACCTAGATGCCAAGACACCAGCAGAAAAATACAACAGTAACAGCCAGGATAATACCCCTCCATAAGAATTCAGCAACAGTACTACAGTAGGCCCTGAAAAACATAACACAGCTAAAGCATGAGAAAAGAACTTTAAAACAGCTATTACGAATATGTTCAAGTACCTTAAACAGGATATAAATTTAGTAATAAAGTCTATGAAAACACGAACAGAAAGCAGAATGGGAGAGTAAGAGACCTTGAAACACCCTTGGTCCTAAATGGGATGTATCCATCAAATTCCTTGTCTGAGGGTTCATTGTAAGAGCCAACGGGGATGGAAGACACCAATGAAACGAGGCCTTCTACATACAACAGGACTGATGCATATGAACTTAGAGTTCATGGGGCCTGAACAGATCTATGCCTAATAGGGGTCTCAGTTCTGAAAGGGAAAGTAGACACAAGCCTCCATCCCTAATTCAGAAGCTACCTTCAATTGATAACTACTGGCAAAAGGAAAATTAGTTTTCTCCAATGGAGTCTCACTGGGTATACAAAACATGCCCAGCAATAGATGACCAACATGAAATAAACTCAGTGGTATTTTTGGAGGATTTTTGTTCCAGAATATTTACCTGGGCATTTAAAAAAGAAACAAACAAATCCTTATAGATCTTTTAGTTATATATTGTGGCTTCCAAATTTAGTTTTATGATCTCTTTCTCTCTCTCTCTCTCTCTCTTTCTCTCTCTCTCTCTCTCTCTCTCTCTCTCTCTCCTCTCTCTCCCCTCCCCCTGCCCCTTGGCTCTTTTTTACCTCTTCAGTTTGTTTTGTCCTATTCTAGCTTAGTTGGTTTTTTGATATTATTATTATCATTATTGTTAAGATTATTATTGATAGGTATTTGTATCCTAATGATAGAAAAAAAAGGGTGTGGATTTGGATGGGTGGGGATGTGAGGAGAATCTGGGAAAACCCAGGGAGTGTATATAGTATGGCAAAAAAAAAAACCCTGTTTTAAAACAAACAAACAAACAAACAAACAAACAAACAAACCAAACCAAACTGACTCATGTTGGCTAGAGAGATGGCTCTGTGTTTAAGATGCTTGCTATATGGGTCCTCAGGACCCACAATGAATTAAACAAACAAACAAACAAAAAAAAAACCAAACAAACCTGTGGCCTATAGGAAAGGGTAAAATAGAAGGTGAGACATCTGGGAGGCAGGAAGAACTCTGGGACTGAGCCAAGTGTGGAAGATTCACCCAGGAAAATGTGATGAAATTGATGCATGGTACCAAGCACAGTGAACCAGCCACATGGCAGAACATAGGTTAAAATACTTGGGTTATTTTTGTTATCACCTAGTCAGATAAGCGTCTAGCTATATAGTTAAGGTATTTATAAATATATTTTGAGTGTGAATCTTATTTTTGGGAGTGTGGGGCTGGGAGGAAAAACCAGCCTAACTTCTATACTAGCATACCCATCTTTAATCCCTGTGCTCCTACAGGAAGGTTGGAAGAAGAGACAGGGAAATTCTCAGAAGTTCACAGGCCTGTTAGTTAGCCTTGTATATAGGAAAGAGATGAAAGACTTTGTGTCAAATAAGATGGAGGGTAAGGAGGACCAATGCCCAGGTTGTCCTGACTTCCAAACATATACCATAGCATATGCTCACCTACAGTTACACAAACAAAACAAATAGCAAAACTGACTTATATAAATGCTTGAAAATCTTGGTAGATAGTAGATACTCTAGGAATCTTATACCTTAGGGTTAGAGCTAATCTGGGTAGACAATAGGTCATACTTGCTCCACTTCCCTTGGAGCTTGTACTGAGAACTTTTCCTGTGTGCCTTCATGTCAAGCTTCCTATTTAGCATGAATGGTTCATCTAATATGATTCCTAAGCTTCATCTACCTAAACAGTTGGAATTAATTGGCATCTCTGGGTTTTAGTCATTAAGATGGTCTACTTTGCTTTCATCTGTGTTCTTAGTGCCTGACTACAGTAAAAGTGCAATACACTTCTGAAATGAATTTACAGACCAAGATGGGAGAAGTCATCACCATCTATGATACAAACCTAATTATGGAGGAGAAAAACCTGGCTCAATAAAGCTTCCTTAGCAGAAAGTAACTAGCTACAAAAAGCTACCTATGGTGTATTCGCCTATTCATTCAGTGCCACAACCACTATAGGCAGAATGATTAATCCACTCTCTTTAGTTACTTATGGACATTAACTGTCTCCTGAAGTTGCACTAGAATTCTACATAGCCCAGAGTAACCCTGAACTCACAATCCTCTTGCTTCCTTGTTTGGAGTACTGTGATTGCAGATGCCACCAAGCTAGATTTCAATGGAATTATGATGTTCAAAAGTATCATATTTTTTGCTGGGTATGGTGTTACATACATGAATGTTATCTTAGCACCTAGGAGGCTGAAGTAGAGACAGGCATGTGAAACCAGCATAACTGACACAGTGTGATACTGGCTCAGATGAATAAAACCAAATCAAACCATAAAACAGTAACTGACACCAGGCAATTTTTCATACACACACACACACACACACACACACACACACAAAGCGTGCAAATTTATATATGAGTATATCATTAAAAAACTCTATCAGAGATGGTCAGATGCCATGAGAATGAATAAAAATCTGCAACTTGTTGAGAACCACACTGCCAAAAGCCTTGGGGGCTAAATTGTTAGAGCCCGCACTGCCCCAAGTTGCTCAGGTCCGCAGGTCAGGGTTCAGCAAGAGAGAGAATGAGGACGGATGCAAAGAATGGAGGCCAGACAGAGTGTGATTCAATCCTGTTTATTCTTCAGCCTTTCTTCTCTCCAAGTCCCTAGTTCCAGACCCAAGTTCCAAGTCCCTAGTCCTAATCCCAGTCCCAGCTGTAATAAGTCTCAAGTCCTAATCCTAGTTCCTGCTGTAATAAGTTTCAAGTCCTTATCCCAGTTCTAAGTTGCTAGTCTCTTTCCCAGTTCCAAGTTCCAAGTCTCAAGTACTAAGTCTAGTCCTTTCTTCTGTCTGCCTCTCGTGTTTTATATGTCTCACTTCTAAGTCACGCCCTTAAGTCTTGTCTCTAAATCACACCTTTAAGTCATGCCTTTAAGTCTCACACCTTCAAGTCTCACACAACCAAGGGAAGATCCTGGGTATCTAAAACAAGAGGTTATCAGAGTGTGCTCAGCTGTTGTAGGCTGTTGTAAACAAGTCTCTTGTCAGGGTATAAGGCTCAAGATGGCTGCAAGGATGATAGCTGCCTTCTGTAGGCTCCTCACAGCAACTGACAGGGGTGGGGAGGTAGGGGGAATCTCCAAAAGAAGACAGACAGAGACCTGGGATAAGGGAGATGCCCAAGAATCAATGGAGGTGACCTTAGCTTAAAGTTATCAGAAATAAGGCTGGAAGGGCATAAGCCTTAAAAGTAATTTTAAGTGAACTAATATTGATTAAGTATATAATAAATAGATCATAAAATTAAGTATTACAAATGCTTGATTATCAGAGGTTTCATCTATAGCTAAAAAAAAGTGTTTACAAAAATTTAATTCACTTACATGTTAGAACTCCTCTATTGTTTGTAGCCAGATTTAAAAAATATATATTCTAAAGAAGAAAACAAAGATCCAAAGATTCTAGAACATGAGTACTGACACAGCCTTTCCTTCTGTCAACAACTCTGTATAGAGGATCTAGCCTGGTGATATGCACTTAGTAGAGGCTCAATAAACATTTCCTAAGATTCAGCTATTTTCTGGGTCACCAAGGAATGATTCAAGAGTGCAAATGTTTCAGGTATTTTTTGAATGTTTGAGTATCATGAAAGGTTTATAATAGCATATATGCTATCTCTGGTAGTACTACTATAATGAAATGAGTGAAATAATCCATATAACTCAACCAGAATCATGGACACAAGGTGATTACTATTCAAGCACTTCTAAAACCTTTGTAAAGAAAAGAAGAGAAACAAAAAGGAAAGAAATGAAAAAAAAAAAAAAAAAGAAAAGAAAAGAAAAGAAACAGAGTCTGCCTGGCTTTGAACTTGCAAATTCTAGGGTTAAGGCATGAGCCATTATACTTGGTCATGAAAGTACAGTGCAAGTAAATTCAGGCCAAGTAAGCTATCCTTTATATCTATTCATTGATTTAATTATACACGTAACAGTTTTACCTATAATTATTTCAAAAGGCAAGATCACAGATACAAACAATACTGTTTCTTTTCACAGATTCAGGAGATACAAAACGATTATAATCTTCATAGTTCCAACAAAATACTTAAATTTTGAAGATGTTTTTTGTAGTGGATCTGAACAAAAATGGCCCCCAAAAACTCATAGGGAGAAGCATTATTGGAGGTGTGGCCTTATTGGAGGAAGTGTGTCACTGGTGTGGGCTTTGAGGTCTCAGTTGCTCAAGCCAGGCCCAGTGTCTCATTCTTTCTTCTTGCTGCCTGCTGATCCAGATTAACAGCACCATGTTTGCCTGTACACAGACATGCATCCAGTGGTGACGCTAAAGGACTAAATCTCATCCAGACCCAAATAAATGTTTTCTTTATAACAGTTACAGTTGTCATGGTATCCCTTCATAACAACAAATCCTAACTAAGACACTTTTCTTGAAAACTGTATTTATAACCTATATAATAATATTCATGAAGACACTGAAAACAGAAATCATTCCTTTTTTATAGTTTAAATTTCAATTATAGGAGCCTTGGATTTTTTTATGTGACCTTCATGTCAAATTTTGTGCTCAGTATTAACTGAATTAATGTCAATTTCTTTATGAATGAACCACAAGACTCATAAAATAAGATGAAAAAATGTGCATTTGTATTATTTATTATACAGCATAATCTGTAAATCTGATACTAATGAGACTCAAGATTTAAATGGCCGAGGAATGTGTTTAGTGAGTTACTGCCAACCAATGCCTCCATTTCAGGGTAAATGTAGTCTTGGATGGCAGCATACTTATTATTACAAATGCCTAACTAAGTCCAGTGCTTCATTATTTCAAAATGTCACTCTCGATTTATAGAGTGACACATAAACATCTTTCTACCATATACATGGCTGTCTTTACTTTAAAGTAAATAGCAAATGAGTATATAGAAAAATTACAATCTGACCATCTTTCTGGAAGTAAAAGAAATCCAGTAAACATTAAAGGACTAAACTTGTGCCTGAAGATGTACCTCATTTGGTATAGCACATGTGTAGCAGGCATTAAGTTCTGGGTTTGATCTTGAGCACTATATAAAATCAGGAACAGTGATGAACACCTATAATCCAGCAATTGGGAGATAGAGGGAGAAGTAATGTAAGTTCTGGATCATCTTTGGTTTGCCTGAGACATATGGGACCCTGTCTCAGAGGGAGCCTGAGATATATGATACCCTGTCTCTATGGAAACCTGAGATACATTGGAGGCTGGGGGACGGGGGGACGGGGGGGGGGGGGGGCTGTCTAATAAAAAAAAAGGTGATAGCAAAAGTAGGCGTAGGTTTAGATCTGTTATTTTAGGTACCTTATGTTTATATCACATAAAACAACTGCCTTCTCAAGTTAACTTATTTCATGAAAATTCTTCCGTTCACATTATTTAATCAACTAACAAACATTTATCGAGTACTGAATTTTTCCTAGGTATAAGGAGATGGAGTTATAAAGATGAGCTATACTGAAAAAACAAACAGACAAAAACCATAATTGGGCCCAGGTGGTGACACACAACTTTAATCCTAGTATTAAAGGGAGAAGCAGGCAGATTTCTGTGAATTCTAGATCAGCTTGGTCTACACTGTGAGTTCCAGCAAAGGATACAAAAGGAAACCACATCTCAAAACAAGCAAACACTCAAACAAAACGGAACCAATTATCTTCCCACAGCAAACCAAAGGGAGGGGGGAACCTCTCTTAATTGAATGGAAGACAAGGTTAAAGAAACCAAAACGCACTAGTCAGTCTTGTATTAATACTGTCTACAGATTCACATTTGCAATAACGAAAGAGTACTTTACTGAAGAAACACTGGATACCTAGCAATTTTATCATTGCTTAGAATTACTTTCTCTTTTTGCTGTTCTACAGAAAAATTTAAAAATTAAAAAACTTAAAGCATAGGTTTACTAAAATCCAAAAGCTTAGCACTTCAAATTAACATATGCTAATATCTGCTTTATATTTTTATTAAAGAATTATTTTCATAATCCAGAAATTTCTTAATTGATCTAGTATTAATGACTAACGGATTGTTAAGAGCTACCAGCTAGATGACCCTGGGTAAATTAACTTAACTTTGATCTTTAGTTTTCTCATTTAAACATAATCATCCCAACCCAAGTTGAACTGTCTTAATGACCCTCCATATCCATGATCTACATAGCTTTTGGTTGGATTGCAACAGCTAGAGCCACAGTTCTCAACCTTCCTAATGCTGTACCCTTTAATATATTCCTCATGATGTGATGACCCCCAGCCATAAAATTATTTTGTTGTAACTTCATAAGTGTAATTTTGCTACTGTTATGAATCATAATGTAAATATCTATGTTTTCCAATGAATTTAGGTTACCACTGTGAAAGGGTTGTTTGACTCCCAAATGGATTACAACCTGTAGATTGAGAACTGCTGACCTAGAGGTACCATGAAATGAAGGAAAATGAAGCTATTCATTTATGTACTCTACATTAAATACCAAACTTGGCAGTATCTCTATCAAAATCAGTCCTCAGCTTCTCAGCTCAGTACCTTCTACTATGCCTGTACAAAATGGAATGATAAATGTTGCAGGATACTTCATCATGCTGTGAACCCAGAAATTGTGTTATTTACTGAACAAAAACAAAAACAAAAACAAAAGAACCCCAACTGTTTCTACTTGTGGTGTGGCTCAGGCCTTAGCACACACCTTTAATCCCAAAGGAGGAAGATAAAGTTAGTTTGTAAAAGGACACACCCATGTCTGAAAGTGATTATCTAATTATCTAATTGAGTACCAGAAAAAGTGTCTAGAGAAAGATCTGACAGAGTAAGATACTCCAACTCTCAGGAGAAGAGAAGGGAAAGGGAAGAGAGCAGAGCAGAGAGAGAAAGAGGACAGAGGCAGTTGTTCTGGACACTGGATAAAGAGAGGTTGCAGACAGAGAACAAGGTAGACATACGTAAAGACAGTATGAGCAAAGGAAATGAGAAGAAGCCAGAAGTTCAGAACAGATTGCTAGAGTTAGTTTGGAGCCAAGTAGAGCAAAAAGTTAGAGAGAGAGATCAGATTGAATCAGTAAGCTTGGATAGGATTTTGAGGCAGAACAGCTAAGTTGAACCAGTCAGTCGGAGTTCAGAAAGAACTAGAAAGGATAAGCATATTCAGCAGTAAGTCTTAGAGGCTGAAAACATTCTAGGCCTAGATAAGATCATATAGTGGCTAGAAGCTTCTAGAACTAGGTCTAGGTTAGAAGACAGAGGCAGTAAGCCTCTGAAATGAGAAGACAATAGGAGAATAATAATACTTTTACAGATAAACTGTATATAGTTGCTGAGTGGTGATAGCGCATGCCTTTAATCCCAGCACTTGTGGGGCAGAGGCAGGTGGATCTCCAGGTATGAGGCCAGCCTGGTCTACCGAGTGAGTTCCAGGGCAGGAAGGGCTACGCAGAGAAACTCTGTCTTTAAAAAAAACAAAAACAAACAAACAAACAAAAAAACAATAGCAACAAAACTCTATATAGGAAGCAGAAATTCCTGAGCTAAATCTGCAAACTAGCCACTAAATTATTTTCTTGCAAAATGAACTGTTCAGAACCTTAGATTTAGTGAAATATAAACAATCCATAAATTTAAATAAATATTTAGAACTTGGAGTTGTAGCAAGAAAAGACCAAAGAGTCAAGTGGCTGGCACTAAGGGACTTTGGCAAATCTAGAATAGTATCTTCACCATCCTTACCTATCCGTCACAAAACAATCACTCCTCACCACTGGCAGATCATCTCATCAACCTCCTAAGGAAAGTCCACTTCACCTCTTGTCTTACCTCATCCTTTATGTCTTCCTGTTGCTGAGCTGAGAAAATCTCCATTGCAGCCATGAGTCTCATCATTAACTCATCCACTGTTGTATTACCTAATGAGACATAAGAGATTCCAAGCTCTATAAAGAATTTTATATAACTTTAAGTTATTAAAATTATTAAAAATGAAACACCATTTTTAGTACGGAATTAACAGCATTAAAACTTACAGACAGGAAAGCTAGTATTTAAAGTACTTTCAATGAAATGTTTCATATGTTCAATAAGTAACAGTAGCAGTTAAAATTTTATCAAAATTAAATTTGGAGCAACTTCAATTAACAATTTTTAGCACCAGAAAGAAGAATGTCCAAGTCATGAGGTTCAAAAGTCCTTTCAATTTACAAAAACAATAGTGTTAATAACACTAGCAACAGCTACCAATTGTTTACATGTCTGTGATTATGTTAAATTACTTTATGCTTTCATCTCATCTGATCTGTACAGTTCCTTGAAGAAGTAATTATACTTTAGATTTTCAAGAGAAGGAAAAAATATCTTTAAAGGGCTCAAGAAACCCACCCAACAAAGATCAAGGCAGTAATCACAGGGCTGAGACTTGAAACCAAGTGAGGCTAATTCAGGAGCCAGCCCTTCCTCTGATGCCTATCTCTTCGTGCACCTGACTCTAGCATCCCACTCCCGAAAATGTGGAGCTGGAAACTGACATGCTAGATAACCACTTTACCACTAAGCTACCTAAAAAGCCACACCTACCTCTGCCAGATATTTTCTATACTTGGAATCATTGCTAAAATTTCTCTGGCAAAAAACAAACAGAAATTCAATGTTTGAAAAAAAAAATCTATTTCCCTCAATGAATATTTTCCCTTTAAGTTTTCAAATGAGTAACTATGATTTTTATAAAGAGGAGTTTAAAGATGCTTGATTTTTCCTTAACCTTATTTTACTCCCTAAATTAAAAAAAATGGCAATGTGCATAAATAACATCTCCTAAATGCATATAATTTTGCTTGGGATGGCTTATAAAAGAGAAATTCATGAAGTTACAATGAGGGAGCTCTCTTTCCTTTCAAATCTATAGGAAGAGATACTCTCCAGGGCCTATAATGTCATCATGCCACATTAATGAAGTGACATCAGGATAATAAAGAGCAAGCGTTCCTGATGGTGTCTTACAGCACAGGACACAGCTAATAGGATTTTTCAACGACTTTTCTCCAAATTTCCCTCCTGACTGTTGGCAGCATGGGGTTAGAGAGCACCTGTGGTGTGCAACAAACCAAATGATCCAGTTTGTTCTCAGCACTATTCTCTCAATAAGTTATGGGCCACACATTATCTGGGCACTAAGAGTATTAAGAGTTGAAATAAAAATTGTACTAATCACAAGGTATTTAATCTAGTTTCTAGAAACTGTCTAGCTCATAATAAAGGCTCCATGAGTATGTGTTTAATAAGAATTAGAACGATGGCTCAGTGGTTAAAAGCATGTGATGGTTTGAACAGGTATGGCCCCCCCATAGAAACAGTGTTTGAATGCTTAGCCTATGGGGAATAGCACTACTAGGAGGTGTGGCCTTGTTAGAAGAAGTGTGTCACTGTAGAGACGGAGATTTGAGATCTGTTAGTTCAAGGTATACCCAGTGTGGCACAGTTTCCTTCTGGGATCAAGATGTAGAACTCTCAGCTTCTCTAGCACTATGTCTGCCTGCACGCTGTCATGCTTTCTGCCATGATGGTAATGGACTAAACCTCTGAAACTGTAAGCCATTCCAATTAAATGTTTTCCTTAATAGGAGTTGCAGTGGTCATGATATCTCTTCACAGCAATAAAACCTTAACTAAGATATAGAGCACTTGCTGTTCTCTCAGATGACCTAGGTTGGATTTTCAGAACCCATAAGGCAGCTAACCATCTATAACTCCAGATTCATTGGACTCTGCCACCTTCTTCCAGTCTCTGAGGACACTAGGGACACATGTGATGCACAAATGTACGTGCAGGCAAACACTCATACACATAGAATAAAAGTGAATATTTTTTTAAAAAAATGAATGAAAACAAGAATGAGTAGACTGTAGCTAAGAGTCAATTTTCTTGTTCTCAAAAGAAAGGTGACACTCCTCTGTAAGGGTCTTTGAAGTAGCAGAGATAATGTTATCATGTGCCTGGTACACAGAATACAACTATTGGTAGTTATTACTAATAGATATGACAGATGGCAAAAGAAGGTTCTGAACACTCTGTAGATACTGTTCTTGGGTAAGACTCTGAATTTCCACATCTCATTTGTAAACAGCAGCGACTACACGTCTGAGTATGAGAAGAAAACTTTATGGCATGTGCTCTGGATGAGAACTGTATGCACAAGCTCATAAGTTTGAATATTTGGTCTCCACTGGTGATGCTGCAGAGGGAGGCAATAGAACGTTTGGGGTATAGAGCCTTGATGAAGGAATTATGTAACAGAGGGCATGTTTTGAGAGTTTACAACCTTGCCTCACTTCCAGCTTGTTTTGTTTCATGTGTTGCAAAAATATGATTAGCCAGCTTGCTACTTTGAATGCCTACTGCCATGTTTTCCTCAACATTATAGACTTCCACTCTGGAAGTATAGGACAAAATGTACAAATTATAAATGGGAAAATACTGTAGTTATATGAATGCTAACAGGAAGGAGCCACTGCTAAACTGAGCTTGTAAGTACTTCATACCTGAGTCCTCGATGGTCAGAGACAGAAAAAGGAACCAGTTAATGTAGTTTTAGGGAAAATTGACAAAACATAGTGTCAGTTTCCAAACTTTGCCTCAGGACCTTTTTGGAGTCTTAAAAACCATTAGAATTCTCAAAATAACCTTAGTTTATGTGGTTTATAGCTATTCTGTTGCTGAAATATAATACCATGACCAAAGTAACATGAGTTTAGTTTGGCTTATGGTTCCAGACGGATAGAGTCTATTATGTCAGGAAGGCATGGCATGGTGACAGGAGTGGGAAGACATGGCACAGAGGCAGAGAGGGAAGCTGGCTGGTCACATTTAATCATACAAGAAGCAACGAGCAAATTAGAGTAGACAGAGGCTATGCATGTTCAAAGCCTGCCCCCAGTGATGAACTTCCTCCAGCAAGGCCACAACTCCTAAAGGTTCTACAGCCTCCTCAAGCAGTATTACCAACTGTACACCAAATTCAAATACCTGAACCTATAAAGGGACTTTCTCATTCAAACCATCACAGATGCCAACACTTATTTATTAGAAACTCTATAATAAAAGGGCAAGCAAAATGTCTCACTGGGTAAAGATGCTGGCACCAAACCCGATAACCTGAGTTTGAACCACCTACATATTAAAGATGAGAACATATACATAACAAATAAATGTAATGCAACAATGAGAACATATACATGCATATATATGTATATATATATGTATGTATATATACACACATACACACACACACACACACACACACACACACTCAGAAAAGAAACATTTTAATAGGTATTTCTATTTATATTTCTTTGATACTATACTTAGTTTGACAAGAAGTTTCTTCAAATTAGCAGCATGGAGAATTTAAAAATATCAAAACATATACTTTCCAACTATGTTACACTAGAATTCCTTTCCCTTTCCCTTTCCCCTCCAAACTCCATGGCTTCTCTGTTATTGTTCAGGTTGACCTTGAACTCTTGATCTTCCTGCATCACTCACTACAGTAGCTGAGGTTACAAGTGCATCCTATAGTATCTAGCTCCATTTTCTCTGAACTGATCTTTTTTCCATGCATAACTTCATTCCATTAGGCACTGACTCCATTCAAAAACATTACTTCACTGCCTTACGCATTTCTTCTGAATTTTGTATGATATTAAAAAAAAAACCATCACATTTGTTAATGTTGGCATTTCGTCTAAGCTCCACCTCAGTTACTGAGCAACAGTCTGACTCACTATAAAAGGGGCTGCTTGCTCCCTCCTCACTCTCTTGCCTTCTTACTCTTGCTCTCTCCTCTTGCTCCTGCTCTTATTCTCTTCCCACTTCCCTCTCCCCTCTCTCTCCATGTGTTCATGGCCAGCCTCTACTTCTCTTTTCTCTCTCTCCCTCTCTGCCTTTCTCTGTTTCTACTACCCTCAACTCTCCTCCCCATGCCCTGAATAAACTATTCTATACTATATAGTCATGTGGCTGGTCCCTCAGGGGGAAGGAATGCTCAGCATGGGCCCACAGCATGGACGATTTAAAAGATCTTCCTTCCCCCACATGATATCTCACCTCCATCAAACATAACTCTGGTCTCTTATCTTTTTATAAAGCACAACGGTTAATATCACTGTTAATGTCATCAAAAATTATTTATACTGTTAGTCTTCCAGTAGAGGATATAAATTTTTTTTTTATTAAAAACTCAAATTTTATCATTGGCAACAAATAAAACTGGTTCTTTTACTTGAAAGTGACAGAATTATTTTTGTTTTGTAGAAACTGTTTCCCAAATGCTTAGTCTATAGAAGAATAATTTGTCAAGCTGGAAAACTGACTTCAGGGAAGGCAGGGAGAAGCAACTAGTGTAGCTCATGAAACTCCACAGGAGCTTCTCTTTGAGACATCTAGGATATACTTGTTAGCATCTCCTAACAAAAGGGCTAAAATTTAAAACAAAAAACCAAAAGAACCAAAAACCTGATTGGTTTTTTAAGGACCCTCTTAAATGGCCTTTTCCTTTTGCAACTGTGAGTGGCAGTGGTGGATATTACTAATCCATGACTACTGTGTCAAGAGGCTTGACTTCCCGCTAAGATGACAACTGTTTTAGGAAACATTGCTCTGAACCACTCCTGTAAATGTTAACACAGTGAAAAGGGCAAAACACAAGTAAACTACAAAAACAATGCAAAGTGAAACAAAACCTAAAATAATTGTGGTCCTGCAGATTTCCTGAAACAGAGCTTCTGGAGTCCATGGCCTACACTTTGTAGGACACAAGGTATCAATGTTGCCTGTGATGAGGAAAACAACAGAAAGAATGTCTTCACTTTCTCCTCACCCAACCGGAATCTGATCCCTCAGCTGGTCTTTTAAAAGACTGCCTAGGAAACCATGCTCTGCAAAGTTATAGAGAAAACAAAATACCTGAGCTTTTGTTTTGTGTAGGCTTTAAAGGCACTGGAATGCACAAATCCCCTCCCCCATTACACTTAAATGGAGCCGAAATGAAGTACCCCAGACTCAAGCTTCAGCTTGGAGGACTTGAAAACTCTTTTTCCTGGCAGCACGGAGTGGGCGAACTAATTTTATGTAAGCTTTCTCATGAACACAGCAATGCTTTTCTGTAGCTTTTGGATGCGTTAGTAACAACAAAAACCCACTCGTTCATTCTTCTTCTTCTTCTTTTTTTAAAGAAAGAATGTAAAGTATGGTTAAATTTCCAGGAAAATGTAAATGATGGTTAAATCCACAGGAATCCCACAGCTTTTTGCCTCAGGGGTGTATCTCAGGCAGAAGTCACACAAATAAGGAGGAACAACTGACACGTGAAAAATTCAATTTGCAATGTATAGTCACTGGATTTTCTAGATAATTAAAGATAAGCAATTCTTTCAACTAATCAATATTATAGCTATAAATCAACAGAAATAAATGTCACAGCCGACAAATGATTATAACTTAACTGCTAGTTTTAGGGAATTAACTATTTCCGAATATAACTTCACTGCCCTAAGTCTGAAGGACTATGCGATTTTACTGGGTTATTAGTGCAGACATGTAACACCATATTCATTTTTCATAGTACATATGCTTTAAAAGATGTTCTTTAGGATGTCTTATATTTTAAATGGAAAACCGGTAAGGTTATCAATAACATTTTATTTCTGTCATGGCATATACTTTACCTTGTATCACATTTAACACTTCATTAGATGATCGCTTTCCCATGATAATCAGGAAAAGTGGAAATTGATCTGTCTTTTGAGTCCGAATGGTTTGTGCAATTACGCTGCCAAAGTGTCTATTGCACATTGTCAGAAATCTAAAATAAAGCAAAATCCAAAATAAGTTTCAAATAAATTTATTAGTAGATCTGAGATGCCATTGCTAATTATGTAAAGATCAAATAGCCTAACTTACATCAGTATGGAAATTTTGACTAGGTTGAGTTTTCAACTAAATCTTTAGTGGTTATAATATAGAAAAGAAGGAAGCATACCCTAAATGCTGTCAAGGGCTAACAACACAGGATTCTTCTTATGTCTGAAATGTTATAAGATGTACTACTTTTTATACTATGAGAAAACAAAAAATTTCCAGGAGAGAATTCCTTCACTAGGATAAATAATAGAGTGTGGTACAAAGAAAGCTGACTAGCACCATTCTAAAAATAAATTTAGCAACATTTCCCTAAGTCCTTAGAACTAAATGGAAGCACTGTGTTTCCTCTAGAAGTAGTAGGTCTTCTACTTTTGTATTTAGTATGGAATAAAAGCAATTCTAAGCTTTTGGCCAAAAAAGCTCAGATATATTAGCATACTGAAGTCTAGCATTAGTATTCTTAACACGATCTGGAATAAATGAAAAAACTGATAAAGCTTTTCTCTTCTATTAGAGGACTGTTTGAAATTAGCATTTCTTTCAAGAGAAAAGGGTAGCTTATGATATGTTTTCAGATCTGATGGTAAAAAGTAAATGTCATAATAATAATGAATTATGAAAGACCAAATGCAAATATAGAATGCTTTAATAAGATCCAATTTAATAAAGTCTGTAAAAATAATGGACTTTTAATAACACAGGTCACAAAAGGCAAAACAGTGGAAATTCTGGAGACTAGCCACTGGTACTAGCTTATTAATTCTTAATTATGTTCATGAAAGGCAACTTAAATCGTGTGTTTTCTTATGCCTTATGATAATATTTTAGGTAACAACTCCTCTGAAATGTATGTTCTATCTGATGAGCAAAGTCCTGTCGTCACATGCATTAGAAGGTAAATCTATTTGAAAAGACAAATGGTATTAAAATGTCATGTGCTCAGATTCGCTTGATAACCAATTCAAAACAGAATCAAACCTCTTAATTTTTAAAGCCAATACATTTTCTGTCAATAGAAATTCATTTCAGAAATTTAGGCTGAATCTTTTGTAAAACCCATGCTGTGACTACAGAAAGTAGATCTTGTTAAGGGCAGCTAAACCTGTCAGCTAGAGTGTCAAGACAAGTTAGCACCACTGCAGTACGTTCATTGGGAGGCAGGTTCATATACACATTTAGTGCAGCAATAACCAGACCTCATGGCAATTTGAAATGACAAGGCCTTAAGAAATCCATTGTCGGCCATGAAATATCAGTGCCCCCATGAAAATTCAAATCTTCACATTCCACAACTATTATGGGATAAAAGGTTCTCAGAGAAGCCTAAGCTTCCATACCAAATTTCACACTCCTAAAGCTTTAACTCATCAACAGAGATGTGTAAATCAGGAGACTAGCAAGTTAGGGTCTCAGTTTTCTTTATGTCTTACTAAAATATTTGAAGTCAGTCTTGACCCTGAGCTGATCATTGGTAACCTCTAAAATTAAAGATGTCAAAAAACAGTTGGAATGCTATTTCCTACAAAAGGGAGAAAAATAAATCCTTGTTGCTTTCACACCAGTGGATTGAGTGGATATCACATAGTAGATGCCCATCATAGCACTGGCCTCACTAGCTAAACAGGATGCCCTCTGGCCCCTTAAAAGGAAAGAAAGGGGAAGGAAGGAAAGGAGTACACAGTCGAAAGGGTAGAAAGAAGACTACAGAAGAGAGAGGGAACATGAGGAGTGGAGTGGGAGGAAGGGAGAAGGACATGGAAAGGTAGGAAGAGAAGATTATTAGCCAAAATTTTAGTTCAAAACTAGAAAGACAGACATGGAAAAAACTAACCTCTTTTTAACAGAAAACGTATGTTTCTCATATTTGTGGTATTGTTCCCTTTGAACAGTTAAAAGTATTCCTGAATACCTGATGGATGGTGCACAACTGTCAACCCAACTGCAACTCACTCAATATTTTTTTCAGTCAGATTTCATGAAGGAATAAATAAACGTTTGCTACAACCATTAGATTCCAGCAATTTTGACCCCAAAGTGGGAAGTAACCATTTTACAACACTGGCGAATCTCTTATTTTCTCTTTGAACTGTAGAAGACTTAAATAGACCAGTGACCATGGACTTTATTTGAAGAAGGAAATAAAAAGTTATTGGGGGTGGCTCAGTGGGATAGAAAGGGCACTTACTGTGGAAGCCTGAGCACCTCAGTATAGAGCCTCAGCATCCATGATAAAAAGAAACCAGCAGCCTCAGTACTAAGCAGTTGAAAAGCAGAGGATTGCTGGAGCTTCCTGTCTTCCAGCCTAGATCTAGATTTAGTCACAACTGAATAATGCAAAGAATGATAGAGCAGGATTCCAAGATCCTCTAGTCCACATGCACACAAATGTGTACACACAAGATCCTCTAGTCCACATGCACATGGGCATGTACTCCTGCACACAAATGTGTATACACAAGATCCCGTAGTCCACATGCACATGGGCAACTACTCCTGCACACAGATATGTACACACACCTCCAAAATAAATTATAAAAAAAAAAAAAAAAAGACGACCAAATGATGAAAAAACTCCTTCTAATTTTTTTGAGACAGGTTCTCAGGCAGTCCAGGCTGACCTCAAACTCCTCCTGATCCTTCTTCTTCTACCTTGCAAGTACTGAAATTACACGTGTGTGACACCACACTTGCGTCAAGGAGGTTAAATTCTGTAAACCTACTGCTTACTTAGTATGGTAATAACTGTTTTTGATTTAAAAACATGGAAGTTGCAATACTATTACTAAACGCTTCAATCTGATTGCCATAAGTTTAAAGATGATTCCAACATAAAGTGGAAAGAACATATTTTCAACATGCCTACCCTTTTACAAGGAAGAAATGGAGGAAATAGAAGACATTCAAACTTGCTCTTTGATAGGCCCTCAAAACTAGTACTTATGCTGTTACTCTTAAATGCTTAATGATATTTAGCATTGAAAAAAACTGTATGTATGTGTCTGTCTGCCTGTGTAAGTATGTGGGAGAGTGTGTGGCACAGTATACACGTGAAAATAAGAGGGAAACTTGCTGGAGTCAGTTCTAATCTACCTCATGGATCCTGGGGATGGAACTCAAGTCAGTAGGTATGATGTCAACTGCCTTTACCAACTGAACTATCTGCTATGTAACATTTTCATCACTGATTTTATGATTAAAATTGTACGTTCACACCAACACTAAAAATATTTTTGCACAACCAAACAGTAACTAAACAAAATCAATGGCTGGTTTTATTGTTAAAGAATAGAGCTGGGCAGATAGTTCAGTCAGTAAAGTTCTTGCCATACACTATGAGGATCTTAGTTCAATCAGTAAGTCCCATATAAAAATTCAGGTAGTGGCAGTACTTGAAATCCTAGTCAAAGAAGGTGGAGACAGGAGGATGTCTGGGGCTCTCAGGCCAGCCAGCCAAGCCTAAATAGCAAGCTCACATCTCTGGGAAGAACCATGTTTCAGAAAATAAGGGAGCTCCTAAGGAATATCTGATATTAACCTCTGGCTTCCATGTGGAGACAGATGCACAAATGCGGGCATACATGCACATATAGCAGCACCATGAACCACATATTTAAGAGGTTATTAAAATTCAGCAGATGAGCATTGTGTCCAACCTAGTAGCCTGCAGTACTTAGTACCTAATACTCTGAGTCAAGCCTGCATAGACCATGCTTTAGCTGCAGCTGCTCACCAAATTCTTGTGATTTTGGTTTAACAAAGTTCTTCTCTTAAAAAAAAAAAAAAAGAGTCCAAGGCAGCTTTCTATCAAGAACAAAAATAAGTTTACATATATGCACATGTTCTGAAAGAACAGAGTGTAAGACAAGGAACTTAAAGGCCACACTCGATCTCACTAACACAATGCTTTTCTTGCCTTTTCCCTTTAATAGGAAAACAGAGTGAAGCTCCTTTAACTTCAAGTATGCTTTGTCAAGCACAGCAAAGCCAGGCCAGCCATAGAGTTACCATTTAGACTACAGCTTCAATTTGACGATTCCGTCTACCCCACCATTCAGTTATTCTCTGGAGTTCCTGCTGGAAATGTTCTTCAGCATTGTCTGAATAACCTCTTCTGCCCTTTGAGGTAGCTTTGAGTTTTGTACTCAGTGATCCTCAGCTTCTAGATTCCCAGGGAATCTCTCTGAACGGCAAGGTTCCCTGGAGATTCTGACTAGATAGAACTGGGTGAGGCAAGGAAGCAGCCCCTTTAACAGATGTCTTTTCCCAGGCACTGTTCACATTTGGAACATTTTTTAAGAAACCCTGTAAGTTTTCTTCTGTTGTCTCTGAAGGCAGTTAGAAGGAGTCATCTCAAAGATATTTTGCGTAATGCAGCTTCACCAAACTATATCTTGTTCCTTAAGTAATGTCCATTCCTACTAACTTCCTTAGTATGGTGAGCTCAGATCTGCTGTAGCACACCTAAGCAAATATCTCAAAAGTCTATGACCTGCAGGTCACAGACGGAAACAAAGCAGGGAGTGGGAGGCTATGGTACAAAATGAAATGTTTAGGGAAGACCTCACTACAGTGTTGACATTTGATCAAAAGTTCACAAGAGGTGAAAGTGAAGTCAATAGCAGGAAAAGAGAACAACAAATACAAAGACATTTAAGTGGAAGAGCCTCATGTTAAGGTAACAAGAATCTAGGTGACTTCACTCGGGATAGTTTTCAGTTACATTAAATTTCATGACTTCATTTTTCTTTACAGCTAAATAGAATTCTACTATGTGTAGGTATAAAATTTTCATTATCATTCATCAGCTGAAGGATATCTAGGTTGTTTCCATTTCCTAGATGTTATGTATCAAGAGCATTAATCAACAGGACTGATCAAGTATCTATGAAGTATGATACTGAGTCTTCTCAGTCTATGCCAAAGAACAGTAGAGCTAGGTTTTACATTAGATCCATGTTTAACTTTTTGAGAACTCTCTACATTGATTTCCACAGTGGCCACAGTGGTTTGCAAAGCCATCAATGAGGAATCAGGATTCCTCTTTCCTAGAATCCATAGCAGCATTTGTTGTCAGTTGTTTTCTTGATCTTAGCTATTCTGTTAAATCTCAGAATAATTCATATTTCTTGATTGCTAAGGATGTTGATCTTCAGACTTGAGTAAATAACCTGAAGCTATCACAGAAGCCAGAAAAGTAGAAAAGGATGATGAAGGAATAGGGAGAGGAGGGAAGTCAACAGCAGGCAAATAGGGTTGTGTAGGGATGTGTGTGTGTGTGTGTGTGTGTGTGTGTGTGTGTGTGTGTGTGTGT
>JANHMN010000004.1:37983644-38041454 GCA_030674055.1 Rhabdomys pumilio
AGAGAGGCAGAGAGGCAGAGAGGCAGAGAGGCAGAGGCAGAGGGGCAGAGGCAGAGAGGCAGAGGCAGAGGCAGAGAGGCAGAGAGGCAGAGAGGCAGAGAGGCAGAGGGGCAGAGGCAGAGAGGCAGAGAGGCAGAGAGGCAGAGAGGCAGAGAGGCAGAGAGAGGCAGAGAGGCAGAGAGGCAGAGAGAGGCAGAGAGGCAGAGAGGCAGAGAGGCAGAGAGGCAGAGAGGCAGAGGCAGAGGCAGAGGCAGAGGCAGAGGCAGAGGCAGAGGCAGAGAGGCAGAGGCAGAACCTCTGTAAGTTCTAGGTCAGCTGGGTCTACAAAGCAAGTTCCAGGACAACTAGGAATGTTACACAGAGAAATCTTGTCACAGGAGTGTGGTGGGTGGGTATTAGTACTACTTACATGTAGTAAGAGCATAAACATTACTTTAAGTCATGAAAATCCTCCACTGAAGAATAACCTTAAGTTTTCTTACATATAGAACACAGAATGTTAGCTGGAAGGACTAATAAAATAATTCCAACTCCTCTCTAGCAATGTAGAGAAGACTTCTTTTCCAAGAGCTATAGAAGAGGGTAGTTAACATTAAATTCTATACAGCATTTCCTCTTGGTTTCGCTATTTGCTAGACAATAAACAGAAGAGACTGCTGGATATATGACAATGAAATGACTCAGTGTCTCAGGATACAGAATATTTTGGTTTCCACTAATCAAAGTCTACAAACAGTAGTGTGGTCTATAGCTGGGGCATGGATTTAAATAGATTGGATTACATTCTAGGGGAAAAGACAGAGAATGAGAGATTAAAATTTACAGTGCAAGTTTTTGATCTTGGACCCATCCCAGGAAAGGAATGTGCTCTTATCTACGTATGTGTGTTAATACTGACATACAGTATTGTATGGGCAGGCCAAGTGAGACTTCAGTAACCATTAACCACACTATGACCGTGTTGGAAATACAGCCTGCATTTTTTTTTTTTTTTACTTCCGAAACCTATTCAATATAAAAGTAATATAAATTATGATAGACTTCAGGGTTTGCAATGAGTTTCTGTTGACTATTACGGTTGTGATTATAGACTTTCTGGTTTTTTTATACACATTAGAATTTTTGTATGATTATATTTTTTAAAACTACCCATTGACTTAGAAAATCTGCAAAGTATCCAGATATTGACATATTCTATTACATGTATCACAGTCTTGTGGGACGAACAATGATACTAAAGACAGAAAAGCCTCACATTGCCATTTATTAGCTGTTTCATTAGACAAACTTTATCTGAGTCTCTGCTTTCTCATCTACATATTGAAGATAATGACACCTAATTTCAGGATTAGTAATTCTGTAGGTTATCAATACACTTCCTCCCCCAATTTCTTCTCTGTGCCTCGGAGTCAAAACAGCTTCCCTTCGTCATCAATAAAAGATATGCTTCCTAAAATAAGCTTCCTGCTCATTACTTCCAGGTGTATGACAATGTCTTCCTGTGAGAGAGACAACTAAAATACCGACCTCTATTTCCCATGCTGGCATGTTCCATAACATTGTCAACTGTCAAATTTGGAGTTGTTATAATTTTATTACATAAAACACTTCAGCAAAGCTGGCTTAGATTCTCTTGAATTCTTTATTTATACATAATTTCATATTTAAAAAGAAGTATCACTCTCACAGATGAGAAATGTACAAAATCTAAGACCACACACAGGAATACATTTTAAGATATAAAAGATCAACATAGCAAAGTATTGGCACTTCTGTCATTCATCAAAGCTTTGAATCAATAATCAACCTGTTACTCAGAGTTAGTAAGGGTTCACATCACTTGAGCTAGCTGATGCTTGACAAGAGTCAACAGGTATATTGACAGTGCAAGGTTTTCCTCCACGATGTCTATCTGCCTGACATGTGTTACATCATCAAAAGGTACTATTTATGGATCACACCACCTAAGCTCCCTAAAGAAAAAAGAATTACTGAAAATAAGAATTAACCTAAAGCCCTCTACTTTCTACACACAATTAGTATTTTAAAATTTAATTTGAAAACAATCTGTCTTTTACAAAATAACAGTAGAAAATAGCTGTCTATTGCTGTTTTTAATGATGCACAAATAGAAAAGTCATAAACTAAAATTCATTTTTGAAATCTAATGTCAGGAAATCTGGAGAGGCATTGTTAGGATTCCATATTGGGATAGTAACTATAATGGTAAAATGTGTAATGAATGCTTATATATGCCTGTGAATTTCTCCTTTTTCCCAGTTTACTAGTATTAACAGTAATGAACAGAATTTCATATTTTAGTAGAAAACTTAAGTGAACCTCAGTGTTTATAGACTCATCTATTTGCCACTGTTAATTAGTTTTTAATTGACTAGACTTATTGTGTTTTACACTATATTTAAGTTAAAAGTATGTTTAAGGTAATACTATATTTAAGATACAATCATTAAGAAAAGATAAAGAGTCAAGAATATTCCCAACTTAAACCTAGCAAATCGACATATAGTGGATGCTTAGTAATAATTTTTGGGGGGGAGAGGAGATAAACAAATAAATAGAATAATTAGGATAGTAAAGGAATGACAAAAAAATATGACTAGAATCTGAAGGCAAGTATGTCAATAGCGTGATTTAAAAAAAGCACATACCAGCAAACTCACTCTCAAGTCACTGCAAAGTCTAGGACAGCAGCACATAGAAATGGCTTATGAATGCTGGTAGACTACCGAGATTGTGAGCACCCTAAGCTTGAACCATGACACTACAGAAAGGCAAACGTGGAGATGCTTTAAGGAATTGTTTGCATATTCAGGCTAAGATGAAAACGTTTATCTGTCACTGGATGAGAGTGATCTCAAACAGTTAACTACTTACTTTTGTCCTCTGAACATTTTAATGTATTTAAGTTAAAAACTAAATACACATGCATAATTAAATGTATTAAGCACTATAGGCCAGGCATTTAAAGCTATTTATTTTGGAGTGTATGTGGGGTAGAGTCAGTTCTCTCTACGTAAGATTTTTACATTTCATGATGTTCTCTCTGTATATGTTCCTGAGCTACTTAAGTCACATTGAGAGTTCCTGCCCATGTCTATATTTTGAAATGTTACACCTCTGAGTTTCATGTCATCCATTAAGGTATTTGGCATATTAGGAGTGAATTTTTTGTGAAGGATCAGAGATAGGTGTTTGATTTTATTCTTCTATGTATGGATATCAAATTTTCTCATACCATTTGTTGTAGAAGCAATCTTTTCTCTAGGAACTTTGCCATCTCTGTCAAAAATCAGGTGGTTGTGGCTGTTTAGATTAAGTAAAATTATTATTAATTATTATTACTGTATGTGCTTGCATGGTGATAGAAAGTATACATGCTACAGACATGTGTGGAAGTCAGAGGATAAGTCTGTAGTGTTGACTCTCTCTTCCTACTTTTAAGTTGATTCTGAGAATTGAACTCAGGACCCCAGAGAAGCATATCAAGTGCCTTTACCCACTGAGTCATCTTATAGACTAAGCTATGTGGGTTTGTATTAGTGTACTGTATTCCAATAATTTATATGTCTGTTTCTATGCTAGTACCATGTAATTTTTGTTGTTATTATTAAACCAGAATTATAAATCTATCACTTCATTTAATTCAAAGAACAACTCTGAGGTATGTAGTTTATGCTTCATTTTATAATATGGAAACTTCATAATAAAGGTTTACACAAATTGTTCAAGGTCTTTATATTTGAATTCTGGTCTGGTTTAATTCAAAAGTCATCCACATTCTCAATCATCCTGTAATGTTAGAACATTCAACAAATAATATTGAGCCTCATAATAAAAACAAAAGGGAAAAAAATTGATGTAACACTAGTCCTTTTTGAGTTTATAATCCAGTGGAAGAGCTAGAGAATAAATGTTAAAATGTCCATATGTAATGGTTTAATATAAAATGAGGGTGCTATGAAAGAGAATGCTGGATAGGAAGGCCTTTTCTAGATAGGTTTATGTGACCTTCTGAATAGGGAATGTTTAAACATAGAAAAACAAGGACATAAAACCAGGATTATTTGGGTTTTTTTGGATGGCTTCTCTTTTCTTAAGTAACTGGGAGGGGGAGTAGAGTGCAGTATAATGTGTTTAGTGAATTAAGAGTATGAATACACATCTCGCCGAGATCCAAGAAATCTTGGTGTGAAGAAAGAATGTTTATGACTACTTTAGACTAGGTGTGGTGGTGTATGCCTTAGATCTCAATTGAGACCAGCCAGCATACATAGTGAGTTCTAGGACAGCTATGACTATATAGTGAAAACCTATCTTAAAAATAAGACCCAAAAAACTAGTAGTGCTGAGAATATGCCAAGGAAAACAAAATAATCTATTCAGGATTCTCTAAGTTGTGGCTACAGCCAATAGCAGATAAAAACAAAAGATAGCTTTAAAAAGTATAAACAATTTTAAAAAACCAACTATCAGCTTTCTCCTGGTATTCCAATGTTAACAATTTCAGAAATATAGGCATATGTCTGAGAAAAAGAAATTGAAATCCTCCATAAATGAGTAACCTAAACTTATTCCAGAACTTCCAAAAGTTCCATTTGAACTTTTCCATGGGTAATGATACTATTTGGTAAATTAAGACATTAAAATTGTTAGTCATAGTCAATGCAGTTTGACAAGCAAAGACCAGACAAAATGTCAGAGAAACCAGTTTCCACATATTTTTATTGATTGAACTAATATGTTTCTTTTATAATTCTTTTGGTTGACTTAATACCAATGATTGTTGAGGAGGAGATGCATGCTACTGATTTCAATTATATAGGACCTTCAATCAGTAAAAATCCTTCAGAAACAACTATAAATAAAAATCGATTAATAATGAAGCTAGGAGTCATGATGCATTTAATCTCAGCACTTGGTAAGCAGAGGCAGGCAAGTTCCAAGCCCTCTGGTGAGCTTTGTTAACAAGTTTCCGCCCTACAGGAATTATAAGGGCTTTTAGTAAGACCTAGTCTCAAACAAACAAACAAGAGGCTTCATGGATGTAGACTCTCTGGCTTGTACAAAGATGTTCCTCTGGCTTGTACATGGGGACCACATAGTTTCTTGTTATCTGCAGTTTGACCAGTTGTGATGATACCGTAAGTAGACACACTAACATAAAAGGGGGAAATTCTGTGAGGTCTCAACCATAGACAAAGAACTTTAAGCAACTGGGGAATGCTGAGAGTAGGCGAAATGGTCTTCCCAGTGAAAAGAACCCTCAATTGATATTGGTTACTAGTATCAAGGGTCAGCCCCAAGATCATATACATCATACAGACTGGGCAACTTGTTTTTATGTACTTAGGAATGTATGCATGTGTATGTCTGTGTAACAGTACTTAAAGAAAAAGAGGTCATGAATAAGAAACAGAACCAAGAAAGTATGAATGAGAGGGGTTAGAAAGAGAAGAAAGGAAAATTGATGTAAATATAATTTCAAAAATAAAAACTTATTAAAAATAAAAAAATTAACAACAAAAAGATTAATATTGACAGATATTATTAATAAAATAATCTCATCCCTTTTAAATTTCAAGCTAGAAAGCAAACAAAGAACATGATGGGATATATGTATTTTGAAATACTTCATTTTAGAAATAGGTTTTAGAATTTGTTATAGTTATGATTCAAGTTTTGAAATCTACACAAACACTAGGCTTAATAACTGACATTCTATTTCTGACTCTATATATTCTAAAATATAAGACAGGAGCCATTGGAGGTAAGATTTAGCCACAGATCAGATAGGTGCCAAGATGTGGTATTACACTCTGATTTTACTTATTTTGAAAAGGTGAAGATGATTTCAATTCTGTACATCTAGAGCATTCAAAGCAGAGAGGACTTAAGAGAAAGAACACACAGAACAACTCAGTAATAAGGTATATGACAAAAGCAGAATCTGATAGCAACATAAATTTACAATGATATACCTTTGTGCTGGCATTTCAATAGTATTGCTTTTGTACTGCTTTTTTTTTCTAGCATTCTCCTATTCTATATTCTCATATACACTGCCTACTGTTGTCAGTGTACATTTAACCATATGAGTTAAATGCATATTCCCTGAATAATAGTAGTTAGATTAGCATGGAGAACAGATGAGATTTTTCCTACCATAAATATTCTTAATACAATACAATTCATGTACTATCAGGCAGTCATAATTGTAGGACTAGGAAGTAGTGTGGAAAGTACTGAGATTGGAACTAAGAATGGCTTGTAAACTGGTAATCTTAAATCACTTCAAAGAATATGTTAAAAAATAATAAATTTTTAAAGAGTAAAGAATGTATTACAGATGGTTTAACCATCATCTGCATAGAGACTGGCATACTCTTAATAGTAAGAGGCCATCACCTTTCACCCATTGCCCCTTTCCCTTCCTTTCAGTACTATTAGGAAACTACTCACAAGTGCACTCCTGTACAATGCTGAGCAGTAATTATGACTTGCTGACAAAGAGATATGAACAATTACGGAGCCCATTTTGAAACCCTACACTAATAAAGTCATTAGATGCTGCCCTTGCCATGATCCTTCTAAAAGCTTCTGAAGTTACAAGAACACACGGCATTGTTTGCAGGGACAATTGCTGCTGGCAGAACTGCAAACCTTGAGTGAAACCATGCTGCAAATTGATCTTGACATTCTGTTAAGACCGCCACTAAAAATCAAAAGCAGAGGAGAAAAGGAGAAAATGAGTGGGCAGGATGTAATCATGGAACAGGAGGGGTTCCTCCTCACCTTCTCTCCTCCCTCTTCACAAAACAAACCAGGGAGAAAATGACGAACTCTCCTGGTGTTTTGGAACCTTTATTTTAAAGCATTAATTAAGCCTTTGACCTGGGATGTTTAGGATGGCAATACACTTCCTTTAAAAGTACTGGAAGGAAAATGTTGCACAAAGGAAATATAGCTGTTTTGGGAAAATTATATGGAAGTCTGGCATGGCGCCTCTCTGGAAGTCTTAGTACATAGACCACAACATATTCATCTGTTTTATCAGGTAACTCTGCAGAACCCTTATTTGCTCCTAGGTTACCAGCTGGAAATTAACACTCCTCTTGTCTTTCATGCAGTCTCTGCACCTGGGCTATATCTGCTGGATTAAATGGAAGTATAGAGTTAGAGTAACATCGGCAGTTAGGCTTCAGCCAGGCATGAACCACCAAGGAGTTTGGAATTAAGGGTAAGCCACTGTGAATATGACTAATTACTGAGATGGAAAATACAGATGAAGACAACCTACTGATGGTAAGTGCTTTAAGTCAATTAACTCTTACCAAAGATTAAGTAATGTGGAAAACTATCGCTTGAGTATTAAGGCTAACAACTACCTGTCATCCTAACAGCGGAAGTTTGCACAAACTTGAAATAACAAACCCAGGGGCAGAAGTTCAAAAGCTAATATCCACAGGCAGTAGACTTATGTCTGTGAACACTTGTATTAACTGTGCATACAAAATTTAATGCAATGCTGTATGTGTTACATGCAATCTGTGTAACCTAGGCACTATCAGAACTTCCTAGTTGAAGTTACTTTCAATAATGTACAATGCCTCACTTACTCTTTTGTGCAAAATATTTTTACACAAAAACTTAAATAAGAAATCAATTTTTAAAAATTATTATAAGTCACAGAACATCGAGCTAGCTCTATCCTAGTCACACTCAGTGTCTGACTTTAGGTTTGCTACATACAACTAGGTATTGTATGCCAGCACTGCCTTTCAGGTGCTCCTAATGAGAAGGAGAGATACCTATTAATCTCCACAGATTCCTGGTTAATAGTGTGCTTTACCTATGACACAGCTGTGATGTAATCTTCCTTAATGAAGCACCTTCAGTCTAGAACACTCTCAAAGTGGAGGTTTTTCATGGCACTCATCTCATATACCAAACGGGTATCCAAATAGATTTAACAGAAACAAGAAAAACTAAAACTTACTGTGCTAGTGCTTTATTTACTGTGCTAGTGTCTTATTTATGATGTGCTTATTTATGTAACTTATTTCAGATAGTGCTCAAATGAAATGCATAGTTAATACAAGTGTTCACAGACCTAATTCTATTGCCTGTGGATACCAGTTTTTGATCTTTTGCCCTTGGGTTTGTTATTTCAAGTTTCTGCAAACACAGCTGTTAGGATGAAAGGTACTTGTGGTCCCAGTATATAACTCAACACATGGCCAGTCCAATTCTCTCCTCCTATAGACATTTACTTTTATTTTTTTGTTTTTGTTTTAATATATTTTGTTTACTTGGGTCAAGGTCTCATAGCCCCGCCTGTACACCAATCTTTCTTTTGTTTATTGGATATTTTATTTATTTATAATTCAGATGTCATCCCCTTTCCCCACTTCCCCTTCCTAAAACCCCCATCCTATTCCCCCTTCCTCCTTTATACTTTTATACCATTTTGATTACATGCATGTATTAAGGTAAGTTCTAGGGTGAGGCTCTTTAGATGTAAATAGTCAAGGAACAAGTAATACAATAAACACAAATAGTCAAAGAACAAGTAAGGCATTAAACCCAATTACACTCCCATGATCACTGTTTCAAAGGGCTTATCAGGATGACCAAAGGTATCTGAGCCTACTTCCTTGTCCTAGCCCAAGGTCATTTCCATGTCTGAAGCCTACTTCCTTGTTCTAGCCTAAAATTTAGATTCCTGTCTGAAATTACTTCTCTGTTCTAGCCTAATATTTAGGTCCCTCCCTGAGATTACTTCTTTGTTCTAGCCTAAGATTTAGATTCCTATCTTAAATTACTTTGTTCTAGCCTAATGTCAGATTCCTGCCTGAAGCCTACTTCCATGTCCTTGGCCAATGTCATATTCCTACCAAGCAGCCCATTTCCTTGTCCTTAGCCCATGTCAGATTCTTGTCAAGCAGCCCCAAAGATTCTCCGCCTCTCCCCCCTTTTTATTTCATAAGCAATACTAAGCCTGTCTTAGGTCATTCTGACAAGAATGCCTTCCTTACCCGTCATGGAATATGCATTATCAAAAGCAATGCACTTCTAGCTTACGTTGGTAAGGTTCTAAACAGAATCTTACCCATCCTTGGCTTGCTAGCCTGTTAATTTAATAACTCTGTCTGTGGGTCCATTTTTAGGTATAAGCCATGTACTTGGCTGCCAACATGTTGATGTTGCTGAAGAAAAGCTTTAACGCAATGGGTAGGAATAAAAGTATTCCCAGAAAAATTGCTGATCAAGATAAATATGCCATTTTTGAAGCTTGACCAAAATACTTTTATTAATGCAACCACCACTGTAGGAGGCTCAATGCAATCTCAGAATGGCCCAGTTTGAATGACCGGTTGCTTCTGGGATACCAGAGATTTGGTAAAAGCCAACAAAATAAATCCTGGGACTACTTGATGAACTCATCTAGGTTGGGAATCAAGCCCTTTGCCAGATGGCCCGGGGGCGCATGAGCATGGTCTTCTGGGGCCAGTAGAAAACTGTTAAGTTAGGGCATTTTTGTTGTAATTACTGTTCATTTTGTAAGGAAAAGCAAAGCTTTAGTTTTACTATTCCTATTAGTGGCTTCAGGGGAAGAGGATACAATTAGAGACTCAACAACAAGTCTAATTTTCTTACCATTACTCAAGGTGGTGCACTTTTACCATTATATTGTTTAACACACCCACAAGAGATTATTTACTTATTACCAATATAGTACTTATTTCTTTAAAAGGTATTGTGCAAAGTAATGAGACTATAGACACAGAATCCTAGAGGGAGGAAACCTAACAGGAAACACTATACAACAGAATAAATACTCTTAATATTAGCCATCATAGGGATATTATAGGAACATACAGAAAGTGCAGTAATCCAGAGTGAAGCAAGAGGAGTGGGGTAGGGAGCTGTAAGACTTCTTGAGGTTGACATCTATTCTTAAATTTTAAGTAATCATTCTTCCACAGCTAAGCATTAACTCACCAAGAATGTACTATAATAAAAAATATTTTTAAAATTGTATTAGCTGACTCCATGATATTTTTCAAAGAGACAATTCAAAGAGACAATTGATATTTGCTCTACTGGCTAAGAATATGCCAATACTGAATTAAATCACAACTAAGAACTTTGGATCTGTCTATCTCAAATGGGTGAAGTTAATTCTCTGCCTGGTTCAGACCATACATGTTTACAACTGGTACCTCTGCCTCTGTCTACAATTATCTTAGCGACTGAATCCACTTCAAATACTCAGTTATGATGCTTTAAATAGCAGTACACTTTTCTACATGTGCAACCAAATAAGCTAGAAATGCTAACATGCACATCTTTGAATAGAATGAATAATCATTGGCATTTTATTTTATCGTTATTATCTCTTTCAAGTTGTTCTCAGACCCTCTGAGGTACAGGAATTCACAATGAAATTTACTTTTGTCTACCTTGCTTACAAACTATTTTTGAGGGCTAGTACTGTATGTTGTAAAGCATTTCATCTTCAGCTTCTCAGCATAAATTATGTTTCATATTAAATACTCAGAAAATATTTTCTCGGTGAATAAACACTGAGGAATAGATACATTTTCTCAAGGTAGCTGTTTTAGGGGATGAGGCTATGTTCAGTGGTTAAGATCAAGTTTTGCTCTTAAAGAGAACCAAAATTTGATTCCCAGCACTCAAATGACCATCCCTAACTCTTTTTCCAGGGGATCCAACAATCTCTTCTGACTTCCATGACCACCAGGCACACCACTGGTGCAGACATATGTGGCCAAAATTTTGAAGCACATAAAATAAATTTAGTACAAGAATTATTAGATCCATTTGGAACTAATTTATAAATTTCTTTGTTTAGTAACACCTGGACTTGTTTAATTCTTTCACTTATATATATCTTATATTTCTATCAGGAATTCTAGTCAAATGGACGGTTAGGAAAATATACCTTTTAGCACCTCTGACAACTACCACAGACTTTCTCTTTATTTCTGTAAAATAAATGGCTCTAAAGATCCAACTAGACTATAGCCAACAAGACTACAGACCTTTCTAATTGAAAAAGAACATTTAAATTAGAATCCTTGAAATTTAAGCAAAGTTTTTAGGTAGAATTAGATACATGTATTTATTACCTAAATACTATGCTTAATAAGAACAAGCTTTTCTAGGAGATCACATTTAGTGAGGGAAAAGATGCTACTCAATGCTACTAAAGTTTGGTATCTCAGTTTAGATTTGGGATGTTCCATGTTCAATACAGAAATCATTGTAATTTCTTTTGTATTGACATAGATTGTCATACCTAGATAGTTATTTGCATCAGTTTAGGTATTAGAAATCCAAATTAACACAAAACAACTTATAAAATGTTTAATAATCCATTCTTCAGTGAGGTGTGGTGGTGTGAACTTATAAACCCAACACCCAAAACGCAGAGAGGATAGAGCTGGCAGCCAGTCTTAGCTATATGATGAGGTTCTATCTCAAAACAACAAAATAATATTTACAAAATAAAAAAGTATTAAAAATTTGTTAGACAAATCAGAAAATTAATTTATATTAGTGTGACTCTCGCTCATATCTGTAAAAGCACTCACTTGGTTCAATATCTTTCTTTCACTCATCATCTATATACATATAATGTTCTGGAAGATTGACACTTATTTCTTATTTTTTTATTGGTTATTTTATTTGTTTACATTTCAAATGTTTTCCCCTTTTCTGTTTTCCTCTTCACAAACCCTCTATTCTGTTCCCCTGCTTCTATGAGTGTGTTCCTCTATCCACCCACCCACCCAACTCCTGCCTCACTACCCTTGCATTCCCCTACACTGGGGAAATTAAGCCTCTGTAGGACCAAGGACCTCCCCTTCTATTGATGCCAGATAAGGCAATCCCTTGCTACATATGTAGCTGGAGCCATGGGTGCCTCCATGTGTACTCTTCGGTTGGTGGTTTAGTCACTGGGAGCTCTGGGGGATCTTGTTGGGTGATATTGTTGTTCTTCCTGTGGGGTTTGCAAACCCTTCAGCTCCTTCAGGACTGACATTTCTCTGGGTTTAATTATAATATTTATTAAGTAAGAACAGTATTTGATCAGCATGTTTATTCTCATTTTGGATATTAATATCTAGAGGTGTAACATTAGATGTAGTTCCACAAAGCTACCAAGGAACCATCTAAATAGTTCAGATGTAGGATTCTCTAAATTTATGAGATATTCTCTACATTTATGGCATATATAATTGTTTATGAGGCAGCCTGATATGAGACCAGAACAACTACCAAGAATTTATTTCCAAATATTCTGTATCTTATAAAGAAATCACAGTTTAAGACTGGCCTTAGTTGGTAGCATGCTTACTGAGTGTGTCTGAAGCTCTAGATTCAACACCCAGCACCACAAAGCTCAGTTTAATGTCAGCTTAGGCTACCTGAGGTAGGAGGCAGGAAAGCAGAAAGAAAGGAAGGCAGGAAGGAAGATGAACAGGTGGGCAGGCAGATATAAATCCTAGTTACATAGCATGAACATAGCATGAATCTCCTGATCTGGGGAACCTTCTATCTTTGCATATGTAAATTTCTTAATTCAGTTCTCTAGTAATATACAAGTGATGCTCCAACCCTGTTAAGGATATAGCTCACTGGTCAATAAATATTAGTACATGCAATATTTTACTGAATTGAGAATGACAACTGAAAAGTGAAAAAATGATGCAATCATTTTTTCCTGATAAACATCTTTGGATAAATGTGATATAAAATATCTAAGAAGGATCATGCACCAGGAAATCCAATTAAACAATTTTCTTTAAATGAATCAATAATGTGTAATAAGAAATCTGTGGCAATAAGTCAACCTTATTATCTTACAGTTCTACAGATCTCAGGAAATCCACTTTTGCCGTTTTGGGGGATGTGCTATTTTGATAAACTTTTATCTCGTATTTATAAAGTATGCATTTTCCAATTTGCCTTAATAATAATGATGGGACGGTTCATTAAAAGTAGCTACAGCATTCTACCTTCTACTTTCATATAGAGAAAACAATAACTATCTTAAATTCCACAAATAGTTCCATTCTCTTTCATTGCAATGCCCTGTTTGTAGTTTCTATCAATGTTTAGTAAACTGAATTTCCAGATGTTGTTAAATTTAGTCTTCAGTATCATTTCTTACTTTCATGACAAGAATGAATACTATATTTCTTAAAATGTCATACTTCACAGTCTTGAAATTCACTGGGAAATAGTTAAACAGAGTCTTTCTTTTTCTTTCTTTCTTCTTTTTTTTTTTTTTTTTTTTTAAGTGTCATAAGGAGTTAATAGGACACAGCTGTACTAGCTCTTTCTAATAAGCAGCTTCTGTCGCTTTGGTCACCACAGGTGTCTCTGTAACCTGCAAACTCTTATTACTAGTGTATCAAAGTTGTGCTACTTAACAGACTTCTTTAGTAAAACATAACAAAGCAATTACATGGCTGTTGATTGCTAGTCATAAAAAAAAACCCTCAAACACTGTTTTTCAAAAGAATCTACACTGCTATTTTTTGTCATTGTAAAATAAAAGGAACTAAGGAATTAAATGGAGGATAGAACAAAATGACAGCAGGTAGCCAGCTGAACTTAGCCACTACAGATGGTTCAGAAATAGTGTTTCCTTCTCCATCGAGCTGTGGATAAAAGAAAAGGAGGAGAGTCCTGACTGCCAGTGAACGGCAAAAGATTTAGCCAAGTCCTTGGTCTACATATTTAGCCTCATGAAAGACCTTCGATGCTGCATTTTTATCTGTTTTTGGCACTGCTTTTCATCACCTTTAACTGAGTGTGAGTAATAACCTGATTTAATTTAAACAAATACAGGTGCTAAAGGTTCTTTATTTATGTATAACAGGGAACATTTCCAAGGCAGAATCGAGTCATCCTAGAAAATTTCCTAACCATTTGCTTAAAGAAATGAAGTATTAGATGAAAAAATTGCTCCACCACTCTTTTGCCTCATGGTTAAGGGAAGAATCTTTTCAGATTCAGATGATATAAAATTAAGTCTGAATAATGATCCAAACTCCAGTCAGCCATAAAATAATAAAAAGACAAATCAAATGTTTTCTAATTGTTCTATAATTGCTTGTTAAGGAACTATGATAGGGCTGCTTTGAAGTGAATTAATTTAATCTTCCTCTCTATTTAGGAGTCTGTGATTATGACTGTTAACACACCAAAAGTAGCATGATGGGATGTTATGACCACAGTGTAATTAAACATGATAAAATATATAGTAAAAAAAATACTCTGAGAGGCAGATTATGAAGAATTATAATAAGATATTATGATCAGCAAACTAAGTTTTATGCTGACAACTAGAAAAGGCTTTTTTTCCCTCCTATGGAGAATATGGATGCCCTGCTGGCTGTGTGCTAAAGAATGTGTGCAATAAAGCGATTAGATCAATTAGCATATGCTAGAGTAACGCTATTACCAACTCCACTGGAGTAGTCCAGGATGGTCTGCCTTCTTCACTGATGTTATTTAAAAAAAAAAAAAGAAAGAAAGAAAAGAAAAGAAAAAGAAAAAAAACCAAAAAACCAAAAACTTGAATTACTATTAGATTTGCTTTGCTTTTTTATGAACATAATAAAAACATAGATTTTCTTTAAATAATCAACAACTTTACTAGAAATGTACTCTACCTTGGTGTAGATAAAAAGACAAAAATACTTTTTTCATGTTATTTTTTTAATTTAAGAAGGGTTTTATAAAATATATTTTCATATTTGTAATAGCTATATGTGTTAGCTGAAACAGATTTTTTTCCTACCGAAGTATAATGGAAGAACATTTAATGGTGAGGCTGGAAAACATTCATAATGATGACAGGGAGAAGTCAAATGCAGGACTTTTTTTTAAAAAAATAGAAACTTACAACTTGTGAATAACAGTATTACCTTGCTCTGTTGGCATCCTTTGTCAGATCCCAAGCCCAGGTTATAAAATTTTGACTCAGATAAGAAACAATGGATTCAGCACAAAGCATTTGTGAGCAGAACACGTTGGTTAGTACACTTTCATCATGGTGGAGGTAGATAGCAAGCAGCTTTCTCTGAAAAGAGGAGAAAAGACCAATCAATTAAAATATCCACTAAAATAAGCCTTCTAGAATACAAGAGAGGCTCAATCAGAGTCTATGAACAGCAAAGACAATTTAAATGCTACTCCCTAAAAGCACACCTCATCTTCAGGGTTCCCAGAGCATCTGCTACTCTTAATACATTTTATGTCCTTGTACTCTAAAGAGGTTAGGATGCTCGAATATAGTTTCAGAAACTACAACCTTACATTTCTATTAACATGTGCAAGCCTAATTTGAGCAGAATTGCCACAGAACTGCACTTTATATAAATAAAATATTTTTAAGCCTTCATATTTAATGCATACTGTATTAACTCTAAACTATTCACTAAGACAGCAAAATTCCTGAAAAATCTCTTCTACTTGGAAAAAGTCTAAAATGAACTTTTAAAATTTACTTCAACAGGTAACTTGAACTTCCTAACATGTGTACCATTAAAGAGTATGTACCACCTAACTGCCACTTGGATAAAAAAGACAGAAAAACATTTAATCGATAAGAAATGACACCTGCTTTCTTAAATGTCTCCTGTCATAGACAGTCCATAAAATAATCTACAAAGTAAACGAGATAATTTGCAGTGTCTTAAGTGTTACAATGACAACAAAGAAAGCATGGAAGTATTTGTTCACGTTTTAGTGCTGAGTCTAAGAGCAGTCATAGTTATCAGAAAAAAAGAAAGATAAAAATTATGACAGGGAATATATATAATAAGGATACAAACTTCTTTGTGAAATCCTACCAAAAAAAAAAGATCTTAAAGAAGTGGGGAATCTTTTTCATATTACATAAGGGTGTAATGATAGTAAATGAAAACGTGCTGTGTGGAATTTTCAACAAAAGAAAGACTCTAAACAGAAGGGTCAGGCTGGTGAAAGGCTAACAAAGTCTGATGCTTAGAACAATACTGGTTAAGAAATTAGATTTAAAAAATAATACAAACGTAATCGTGTAAATTCTTTCTTCAAAGCACAATTTTATATTAGATGAGAATAAGATAGGCAGGATAATTTTGTAAAATCATCTATTATAAACAAGATACACTAACTTTTACAATTATTATTTACATAAATCTCCAGAGTGTATTTGTAAAGCAGATACTCATATCATTGGCATATGAAGAAACTCAAGTTTAGAAATGATTTATTCCATCTTCCAGTGAAGTCAGTAAGAAATTCAACTAGAATTAGCACCTAGATTATCTGAATCCAGGTCTAGCAGTCTTTCTGTTACTAGAGTAGTCACACAGAAATTGGACACTCTGTAATCATGAGGCATGTGGAGTACTTGTGTAAAACAGAGAGGCAGAATTCACATGACATAGTGAGCAGGGCCTCAGAGACAGCATGTAACTGGAATAAGGATAGGATGCCTGGCTATAAATAGCTCAGCTGATCCTACCATGATTCTAGGTGTTAATTCGTTTATTCTTTCATTCAATAAGCATTTGTCGAAATTCCCTTTGTGTCAGACCCAGCAGGACACATAGGCAATAAAATGATGAACAGAACAGACTAAGGAATTCTTCACCTTCGATAAGGACTACAAATAACAGTAACTGGTCTTCTAGGAAGTTTGTAATCAGACACATTGTTGGAGAGATACTTATCTGGCAAATTCCACTCATCTTTAAAGGCTCAAGGCAAATGCTTCTATGGACTCCCCTTAATTCCCTCAGTCAGAGTTAAGAGCTTCCTTTTCTGGCTGGCTTCTAGCTCTCCCCATTAGTACTATAATTGTTTACAAGCTTCCCCTCTAGACAAAGTCTCTCAAGGGCAGGACTGGGTCTCTCAGTCTTCTTTGGATCTTTCAACTAGCATAGGTCCTAGCCTGTTACAGGAAATAAACTCCAATACTGATCTTAACCACAGCCCCCTGGCAAAAAAGACACCAACTGTCAAAGATAAATGCTAAATCTGTTTTTTATTAAGTGAATCAAGAATCTCTGGCTTCAGAGAAAGAAACGTGAACCTGGCTGCACTAACAAATTCAGGGCTCCTCTTTTTAGCTTTCTAGCTGAGTAGACAGAGGGCTGTCAACCTCTAATTCGTCTAGATCGTATCTCAGCAACTACATTTAATGAGAGTGGGAACAAGAGAGCTGTCCGTTTTTAAAGCAGCAGATTTTTAATCAAACAATAGCAATAGCTAAATCTTTAAAATGCTTACTTCTCTCAAGAACACTGCAAAGGAACATTTAGACTTTGGGAAAGAGATTAGTGATTTGCATCGATATCTCACTGATTTAATTTAAATGCTTTCCCAAACCAAACACATACGTGCCCAAGAGGTTACTAAGACACCCAACATGCAGAGTTCCCTCTAAGTGCAGCTGATAGTGTTGACTGAAACTAAACTTGGAAATCCAGGGCACTAATGCACAATATCAAGCAATAAAAAAAGCATCTCTTTGGCAATATTTAATTTTAAAAAGAAGAAAGAGGCAGGCGGAGACCAGGCACTGTCTGTTTTGGAGGATCAGGCATTCTGCATTTCAAAGCACGGGTCCCTGCAATATCCAGGTTACTGTGCTAGAATCTCGACTATTCTATCTCGTTTGTGAGAGGGAGGGCAAAGATGTGTTTACTCAGTGATTAGGCCCTTAGAATAAGCCTCTAGCTCCTAGAGAGACAGCTCACCACTTATTCATTTGGGCCAATTCACAAAGCCTAGGAAGATTAAACATCCATGCTGAGAAGACAAGCGAATGCAGACGGTGAAAAAGAAATAAAAATTCTTTAAAAACTCTGAGATGACTTCATTATTTTTCCACAAGGAAACTTTAGGAAAGTGTTTAGTTAGAGAAAAACCCACATTGACCTCTCTGTAAACCCTTAATCTTGCCTTTGTGGAGCCAATGCTTTGTGGAAAGCGACTGGCTCACTGTGCTCCTCTTTTCACTGGAAGCTGGGAGAGAAAAGGCTCTGGAGAAACAGTTTTCCTTCCAGGGACACAAACCCCTGACACTGTTAAACACGAGATGCCGGGAAAAGACACTTAAAACTTCTCACTTTAAGTCCTAAGTGGAATGTGAGAAAGATGATAAAAAGAGTCTCCAAAATAGAATCTTCAGGCCAGGGCACTCCCAGAGCAGCTTTCAAAGAGGAAGTTGAATATTCTTAGTTGTGCTTTTCTTACATGGTAAATTTCCAATACAAGTGCTTTTTTCCCCCTCTGCTACAATGACAGTAAATAAGCAGAACATACTCTTAATTTGGGACATAAAAATCAGATTGAATTATAGGCAAAGATAAACACCAGGCTCAGACTTCTGATTCTTCTACTAAGCTCAAGACACAGACCCAAACAGAAAGAACTGAGTTTAGCAAATCAATTTAGGAGCGAAGAAACTACAAAGTAATCAAAAATCTACATTCATGAAGAAAGGACATCTTGTATACACAAAAAGCCCAAGGAAAAGTTTTGTTCTTCCATTATTACAACTTGTTTTTTCTTTAGTCCATTCATAATCCGGTCCGTTAACATTTATGGAGTGCCATGAAAGGCACTGAGAACATAAAATGCATATCACAAAATTCCCTTGCCTGACAGAACTGGAGAAGAAGAGGAGCTATGGGTGAGATAAATGTGCAATCATCATACTATATAACAAATAATAATATTCAATAAGTGAAAAGACTCCCCCTACCCTCTTTTTTAGCTTGGCAGAGAAGAGAGAAGTCTGGTAGCCCAAAAAGCAAACAAGATAGACTTATTCACTGACAGTTGCTTAGTGGTCTAAGTTTAGGTAACACTGTAAGGAAGTCTTCTAGGCTTAAAGCAACAGAACAACCTGGTCTAATCTCAATTCTGTCACCTACAACGCATGAGGCAAGACAAACTGGGAAGATTTTAGATAAAGTACATTAAATGCTTATTTACTGTACTGAGCCTGTAATGGCTACTACATATAGAAGTACTATTAAGATAAATATTCCAGAACTATCCATGCAACACTGGAAAGCAATTCATAGAAAAATGATAGCCATGAAAATATTTTAAGCAGCTCTCTGAATTTTTCCTTCTGGCAACGGAGACTGGGATGGTAACCATGCCTTCAGTGTGTAAGCACCATCAAATCTAGAAGCTAAGGGATTTGGCTGATGCTCAGAAATGGAACAGCTCACAGTAACCAATGTGACTTGACTGTGGGCTACAGTGGCTATCAAACTTTAACACATAATGTCACAGAACTTTAGAACACTAGAATGGAAAGAAAAAAGCTGGTGATGTGGTTCAGCTGGTAGATTGACTGCTTCTCATGTCTGATGCCCTGAGTTCAATCCTGACCACTGCATAAACCAAGTATGGTTGTCTATAATTCAAGCACTTAGGAGACAACTGGATCAGGAGTCACAAGTCAAGATGATTCTTAACCACATAGCAAATGCAAAGCAAGCCCTGAAGAAAAAAAGAAAAAGGGAGGGAGGGTGGAGAGAGGAGTGTGCTAAGGACTACTTGAAATGCTTGTTTTCAAGTACCATGACATACATAATCTGTGTTCTTTCAGTGATTTTAATGTTGATATGACAAATAATTTGGAGAAATATTGACTGATTTTTTTCCAGTATAAAGAGATTGAGTGTTAAATAATTTCTGTTACTGAACATGGTATCTGACTTTGTTCCCTTCCCACTGCTGAATTAGTATTAATACTCTTGCAGCCTGTTTGAAGTTGATGAGTAATTTATTTATACAAACACCTGATAGAATAAAATATCTGCTTATATCTTCATTACACCAAATAATTTAATACGGATATAATAATATCTAAAATAGAACATATAAGCAAATTTTCTCAATTGTTTCCAAAAATATTCTTTTGCAGCTGCCTTATTTTAGTCCTTTGCTTTTTAATTGCTTAACTTATCTCATTACTTTGTGTGTGTGCATCAGGTGCATATGTTCCACATCCTCTATACAGAGGATAGAGGACAACTCTTAGTTCTTTCCATCAACCTTGTTGATTCAAGAATAAAGCCTGTATACAAGTATGGACTGGGCCCTCTCTTCAGCCCCATTTTCTGATATTCTGAGACAGTTTATGTAGATCAGGTTGACCTTGAACTTGCTACACAGAGGATGACATGTAAGTCCTGATTCTTCTGCCAAGAGAACTTGGATTAAGAGTGTGTGCCACCATAGGGAGGCCCAAGCTGTATATGTAGGGAGGACTAGAGTGTCAGACACAGGAGGGTGAGGAAGTCCTTGGTCCAGTGAAGCTTGGACTCCCCCAGGGTGGGGGAAATCATGGGTGGGGAGGTGACAGTGGGAGAGTGGGGGCATATCCTCATAAAAGCAGGACAAAGGGGGATGCCGATAGGGGGTTCCTGGGTGGGGGGGAAAGGGGCTTACATCTGAATTGTAAATAAAATATTCAAAAAAAAAGAGTGTGTGCCACCATCCCAAGCCACAGTGGTATTCTTGTATGTGGATGCTAAATGGCCTCATCCAGTATCCAGTGTTAAGTATATGGTACATGCAAAGGAAAGGCAGCCAGGAGTCAAACTGGATTCAAAGTCCAGCTTTACTTCTTACCAGCTATGTGGATCTTAGAAAAATTACTTTTTCTCTTTTATGTGTCATGTATCTCTAGAGAACTGAAACTCACTACTTTTCCCAACTGGCAATAGTAAGGAGGTTTAATTAGTCACTTGTTTTGTTGCTCTGACCAAATAACTTGAGAAGTGGCAGTGCACGGAATACAGGGTTTATTTGAGCTAATAGTTCTAGGAGACACATACAGCTCACCATTGTGGCAAGACATAGCAGCAAGAAATTCTCATTCCCCATCCAGAAACTGATGAATATTCACGTTCAGCTCATTTTCTCCATTTTCTTCAGCCCAGGACCTTAGCCCATGGAATAGTATCACCCACAGATGAAGTGGGTCTTCCTCCCTCAGTAAACTTGATCTAGACAATCCCTCAAAGGTATTCTCAGAGGTTTGTATCTTAGCTGATTGTAGAGCATGCCAAGTTCACAATATTAACCATCACAGGACATAAATTAGCAACGCAATGACTATAAGCACAACTGAAAAAAAAAAAATCAAAGAAAGAAGTTTGGCAAGTATCAGTGCTAAATACCAGTCTGTAAGAACCCTTAGCAAGTTTGGATTTTTTTGTTAGGATACTTATCGGATACTTATCATATACTTTGTCTTGATCAGGGCACTAATGATACCAACACAACCTGCACATGGGTCTCAAAGCTGTTCTAGAGCTCACATTTTTATTTACATATTTTTAATTATTTACATGTTTTAAAAAATGTATAATTATATCACTTTCTACCTTCTCTTTCCTTACTTGAGCTCCTCCAAAATTTCCTCCCTCCAACTCTGATCACCAGCTGGATGATGAGCTATCTGATGGTGAATGGTGAAGGACTATAATCCCAATACTTGGGAGTTGATTGGAGGAGGAGCAGAAAGAATTTATGGCCAGCCTCAAGTATACAGCAAGTTTAAGGTCAGCCCGAGTTACATGACACCCTGTCACAAATAGTCAAAAGACAAGCAAGCAAGCACGTAAGATTGAGAGCCACATGCAAGTTGTATCATGAAAAACACTTCCTTGTTCAATTCTCAAAGACGATTTCAGAACCCAATAGTCAGGAACCAATCTGGAGAAGTTCCTAAAGGAAATAGCTACCTAAAATGAAGAAATGCCAAGATAATGCCTTTGTCTTTCAGCCCCTGAAGCAGATGCTAAAAAAGGATGCTTCTGAGTTTCACACAGGGGAAACAGTCATATGAAAGATAGAGAGTAGAGGAGGGGGTGAGGAGTGGGGAGGAAAATTAAAGCCAAATTTTCGTTATAAGCTGACAAATGTTTCTTAGGTATAGTTTTTTTTTTTTTTTCAGTTTCAATTGCTCACATTAATACTCAGGCCCTGAATTACCTTGGCTTAAGGCCAACATGTGACTAAAGTATTTTAAATAAGGAAACAAGAGGCTCAAATGTCTGGCTCTTAACAACAAACTATAGAGATATAGGTAAGTGTCAGGGAGCAAGGGAAGTTTGAGAAAGAAGCATAGGAGAGGAAAGGAAACAGTCAGTTCAGTACCAGGGCCTCAAAAAAGAACCTCTTAAAAGAGCTAGAGCTATACCTCCGTGGTAGGGCATGAAAGAGGCTGTGCTTGATCCTGACACCTCCCACAAGCCACACTCATATAGGTAGGCAGAGTTTTTCTGATTCTGATAGCATATTTTGAGAGGGTTAACATTGTCTCTAATAAATAATGGCTTGTTAAGTAGGTAGAATAATATGAATATGACTTATATACTTTGAAAGGTAGTAGCAACCATCCCCTGCCTCTGCCACAGAGGTAGGAGCAGGGCAAAGAGCTCATAGTACATAGTTCAACTATTTCATTTATTTCCATATTCAAAGGAGTGAGCAAACTACATCAGAGAAGAACTAAATTAACAATTAATTTCTCATGAAAATATATTAATAATGCATTCTTGCTAAAAATCAAAGGAATTACAATGATTTGTAGGTAAGTATGTTCAGCAGACTTTAAACTACAACACATCAAGCACTGTTTGGCAGAGAGATTCAAAGCTTAATATTGTGAATTACAAATACAAACTCAGTTTAAGTACAGTAAACTGTAATAACTTTTTTCAGGACAAAAAGGGTTAAGCCAGGAGCTAATATATGCTAAGTAAGTGCTCCATCACTGAGCTATATAACAAGGCCTCACTCTCTTCCTCCCCCTTTGATTTTGCTTTGTAAGACAGGGCTAAATTATGTAATTCAGACTGGCTTTGAACTGGTAAATTTCTGGTCCCTAAATATTAGGCTTACAGGTATGCACTGAAGTCCCTGGCTCACTCTAACTCGTCATCATATACTTAATATACATGGTAGAGATTGTCTGTAGTAGGTTCTAAATGTTTCCAATTTCTTTCTCAGTGAAGAATCTCTCATTTTTGTTTGTATTGTTTTAAGGTAAGTAATTGCCTAAAAAATAAAAAGTAAGTTTTCCTGTTAATAAGCATATGTGGCTCACTAATTTTGGCCCTTTAAGCAGATGCGTTAGCTGGAGTTCCAGCAGTCACCATGAATGATGACATAACCTGAATCTTGGTAGAGAGAGAGAGAAAAAGAAAGAAAGAAAGAAAGAAAGAAAGAAAGAAAGAAAGAAAGAAAGAACCAACCAAATGTAGGGGGTAGGCTGGTAGCTCCTGTAGGAAGCTCAACTGTCCAGCTAGTAAGTAAAAAGGCATCCATTCTCAAAAGGCCAGGAGTAACACAAAAGGAGGCGGCAAGGAGGTTGTTGCTTGGGGTGACTTTAGCATTTATTTTTTTATGCAATAAGTTAGGAAGAATTTCTCTTAGTAGCACATAAAGCAGCCATTTTACCCAGAGAATGTAGCCCCCTCCAATTTGGAATAATATAACAAGGAAGCGTGAATCTACAGAAATCCCATGGATGCTGAGCTGACACCTGAGAGTCAGAGGATGAAGGAAATCATAGAAAATGGCTTTACTGTACCATTTCTCTCTCCTTTAACATTTCTCATCTACTTACTGATTAAACACAATTGTAATTTTATAACATAAAGCAGCCACAATAAACATGTCTACTATGTACTTTGCTGTTTTCACTTACTATATCTTGAACACCCTTCTAGCCTTCAGTATCTATGAACTAGCTTTATTTAGAATTTTACCAAAGAAATATAACACATTTAGTTTTTACTGATGTGCATTTAAGACATTTCCATTTTTCATATTCAGACAATGCTATAACCTATAACATTTTGTTTACTTCTTTTTTGTACCTATATTAAAATACTTTTGCTATCATAAGGGGAAATGATATACTAGAGTGATTTTAATCTCTATTTCTTGTATTAAATAATGGAAAGTATCTTTTCATATTTTATTGGTTATTTCTATTTCATTTTCTGTAAAATGCCTTTTTATTTATATTGCTTGCCTATACTACAGTTGTTCTCTTTTTCCTACTCAATATTTTGATTTCTTCATAAGTGTATATTTCAGAAACATCAGCAATTTGTGGTTATGTAAGATATGCATATATGGAAAGACACGGAAAAAAACAGGATGTGCTCTTTAGAATCAGAAAGTTTGTGAACTACATGATAACTATTACTATGCCATGAATTTAAATAATTATTGACACAGCTATATATACACATATATAGATTAGTTTCTTTGCATTCACTTTTTAATGTTTTCTATAAATGGCTACTATATCATTCCTTCCGATCTTCAGTTCTGAGAGTAATACCCTCCTCTTCAAAATCTTTCAAAAATGAACCACTGATTAACAACAGTAACAGCAGCAAAAAGGAAAAAAAGAAAAGAAAAACAAACAAAACAAAAAACCTTTTGTTGGTGTTCTTGGATTTCTATGACCTGTCTCCCTAAACATCCGGCTTAGCCCTACTGGTCTCTTATGTGTATGTGTGTACTAATTTAAAAAGCCAACAGATCTTCACTAACATTCTATTCAGATAGCTTGCCCATTATTAAAGAAATGGAGTCATAATATCAAGGTACATTCCTTATCAGGGTATTTTCAACTGCAATTTGGAGAAAATAAAAGAGTATATACATTAGTTTCAAATCCAACACTGCCTGATATTTTTAATACTCACCTACTGAAAGCAAACTATATCCAAAATGTTGAAATCACAATAAATTAAAAAGAAAACTTTAAACAAACATATCATAAAGCTAAAATTTTTTATTAAGCACTAATTGAAATATGAGCACTATGGTAATTAAAGTTTTAATTAGAATTGATAACCAAGGATAAGAATTAATGACATTCTAAATGATGCTAACATAATGTTTAGCAAAAACATCTAATAATAAAACAGCATATTTTGTTGGTATGGCTATGTTTATATAACATGTCAGCTTTTGTGTCTGTTTCTTTATTCTGTTATATTTTTAAAGAATAAAGTCTCATGTATACAAAGTTATTTCCAAACTTATTATGTATTTTAGAAAAACCCTGAACTTGGAATCTTTCTTTCTCCACCTCCTAAGAATTAAGATTACAGAAGTATTATGGGGCCAGGCCTTAAACATTTACCCTCTACCAAACCCACCAACAATAAATCATGAAGGAGTGTTAGATTTTGTCAAAGGACTTTTCTGCATCTAATGAGTTGATTATGTTTCCTGTTTTGTTTAGGGTTTTGTGTGTGTGTTTCAGTATATTTATATGGCAGATTACAATTACTGATTTGTATATGTTGAGCCACCTCTGCATCTCTAGGATGAAGCCTACTTGAGCGTGATGGATGACCTTTGTTATATGTTCATGGATTCAGTTTTGCATTGGGTATTTTTTCATCTATTCTCCTAATGGGAATCTGTTATTCTTTCTTTGTTGGCTCTTTATGTGGTATGAATATCAGAGGAACTGTGGCCTCATAAAAATGAATTGGGAAATGTTTGTTCAGTTTCTATTTTGTGGAATAATTTGTGGAGTATTGGCATTGACTCTTCTGTGAAAGTCTGGTAGAATTACTGCACTAAAACTATCTGGTCCTGTGCTTTATTTAGTTGGTAGACTTTTCATTACTACTTCTATTTCACCAGGGGCTACAGGTCTGTTTCAATTGTTTATCTGATCTTGATTTAACTTTGGTAAGTGCAAGTTTTTAAAATACCTCCATGACTTTCTGAATTTCCTTGGTGCCTGTTGTTATGTCCCCTTTCATTGCTAATTATGTTAGCTTGGATATTCTCTCTCTATCTTTTAGTTAAGTTGAATAAGGGTTTTGTCAATTTTATTGGTTTTCTCAAAAGAACCAACTGTTTCCTTTTTAATTGCAATCATTTGTTAATTGTTTTGTTTCTATTTTATTGATTACAGCACTGAGTTTGATTCTTTCTTCCTTTCTACTCCTTTTGCATATGATTTCTTCTAGAAAAGAAAGCTTTTCTAGAGCTTTCAGGCAGACTATTAATTTGCTGGTACGAGGACCTCCCAATCTCCATTTTTTATGTAGCACTTAAATCTATGAACTTGCCTTTCACAACTGTCATCATCATGGCCTGGAACCCAATGTATAGGCCAGCTAGCCTTGTGCTCAGAGATCTGCCTGTCTCTGTCTTTGCCTTTGGAGTGCTGGGATTAAAGACATGTGCCACCATGCCCAGCTATCTGGGTGCTCTGTATTTTTATTTATGAACACACACACATATGTATATAGAAGATAGAGTTGTTTGCTAAATTGGTGTATTCTTCAATCATTCCCCACCTCCATTTCTAGAACAGTCTTTCACTTAACCTGGAGCTCACTGACTGAGCAAGGCTGGTTGGCTAATGAGCCCCAGGGATCCACCTGTTCCCATGTCCTCAGTGCTGGGATAACAGCCTGGTTTTTATGTGAGGGCTTGAAATGTGAATCAGGTCCTCATGCTTTACCAACAAGAACTTTATCAACTGAACATCTTTTCAGTCCTGATACAGGTTTACAGGTTTTTAATCATCTCTTTTTAAAAGTAATCATATTAAAAATTGGTTATTTCAAGATTCACAATTACATGGTAACTTTTATTTTTAATTAAAATGCATCTATTATTATTATTATTGTATATACCAAACAATACTTGTATGTTGAAAAACATTTTTTCTATAATATGTAAGCAGAATGCTATCTTCTCTGTCACTTAAAATTACTTTCTAAGACACTGCCTGGTTTTTAAAGAAGTCAACAGAAATTTTTAAAATTCAGTAGAAAAAAAATCAAACAAAATAAGCAGATGAGGCATATTTTTCAAAGCAGAAAAAGGTCCCTGGTTTTCTCAATGATAGGATATAAAAGTATCTACATCTTAGTTACACTAAAACTGTAACAACAGAATTGTACAGAACTAATCAATGATAGCAGTTAGGTTTCTTTCAGACTGGGGCAGAAGAAATGGTAGCTCCTAAAGATTACTCAATTAAAAGAATAAATATAATAAAAATAAGATGAAGAAATACTACTATTGGGAAATATTCAACTTGAGGTTGGGGTATTCACAAGGTTCTTGAAGTCCTGAAATTACTTTCAGGGATATCCCGTAAAGTCAATAAGAAAATTAGTTTTGTTACTTTACATGCTCCAAGATATTTATGGAAAGCATCCCAATTAATTCTCAGGTCACCATATAAAGTAAATACCACCATAATCTTCATTCTGTTGCCATTCATGAAGTTTAGAAACAGGCTGCAAGCTGTTATTTGGGACAACAGAGCTACTAAGTAAAAACAGGACCTGGGCACTGGTTTCCTTAAATAATGCATAGCATTTACAAACTAAGGTCTGGATGTGATGTCAATGTTAAGGACTGCAACAAGATTGTTGATATCAAAGCCCATTCTCTTAGAAAGACGTCTGAAAAAGAAACGATTCTTCACATGGGATATAAGTTCTCCCAGGGAGATTTTCTTGCTGTCGACTTCTCTGTCACTAAGACTCCTCAATCATTCTTCAGGGAACATTTTGTGGTATAGTATAAGAAAACTCATCAAGGCAGCAGGAGGAGAGATAGGGAGTACCAGGAGAATCATCTTCAAAAACTCCCAAGATAATGGAACAGTCAGTGGGAACTCTTTGGAAACCATCATTAAGGACTGAGTCCACTGGTTTTTCCAGTTTTATACCTGTAACTATCAACTAGCATTAGGGGGTTTGTCCCAATAACATCAAGCTGTTTATAGTTTTCTCATTTTATCTTGCATTGATAAAACTTTAAAAATCTCCAATACTACAAAAATTCTGTTATTTGCCCATGTATTTTTTTTATCTAAGACTCTGGTCAGAGCTGGGTCTATACTTGTCTGCACTCTCAGCTGAAGTAAGATGATCTCAAGTTTGAGACCCACCTAGGTTACAAAGCAAGAACCCTTCTCATTAAGATTCAGATTCAAAAAATCTTTCCCAGCACCTTTCTATAGGCAGATAAGGTACCTGTTCTTATTCCTTGTAAGTCATATTATACAGTATGGATCTGTTTATATTGTTTTGTGTTACTGGCTAACCTCTGAATTTGTCAGAGTTAGGAAATCTCTATATCCTAGACACTAAGTAGACATGTGATAAATATTTATTAACTCTTAACTGAATGATCATGCTTCATAGTTAAAAGCAAGAAAGGTTATGAAACTGATGAAGGTGTTATCAGAAGTCAGAAAAAAAGTAAGAATCCATAACAAACTGGAACTGCTTCAGCCAGTACTGTAAAGCCCTCAAGAAAAGACAGAAAGAACTGTGAATACTCTCACCAACAAGGGCTCTCAAATCAAATCAGTTGGAAGCAGTTTTCATTAAGATGGATTGAATGTGGCATTGTGAGAAACACTTTATCAAATGTAGTGTTTTACTTAGTGATTAACTATATACCAGTTGATGAAGCTCCCTAAATCCTTTGTAATCCCACCACTCCAATAAACATTTAATGAGTATATAAGTTCAAAAAGCCTAGTAGAGGATTTAAACCTTCAATCTTGTTTTTATTTACTCTTGGAACTCAATTTCTCAATTCAAGTGAAGAAAGCTGGTACTTGAGGCTCATCTGTTGCCCTGGTAAAATTAATGTGCCTCCTAAAGTTTAAATTAAACATGATATTGAAGATGAAAGAAATTTAAGCAAAGTGCCACAGTAACAGTCAAACTTGCCTTAAAATGCCTGAACATTAGCAAATTGTTTTCTTAAAAATGACTGAGAAATTAAAAAAAAAAAAAAAAGAAAGAAACATTTGTCCTAATTTGGAGTTGTAAAATCTGATAAACAGAGATAGACTATTGTAAATGTGTCCTACAGTGCAGTAGACAGCAGAGATGTATGTCTCCAAGTGGTGGTACAGCACCCACCCTACTTGCCTGTGCTGGAATGCATGATCTTTTATTTTGCTTCTATTATTTACTACTGATGTATCTCTGGAAAAATAATAGCGTTTTTGTTTTCCCATCTTTAAGATGGGAATCTAAGTCCTAAATGCCCCTATCTCGTTAGTGTATAATACTGTTCAAAAAATGATCAATGAATCACATAATATCATAGAAATATGAAGCAGTGTTACTATTCCTATGTTTTCAACAACTACATGGAAGTAAATAGGTTGGCCATAGTGGAATATCCCTGGATTCTAAGCACTTTGGAGGCAGAGGCAGAGGCAGAGGCAGAAAGACTGGACTTCAAAGCAAGTCTGCCATCCTAAAAAATGTGAAATAAAACTTATTTGATAACTGTAAAAAATATACTAATTTACAACAATTATCCACCATGTGTATTTTTTTGAGCTCACAGAAATGAAATAAACTACCCACTAAATATAAATTGGAAAAGAGGAGTGAACGAAGAAAAAGCAACCTACTTGAGGAAGAAAGGAAAGATGAAGACAACTTAGCAGGCCTGAGAGGTTAGTAAATTTTGATAAGACTCTAATAAGCAAAACATTAATTACATGTATCAGTGGACTACCTCTGCTAAAACACCTAGACACTAATAAAAGCAAACGATCAATTGTTTCATTAGGAATATTCAGGAGTTAATAAACAAGAGCTTATATTCCTCCAGAGATTATCAGTCTGAATAAATCTACATGACAATTTAATAAAAGTTCTTTTGTTGGCAAATGAACTCCATATTTTAGCATAAGCATTTAAAGCCCACATGAAAGGCATGCACAGAAACTTTTGAAATGAAATTGAAAAAGTATCTATGTTAACTGGGGAACTAAAATTTTGGAATATCATTTATCTTGTTTAAAGTGACAATCATATTGTGGATAAATAGGAGAAATTCATTGTTTTGCAAGATGTATGAGTAAGATTTAAGGAGTATTAATTTGCTTTGAAATGGTGTGGCCAAAGCCTAACAAATATATAATATATCCTAAATGTTTTTGAAAAGTTTAAATTTTAAACTTCAAAAGCTTAGTTGTTATAAACACTAAAAGTCTGTATGAAATTTTAATTATTTGTTGATTAACAATGCTGTTTTGTATGTATGGATTGGAGATCAAAACCAGGACCTCAATTATGTGAAGCACATACTCTATAAGAAAGTTACATCTATAGTTGTGAATAATGCAGTTTTAATTATTTCCTGCTCATTCATATTTTCCATTTTCAATCTGAGAGTGATTAAAATAAAACTTTATCATAAAAATATACTGATCTGAGATCTGGGGAGATGGCTGTGCAAACATACATGAGTTTGATCTCTGGAACCCATGTGAAATGCTCGGATACTTAGGCAGCCTGTGAAACCTGTGATAGTAAGGCAGAAAGAGAAGGCTCTTTGAGTCACCTCTTTGTCCAGGTATCCATGGTGCATATAGTACTGACCCACTGGAAAGTGAGCAGTTAGTCTTTCTAGAAGCTAGACTGGCACTGAGCTGCAGTGTTTGTCTTTAAGTAAGCCTTGTTTTATTTCATGACAATCCCTAAAAAACAAGACTAGTGATGCTAGCTGTTCAAATGTGCTGTAAAATGTCCTTTAAGTGAAAACATAAACACATTAAAGTACTTTAAGAGAGAAAAACACATATTTACCTAACTTTTATTGCAGAGTATTGCTGTAATAGTTTTATTTTATCATTAGCTGTGTAAAAGACATCTAATATGGGTGCTGGGAACCAAGCACTGTATTGAACTCTACTGTATTAAGAGCAGTCAGCCAGTATACATTCATAACTGTGGGTTCATCTCTCCAATTCTTAATTACTTGTTCTTACTCTCTCATGTCTTTAATTTAATTTACAAATCAGAATTAAATGGGGGTAGGAGAAGATGGTTTAAGGTCAGCCTGGGCCACAAGAGTGAGCTGAGGGCAGTTTGATAACTTAGTGAGATCCTTTCTGGAAACTAAAAGCTTACAGGAAGTGGGCCCAATTCATAGGATAGCCAAAATAAACAAACAAACAAACAAAAATCAAACCATCAAATCACAAAACAAACAAACAAACAAACAAAACCAAAAAAAAAAAAAAACTTCCATGGCAAAACAAGAACAGCAACCTTATGGCCCTAAACAAAGAAACAAACAAACAAAAAAAAGCAAAACAAAACAGAAACCCGTCAGCTCATTATAGAACTGTATGAATAGGTAGTTATTATGTAAAGTGCTTGGGACAGAAGTATGGCAGAATATGTTTAGTTCTTTTAGACTTTGGAATGTGCATAGTCTTTATTGTTGATTGTGCCTATTTCAATTATTAAAAATTCAAAAGTTTTGAGATCATGTGGCTCAAACAATTTTGTAATTTGGAGCAGTATAGTTTATGATTTTAGATCTTAGACATGCATTGGGAGCATAAGGACGTAGTTTTCATGGATAAATGAGGGCTACTTAAAAGGAAAAAGCAATTTGAAAAAGTACTAAGAACAAATCTCTATCAGGAAGTTTTCATTCATATAACTGACAGTATGAACATACAATCTGGTTCCTTGTAAGCATGTCCACCAACTCCAATATGCCCCAGGTTACAAGTCTTTCTGCAAGAGCAAAAGACAACATTATATAATGCCTCAATAGAGATGGGCATCTTGATAAAGATTAGGTTGGTAGAAAAATAGAAACAAAATCAAGACTTCAGTCTCAAAAGATTGTAAAAAAATATTAAACACTGTCTCAGACCAGGGGGTAAAATATACAGTACAATTTTGATCAGAATACAAAAAACTGTACTCACGTCTCGGGCTTTCACATAGAAGGCCTCTTGGAAAGCAGCTTCTAATGAGCCAATAAAAAATACAGGATGGCAGTCACCATATCTATAGGAAAAATTATGTATATTAATAAAGAAATGTTTGAAATTCATATCAAAGTCATACAAACTGAATCAAATGAACGATACGTAAATGCTGTGGCTGATTCTAGTACAGACCAAAACCCAACGAACTTCTTTTAATGTGTGAATGACACTTGTGAATTTTAAAAATCTTCATGATCTGTACAAATATATTAGAACATTGGAATTTTAAAAAATAAGAAAAAATATACAATAAGTGCTATGAAACTATGATACAAAAAGCACTTTTTGGCTAAGTAATTTCATCAGATTTTGGAGTAACATTAACTTTTTCTTCGTTTTAATTCATTTACTTGAGAATACTATCACAGAAGAACAAAACTGATTCTTATGTTTCCATATTATAGTATCAACATTAAAGAAAGAATATCGTTTATATCAGAGTGAAAATTAAACAGTATCTTTAAACACTTCAGTAGACTCCAAAATATATAAAGAACTTATGAAAAGTCTTAAAAAGAAATGCTAAAGAATCCAAAAACAAAAGTTAAAAGAAAAATCCACTTACATTTAAATTTTAATTATCTTTTAATTTACTATTGAGTAAATGATTTTTGTTTGTTCTAGGATATACTAAAAATTAGTATAATATATCCTATTCCTTTCAAGAACATAAGACACTACAGGAATGATCCATCTAACCAACTTTTACATAGATACAGGGATGAACTGAATACATTCCTGCATTGTCACAAGTGGTTTAGTAATTATATCGCACTGAATAGTATGACTTTCCCTATTAGTACTGTATGAATTGGTAAAGAAATCCTTTGAATATTCTATGGAGAAATGGTAAACAATTTCTAATTAAAATTACACCAATAAAGCCACAGTAGTATAAAAGAACATCAATTTTATAGTTAATATCCTAACCCTACCTTGAAGAAAACTCTGCTGTAAATTGTAATAAGGCATCTCCTTCATTTTCTGCGTTTTCTGGCACTAAAAAACAAACAAAAGAAAAAACAAAAACAAAAAAAACAAAACAAATAGACACAAAAAACAAACCACATAACATCTAATCCCACATATAAGAAATATATTTAATCAATAAAGAGGAAATAAAATTAAGTTTAGCTTCTGTGATATATCTGATGGGACATTTTTAACATACATTAGTAGATTTTAGCAAGCAGAATAAAAAAGAAACTTTAAGAAAATTCCAATGAATAGATACAATCCTATTAAGCATTTAAATAATGTGTATTAACTAGGATTTCAATTTTCTTAAAATAGAAATCTAGTGATTAAATTATATAATGTTTGAAAGTATTTTAAATGATTCACTAATTGGAAAATTGTCAAATTTATATAAATATATCAATTTCTATCAAAAGTAGTCCCAATTTTACCAAGTGAATAGGTCACAAAAGGATTCATGTTAGAAATCATTTTGCATACAACACCCTTTCTTATTCTCTATCATGCATCTTATAAGTGAAAATGAGAAAGATGGCACATATATTCCACTTTGCTCTTCCTTCTAAAACTGGATAGCAACAATGAATATAAAGGTAATATTACTATTCACCCTCACACTGACATCTCTGACACACGGGGAGCAAGTGCTACCAACAGAAAGTATGCTGTTTGTCAATCAACTTCTAAGGAAAAAAACAAATAGAACTGAAACTAATGATACACTGAAATTTTTACTACACTTGTCATTTTTACTAGCACTTTGAAAATCTGGAGGCTTAGTAAAAAATCAGAATTCAGTAGACTCTGGTATTAATAAGCAAGTCCATTTCTAAACTTACAGAAAGAGGTTTTAAAGTCCACTATTCTTTTTAAGTTTAATACTAAAAGGGAGAATTATAGTGCTTGTCCCAAAGAGCTACGAATACTCACTCATTGGAGATTTTCTCAGGGTAGATGATGCCATGCCAAATACTTCTCCGTCATCTACTCCAAATTCTGAAGCATCTTCAAAGTCATCTCCATCACTATCACTAACCATATGAACATCCGTGCTTTGCTATTTAAGGAAAGTCCTAATTAGATTCAGATTGATTTAACACATCAATTTCTAAAGTTATATAATTGCAATAAGATAAAAACTTTATCAAGTATGAAACTATTAGAGTAAAGCTTAATTTTTTTTTTAATTTAAAACTTTTCATTTTAAAGTTCACAAACATTTCTAAACAAAACCAAGGACAGTTACAAGCTCAACAAAGATCAAGATTTCTGTGGTATATTAGTGTATAGTACACAAATAAATGACCAGTGGGTACAACTAGAAACTCAAAGACAAAGTTAAGCTCAAAAGGCTCACACTATGTGAATCTGCCAATCAGAAACAAGGCAGCATTCAGACTTGTCATTTCCCGACTGCAGTAAACTTCAGTAAGACAAACATTGGAATCCTATTCTTAAAGTGTCATTAGGAAATACATAAAACAGGCATGTAAGAAATATCGATGTAAATTGAAGGCTACTAACCATGAAATATAGTAGCATGTTTTAATTCAGTGAACTATTATTGAGAATTTGCTGTGTGATAGGCACTGATAAACATATCCTACTTATTCTGTATCAGCAACATGTTGAAGTTTAACATATTAAAATATCAGCTTCAAAATAAAAACCTGTCTGTTATTCTCTAGATTAAGATATTATTCTAAAATGTTAAGATTTAAAACATTTGAACTGGGTAATGAGTACCAACAAATGTTCAAGCCTTGTCTAAAATAAGAAAAGCAATTGGTTAAATGGCAATCCTATGTTCAAAAAATGGTCCACAAAAACTATTCAGGAAATAAATGTTTTACCTTCTAAAATATAGTGCTATGTACTTAAGTTATAATATACTAGAAACTATTTGACATAAAAATTTGAATTAAAATTAAATTTAATATTGTTTGTTGTAAAAGACCCGCTCTAACTGTAAAAGACCCGAGCTAACTGTAAAGGACCACTGTTGCCCACGTTTGGGGGCCAAACTATAGCAGCCCGCTCTGTTCTGCAGGTCTGGGTTTAACAAGAGAGAGAGTGGGGGAAGAAGGGGAAGAGCCACGAAGAATAGAGACAAGCCAGAGGATCTGTGGTCAAGTCTTCTTTACTGTCTCTACCATGCACACACCACTAGACTTACTACTACTACACCACACATGCATACATACACACACACACACACACACACACACACACACACACACACTACAACAAGGAAAATCTGTGCCTTGCAGGTATGGATATGATGCAAGCCTTACAGGCGTGGACAGCACGTATGCCTTACAGGCATGTATGGCGTAGATAGCACGCGGATAACACGTGCACTGCATGCCTTGTAGGCGTGGATACCACATGCTCCTTGCAGCTGGGGGCACTAAACAGCAAAACAAGCTATGTGGGATATCAGAGTGTGCTTCAGCTGTTGTAGGCTGTTGAAAACCAAGTCTCATGTCAGGGTATATGGTTCAAGATGACTGCAAAGCTGATAGCTGCTTTCTAGCCGCTTTTTGGTTAAAGTCGGCTCCCAACAATTTGTAGAGGTAGGTGTGCATGAGCGTGGGTGCGAGCGTGGGTGCAAGCGTGAGTGCATGCATGTGTGTGCATGCGTGCAGGTTAGAGGACAACTTTTAAAAGTCAGACTCCTTCCAGTATGTGGGTTACAGGCATCAAAGTCAGATGTGGCAGCAAGTGTCTTTCTTCACTTAAAAATTTTGTCTCTCTGCCTTTCTTCTTTGTATCATTTAACAGACTGCTGAAACATTTTAAGATTCTACTATCTACTATAAAAAACTTACTTTTTATATGTAAAAGTAATGATTAGGATTGTATGCATCCTAATCTTAACCTTAGATTTTTGTTCTACAAAGTTAAGATGTCCCCCTGGTTTAATGTATCTCATTTTTAAAAATTCAAAACTCTTTCCATTACAAAAAATCTCATCCATCTCTCTTTTTGTCTGTTTATCTGTGTATACATACATGCATGTACCATGGCGCATATGTAGAAGTTAGAACAAACATTGGAAGTCAGTTCTCTCCCTCCACTATATGTGAGTGCCAGGGATGTAACTCAAGTCCTCAGACTTGGTTTCAAGAGCCTATATCCTCTGACCCCCTGTCCATTTTAAAGCACATTGGTAGAGATTCTCTTCAGAACAACACACTAAGATGAACACCTACTATAAAACCAGTGTTTCTCAACCTGGTGGTTCAATGACCTTTCCATGGGGGTCGCCTTCTGCATATCAGATATTAACAGTTTATAACAGTAGCAAACTTACAGTTATGCAGTAGCAACGAAACAATTTTAATAGTTGGGGTCACCACAACATGAGGAAATCACTGTATAAGATGCTTCTGAATTCCCTGTGTGTTTCATCCAAATATCTATAAATGAAGGTGCCTAACATTTGAGGTTTAAAGAAGCATGAGCACAAAATCTGTAAGGTACACTGCATGTTCCTTTCCAGTGTCTAGTCAGATTCACAGGCAAGTAAAAAGATAGCAAGGATTAAACTGAAAACTTCCTCACTACTTCCCCTACCTTGCTTAGTAGTACTGACCACTCCAAGGAGCATGCTTTCTTCACTTCCTTTCTCTTATTGTCTTCTATCTACTGTGTTCCTGAAAATGGAGTCTTTAATACCACTTCCTGTAACAGCAGAGCCTCACTTCATAAACAATGGTTTAACTTTCTCTATGAGACAGTATACAGTTTTTACACAAAGCATGGAATTCCCTTAGAATCTCAGAAAATGAAATCATACAACTACAACCTCTTTGAATGGAGGTATCTAAAAAGCCAATTTTATTGAAAAAAGTATATTTCAAGTATGAATTATTGAAGTATCTGCAAGAATGAGCTGCTTAATTATGTATAAGGAACTACCAATCTCTTCACGTTTTCTCATCAGCTACCTAACAAGTTAGGAAAAGCTTTTTTTTTTTTTTTTTTTTTTTTGAGAGAGAGAGAGAGGGAGAGAGAGAGAGAGAGAGAAAGAGAGAGAGAGAAAGAGAGAGAGAGAATGAATGAATGAATGAATCATTCCCCCCCACTAATATTTGCTGATGAGAATAGATAATCTTTTGGTATCTGTTACAGTTGCAATAAAATTCTTTGAATCTTGAGAATCAATTAACAGTTTTTAAAGAGCTAAGAAAATTTCAGATTCTGTTTTGTCTGCCTATTAACTTGGTCACTTTGCAAATCTCCATTACATTCTCTGGATTCATTTAAAGAAAAACAGGCTATGCCCCTCTACCAGCAGTATATGATTTATGAAGACAATTATAGCGCTGAGCAATAAATGTTACGATACCTACACTTTAAGGCTAGTAAGTCGATCAGGAAAAACTTCCAGGAGGAGATAATAGCCAAGTTGTTTGAAATAAAAATTTAGAATTAGTACTCAGCATTAAAACAAAAAGAAGTGAAGCAGATGTTCCCTTTGGCAGGCATGTATGGACCACCTATTATGTGATTTAGATATCAAAGTGAGATTTCACTGCTGCAGAACACATTTGGAAACACTGGTACTGAGAAGAGTTGCAAACTATATGGGAAAACTCTAGCAAAGAACTTGATATTTAAAGCTACAGAATTAAGAAAAGCAAACTGAATAATGGGTTTTAGGTGTAGCAGATATTAGATTTAGGGTGCACTCCCTGAGATGGAACCCATGCCTGACACTATTCGAATAGCCAAAAACCTGAAACCAAATAGACCCTGGTCCCCTGGGAAAATAAGATACTACTGTTCCCCTAAAGATTCCTAACAACATTCTGTTATACCTAAAGATCAGTGCTTCACTCAGTTCTCATTGGAGAAACTTTATCTTGGATGGGAATTCAAACATGATAAATGGACAATGTGCAAAGAGTGAGAGACCATGGAACACTCAATCCTGAATGGGATCTCTTCATCAAAACCTCCCCCTCAAAGCTGAGAAGTCTACTTCAAAGAAGATATGGACAGATTCTAAGAGTAAGGGGTGATAGAAGAAAAAGCGTCCTCCAGATACAGCAGGACTTATACATATACACAGAGACAAAAGAAGCATGCATGCACAGTGTCTGAATATGTCTAAGCCAGAGCCCAAGCACTGTGAGGGGTCACAGGCTCTCACTCAAACCAAGAAGCTATCTGCAATTAGATGGCTTCCATTTGGAGAGAAAAACTTAGTTTTCTGCAATGGAGTTTCACTGGATATATTAACCACATTTCAGGGCCGGCCACATGGACAGCAGTAGATGGTCAAGATAAATTTTGTGGACCTTTTGTCTCAAGATTACTTTGCTTAGGCATCTTTTATCTTATTTTAAATATATATATATATATATATATATATATATATATATATATATATATAGTGGCTTCCATTTTGTGGGATGTGTTTGTGTTTCTTGCCTTTTTGTTTTTGTTCTTTATTTGCTTTTTAAAGAGAGAGAGAAAGTGTGAAATTGAGTAGGTGGGAAGAATCTAAAAATTGGAGGGGGGAAGTTGATCAGAATATAATGTATGCAAAAAAACTTTTCAAGAAAAATTTATTTGAAATTAAATACTAATCACATGGTTTTCCTTCTCCCTTTCTTTCCTTCAGCCTTTCCCATCTACCCTCACTGATTTTGTACATGTTCGTTCTCTCTCTCTCTCTCTCTCTCTCTCTCTCTCTCTCTCTCTCTCCTTCTCTCCCTCTCCCCTCCTCTCCCTCCCTCTCTCCCACTTTTCTCCTCCCTCCTGCCTCTCTAATTCATGAACTCTTTTTTTTTTTTTTTTGGTTTTTCGAGACAGGGTTTCTCTGTGTAGCCCTGGCTGTCCTGGAACTCACTCTGTAGACCAGGCTGGCCTCAAACTCAGAAATCTGCCTGCCTCTGCCTCCCAAGTGCTGGGATTAAAGGCGTGTGCCACCACTGCCCAGCTAATTCATGAACTCTTATTGCTACATATATAAATATATATTCTTGAATACATGAATAAAACCTGATGACTCCATGTAATGTTACTTATATGAATATGATTTCAGGGTTGATCACTTGGTATTGGATTAAACAATTTGGGAGCTCCTTCCTGGGAAGACTATTTTCTCCAACCTTCAGCATTCCTTAGTTGTTTATAGTTTTTTGTCTAGGGTTGAGCTTCAAGAGATTTTCTTTTTTCTATGTTAGCATGTCAACTGGTATCGTTCTTGCTCAGGTCTGGTTTAGGCAGCCATGTTGATAAAACTTCATTGCTGTTAATTCTGACATTTCAAGGAGACAAAAATCTCACAGAAAATTTCTTGTTCCTTCGACACTCATCTTTCTACCTGTCTTCCACTATGACCCTGAGGTATAAGAGTCGTTCTGGAGATGGATCAGTTGGGGCTGGGCTCCATAAAGCCACTTGTTCTCTGTGATTCTTTTGATTTGTTGTGGTTTTCTATAAAGGTTTTATCTCCGTCTCTTGCAAGGAGAGATTTTGGTGGGGCTGAGACCTATACTTTTCTGTGTACACTTATTTTTAAAGGTTAATTTTTAAAAGTTACATTTACCTCAAAAATGTAACTATGGGAACAAAATACAACCAACCAAAGAAACCTTAATTTATAATCAAAAGAATTAGAGCTACATGCCATATGACATTGTACTTGAGTCTGTCTTCACACTGTAATTGCAAAATGTGACTAATACAAACCCCTAAAGTTCTGTGAAAATTCAAGAATATGACATAACATGCTATCTTACAAAAATTATTAATATACCTAACTTTAATAGATGAATTCAATTTTAGTCACATGGTAAGAAGCAAATGGTGAATTAATTCAAACAGAAGATAAGGAAGTAGAGAGTCTTCTAGTGTAGCTTACTGAAAAAGAAAAGATTTCATTTGAGGAGAGCTAGGTTTGTAGGATTTATTTAATTTGGTGTGTGTAGTGTAAGGAGATGTGCGTGAGTGAGTGTGTGTATGTACACATGCATGCCAAGCCGTGTGTGCACAGAGCACACACGGAGGTGAGAAGTCAACTTCTAGGAGCTGGCTCTCTACTTCCATTGTGTGCGTCTCAGGGGAAACTCAAGCTGCCAGCCTTGGCAGCAAGCACCTTCACCTGGTGAGCTACCTGCAGGAGGTTTTTTTGTTGTTGGTTTTGTTTAGTTTTAACATAAATTGAGAAAAGACTAATAGAGCTGGGAATGAGAAAAATCCAAGAGAGACTCATGCCTGCTAGATCAGTATTACAGAAGTTAGCAGTAGTAGGTGCAAAATAATGGACAGAATATAAACTATGATAGTGAATAAGCCTCTCAACTAACCAATGCAAATAGCAAGTTTAATGCTGTTATAAAAATAATTTTTAAAAATGGCTAAAAGCAAGAGTTCATAAAAATCCTAACCTATGAAAGAAATAAAAGTTGTCCAAAAAGGAAAGAAATAAATGTTCATGCCAAACACATGAACCTTGAGTTCATAAAAATCAAACCCTGTCTGAAAGTATCAACTGGGATACTTTCAAAGAAACATTTAACCAGTGTCCAGTATAACAGGTGTATATGTATAATGCCCTATTAGCATTGAGCACTGATGGGAATTAATGTGTATAAGGAGATGGATTGTTGGACAGAGTATGGCTAAATACAATTTTACATATAATAACTGAGACGAGCATTGAAAACAAGATAATTAGGACACAACTGCCTCAATGACATGTTTACCTCTGGTGCAATGCCATAAACATCTACCTCATGACTCTTACGTTCTCCTTACCAAGTTTTAAAACTATAAATACCTACTCTCAAGCTTTCTGTAAACTTATGAGTTCATTTCTAGGTGCTTGATAATGTCCTGGAAGTACATATGTCTGCTGTAATATCAGGAAGAGGCTATTTGTGTGTATGTGTGCTCATGCACGCATATGTGTGAAGGGTATTGAAAAAGGGTATCATGCAACCTAGGCTGACTATAAACTCACTACGTAGTGGTATAGCTGGGTCTCCAGGAAGAACTACTTCCAGTTTTCTGAGGGACCGCCAGATTGATTTCCTAAGTGGTTTTACCAGCTTGCAGTCCCACCAGCAATGGAAGAGTGTTCCTCTTTCTTCACAGCATCTGCTGTTACCTGCAACTTTTCTTATTGATATGAAGTGGAATCTCAAGAGTTTTTTTGATAAGCATTTCCCTGATGACTAAGGATGTTAAAATGATTCTCAGCCATTCCAGATTCCTCAGTTGAGAAGTCTTTGTTTAGCTTTATACCCCATTTTTTTTTTTTTAAAATAGGATTACTTGGTTCTCTGTAGTCTAACTTCTTGAGTTCCTTGTATATTTTGGTTGGTAAAGACCTTGTCCCAATCTGTGAACTGCTGTTTTGTCCTACTGACAGTGTCCTTTGCCTTTTAGAAGCTTTAAAGTTTTATGAAGTCCCATTTGTCAATTGTTGATCTTAGAGCATGACCCATTGGTGTTCTGTTCAAGAAATTTTCCCCTGTGCCAATGTGTTCAAGGTTCTTTCCCACTCTCTCTTCTATTAGATTCAGCGTATCTGGTTTCATATGAAGGTCCTCAATCCACTTGGACTTGAGCTTTGTACAAGGAGACAAGAATGGATCAAAATATATGTATGACAAGAACTTCAAGTATCTGAAGAAAGGAATCAAAGACCTCAGAAGATGGAAAGATCTCCCATGCTCATGGATTGGCAGGATTAACATAGTTAAAATGACCATCTTACCAAAAGCAGCCTACAGATTTAATGTAATCCCCATCAAAATACCAACTCAATTCTTCACAGAGATAGAACAATTCTCAAATTCATCTGGAATAACAAAAATACCTAGGATAGCGAAAACCATTCTGGGGGAATCGTCATTCCTGACCTCAAGCTGGACTACAGACCAGTAGTGATAAAAACCACATGGTATTGGTACAGAGACACACAGGTAGACCAATAGAATAGAATTGAAGACCCAGAAAAAAAACCCCACACACCTATGGTCACTTAATCTTTGACAAAGAAGCCAAAACCATCCAGTGGAAAAAAGACAACATTTTCAACAAATGGTGTTGGTTCAACTGGTGGTCAGCAGGCAGAATTTTGTTTTATTATTCAGTCTTGAGAGAATCTGTATTTTTTTAAATTGACCTAATTTTTGTAGGAAAAATAATTTGTGTGAGTGTGTGTTCAAAGGAAAACTGGCCCACCCTGATGCATGAGAACACATTCCATGGATGCTTAAAATCTCAAATGGTACCAAACATATATATCTATGTTTTTCCCCTAAATAGCAACATATAAACTTTTTGTTATTTCCAACTTAAATAAAAATTTTATCATGTGTTATTTTTGCATCCATCCCTTTAATGTCTAAAGTACAGTAGCCAAACTGAATAAATTTCGATTATCCCTTTCATGGTTTTATGAAATGAAGATTCATTCCCATTGTAGATCCTAGTAACCAGAATGCAGTCTATATAGTTGGTTTTTGGTTTTTTCGTCTTTCTTTCCTTACTCATAAAAACTTTTACTTTTTCTCCTAAAGCAGTGGTTTTCAAGCTTCCTAATGCTCAGACCCTTAGATGCAGTTCCTCATATTGTGGTGACCTCCAACCATAAAATTATTTTGTTGCTGCTTTAGAACTTTAATTTTGCTACTGTTATGAGTTGTAATATAACATATGCATGATATCTGATATGCAACCCCTGTGAAAGGACCATTCATCAAACCCCCACCCACCCAAGTCATGATCCATGGGTTGAGAACCTAACTGCCCTAAAAGACTCACTGCAGATGTTCTTTTGTTTTGTTATTTCAATTTGATTTAAAATTAGTTCAAATTCAATGCCTCCCAGAAGCTGGAGACATGGCTCACATTCTAGCTGTTCTTGCAGAAGAACTTGGTTGGGTCTCAGCACTCACACAGCACCTTACAAGCTCCTGTAATTACTATCCCAGCAGATCAGACACCTTCTTCTGGCATCCACAGGCACTGCAATTGGTGCGTACACATGCAGACAAAACACCCATGCACTTAAAATGAAAATATAGGAAAAAAAAATTTAAAGCTTTCTAATTTGGTACTTCCTAAGAATTTTATGTCTGAATAATCTGTCTATTGAGGTGTTCCCTAATACTCCTGTTTTGCAATTTTTTTCTCTTTGATTTATTAAATAGTTTGCCTTATACATTTAGGTATTCCAATAAGAGTGTGCATGTGTGTGTGTGTGTGTGTGTGTGTGTGTGTGTGTGTGTGTGTGTGTATGTATGTATGTATGTCAGAAACCATCTAAGAAAGGCTGTGGCAGGCAAGTGAGTTTCCTGGAGACGGCCCACCATTTTGCATGACTATGATGGGTGAGCTCTGGAGAGGCATGGCCCTAAAGACTTCAGCCCAGGAATGCTTCTCATGGCTGACATGCTTTTCCTGCCATTATTAAACAACATAATAATTCCTGGGCATCAGCCCACCCTACTGGGCAAATTTTCTGCAGATCAACATGAAGATGAACTTACGTAAATTAACATTGTTTAAATGGATTAATGACTTTATGGAGTTCTTAATGTGGTTCAAATAATTTCAGGAAGACGGTTTAAGAAAATGGTTTTAGTTGTTTTGCCAGAAAGATAAAGTAGTTAGAATCAAGAATAAGATGTGCCTCCTCCTCACAAAATAGTAAGGCTGCATTGTAAGAAAAAAAATGAGCTTTCATAAATTATCCTCGAAAGAGACATACTCTTGGGAAAAATTTATGATTAAGGAAAAACATTTATTCTAGGTCAGGTCCAAGGATAAAACCACAGGTGTGCACTATGATAAAACAAAGCCATGTTAAACTGTTGCTTTGAACTTATAATGAGCTTATAGAATGAAACAATGCTTTGAACTTACTATTGACATCCTTCTATAATTCCCCTTCTGTGTAAGATTTTACCTATGAGGTACTTTTATGAAGAAATTTTGTCTGAGAAGGTATAAGAGGCCATAGAGAAGAAATAAAGTGTGGCATTTTGGGCTCAGCCCTATCCACCAAGTAAGTGTGTGTGTGTGTGTGTGTGTGTGTGTGTGTGTGTGTGTGTACATAGATATGTGTGTAGGTATATGTGTATGTATATAAGTATGCATGTGCACATGTGAAAATGATGGAACAGGTGGTTGAGCCCAGCCAAAGTGTAAGTGTGTAAGGGTGGGTAGGTGGGTGGGTGCGCGCGTGCACTTTTTTCTCTGTGAAATTGCCAAAAGTCATCAGATTTTGGTCCCAGAACAGAACAGTGAGAGTTAAATTGCTAGAAGCCAACAACTTCTGACCCCAAGAACAGTAATAAAGAGTTATAAGGTCAGAGGTCATCAGCCTTTGGCCTATGTCAGACACTATGTCTCTCCTTAGTATCTATCCCTGACAGATATGGCCCCTGGAAGTGTTGTATGCTTTTATTATATGCTTCACAGTATATAATAGAAGGTTACTGACACAATAAATCCTAATCTTCATGCTTTCTTTCCCAGTCTCTTAAGACCAACATCAAAGTTAAGCAAGAAAATACTATCTATAACTATGGAACAGAATTTAGACAATATCTTTTAATATCTATGGTCCATATATATACAGAGCTTCAAAGTAAAACAAATATAAAACATACCCCATCTTTTCTGCTTCTTGGTTTTATTCTTTTGAGTCTGTGTGTACTATTCTCAATGAATAAATGATCTGTCAGCTTTGATTTTGAGTACATTGCTATGAGTATAAAATTATCTACTTATAAGTTATAAAACCTTGAGGCTCAATTCCAATAAAGGCACTCAATGATGTAGGTTAAAAAAATTCCTTTGTTAAATTGACAATTCTATGTAAAAATCATCTAAAAAACAACCTGTCTGAAATCTGTATGTTGAAATGCGAAACTAACAGAACAAGAAACATATTAGTAATAAACTTGCATGGAAAGTTTCTGGCTTCAAAATTTGAATGTTACATTATTCATGGCACATTAACGTTACCAATTCATCGCTGTGAAGAAGAAAAAAAAGAACAGGAAGTGGGCAGATGAGCGGAGGATATGTGCTTTCAGTTCAATAAGAAGGTGGAAAATAGGCTTACCTCTTCTGATTGCTCACGGGTCTGTACAGGTGAAGTTCTTCTTCCCACAGTTAGTCGATGACAGGGATAAGAGAGTCCTGATTCAGCAAGACACATCTGCAAAAAGCAAAGTGCATCATTTTAAACAAAATATAGTTTCCATCAAAAAAGGATTTTGGATTTCTATTTTTTTCTATAATCTTAAGCTATGTTAGAAAGCTATTAGCCTGGGTATAACATTACAAAGAATGCTTTGACATTCCAAACTTTTCACCAAGTAAAATATTCTGGTAAACCAGGCATGATAACACACGCCTTTAATCTTAGCATTTGAGAGGCAGAGGCAGGTGTATCTCAGCCTGGACTACATACTGAGTTCCAAGTTGGCTGGGACTGCATAGATAACGAGACACTGCCCCCCTCCCCCAAAGGACACTGTAATCAAGACTAATTTTCAAGATGAAAGAAAACAGAAAGGCCAAATTATACATACTTGCCCTCAGTGCAGATCTGTTAATGGGTTCATTCATAGAATAGGATCCCCGTTTCCTAGCAGGAACATAGGAGCATATATGCCAAAGCCCCCAGTGTTTTCATTTTACCACACAGTTACAATGTTATTTACACATCAGTACTAACACACAATGTTAAGGATTATAAAGGCTTACAAACCTAAAGTGCATGTAAAGAACTTACATTCTAAACACTATCCAAATAATCTGTGCTGTTCCGTAATAACAATTAAATAACATATATTTATGTCTATTAAAGTTTATAGTATATCTGAGAGTAACTAAAATTAACTTTGAGGTTTAAATTTAAATTGGGCAAACGTAAAAAAATCTGACTGGACTTTATGTTTCATAAGTATCAGTTATCTTAAAGAAACACTCAGATTCCAAGAAAATGGACCTAAAATTTTTTATCTGTTTCAGAATTAGTGAATCCTCTCAAGAAAACACAAAGTAAAAAAGTAACATGAAAGAATTATGATTAACCAAACAATTTTATATGCCAACAGTTCACGATGACTATCAGTAACATATTTTAGTACTGTAGTGCATGCTGCATATCATTTATTCTGTAATGGTATTTTATTCTCGTGCTATTTTGGTTAACTTCTGTCTACAAATTATTTGTATTTCATATCATGTAACTTTAAAGGAGATTAAAACAGTATTAAGGTGGGTTGCAGAGATACCTCAGTAGATAAGAACAGTGTCCTTCCAGAGGACCTGGGTTTGGTTCTCAACACACAGCACATTCTGACATTCATTGTAACTCTACTCCTGGAGGAGCCATTGCCCTTTTCAGGGTTCTGTGTTATATATATATATATATATATATATATACACACACACACACACACACACACACACACACACATGATACACTTACTTGCAGGAAAAACACTCATACTGTGAGTGTTTTCATTTTATGTAAAATGAAAATATATAATTCTTAAAAACCAAACAAAACGATGTTAAAGGCTGGAGGTGGAGCTTAGTGGAGGAGCACACACTCTGCGTGCTCAATTGATTTCTAGCACTCAAGACAATAACACACTTAAACAGCCTTAAGAAGGTATATGTTTATGGCAAATTGCAATGTATACATGTACTTAATATAATGATGATGTAAATCAATGTTTCTTTTATTATTAGAAATAAAATATAGTAGTATTGACATAGAAAAATTATTCTTTGGTAACTTTGGAAAGATGTGAATTAGTGTGACTTAAAGTGAAGAAATCCAAATATCTACAAATCAATACATTCATAGGCAGCATACAATAGTGGATAAGGCAAACCAGAATTCAAACATGCTTACTTAGGCTAATTATTTCAATGCAAATATTGCTGTGGAAAATAGAGACTTCACAAAAATACCCAAGTATGCTGACATACACAGATTATACTGGTAAAAGTCATGAGTCATGTGTTTAAACGGGTGTGGTGATGCATGCCTTTAATCCCAGTACTTGGGAGGCAGAGGCAGATATACCTTTGAGTTTGAAGACAGTTTGGATTTTCCATTATCACAAAGAGAAGACTTAAATAGGTTCCCCAAAAAAGAACCAATTTAAAGGGCTTAGAGATACAGCTTAGTTAGTTGGTAGAGTATTTACCTAATACGAAAGAGGCCTGGGGTGGCATCCCCAGCACCATACAAACATAGGGTGTACCTATAATGCCAGACCTGAAAGGTGGAGGTGGGAGGACCATTAGTGTGAGGTTGCCCTTGTCTAAACATTTAGTTTATGTAATGATAACACCAGTCAAAGTTTCTATTATTAGAAATAAAATACGGTATCCATGGTACTTTAAAAACATCTCTGTTAACTTTGGGGATGAATTCATCTGACAAAGTGAAGAAATTCAAATATCTACAAATTATCAATTCATAGGCAGATCATAAAACTCAAAAAAATGAAAAACAAAATCAACTTAACTCAAAGATTCTGTTATTTCATAATTCAATTCTATATTGCTTAATAAATGCTGCTTAAACAAATGATTGGATATAAGATATAATGCCTGTCTTAAGGGCACATATATACCAAGTGAGAAGACAGATGCACAAAGCAACATGCACAGAATCTTCTAGAGGTAAGAAAGTTAGTAGGAGTATAATTTCATGCCTATATCAGACTATCTAATCAAGCTTTTAAAATATAAATAAATAAATAAATAAATAAATAAATAAATAAATAAATAAATCCCAACACTAACTATATACCAGTGTTTAAGTTGCGGTAAAGCAGTTAGATAAATAATGGGAAAACCGCTTCTTCTCTGTGCTTTCATAGTCCTGTATTTTGTACTTGTCTTTTAGTACTTTTAAGATATAAAATATGAAAAAATGCATCTATTTTTATGTGTATCTATTTCCTTTGGGCTGATCTGAAAGTGAAAATTTAAGGATTCTTTGGAAAGTCAGTTTGTGTTGGATGTGTTTGGATGGTGGGGCAAGCACGTGAAGGAGTGTTTCCTGAAGTAGACACAGGTGAATGGCTAAGGTAGATTCAATAAGGAATGTTTTGCTGAAGCAGACACAGGAGAAAAGATGTTCTGCACGTGGAAGGGCATGTGATTAAGAATTCTTTGCTAACAACACACATTACATTGTGTCCTTGACCTGCATTTGTTGAAATTCCAGAGTGAAATGCACCAAAAAAATTTCTGGCGGTGTGCTGCAGTTTCTTGCTGTTTCCTCAAACTCAGGCTGATTGGCAGAATAATGTCAGCTGAGACAGACTGACATGCTGAAGCAAGACATGTTCTGAGGCAACCCATGGAGGACATGTGATGTTTGGAGGGATATAAATAGGACTTGATGGACAGTGACAGAAATAAAGGCTAAGCTAGGCTTGCTTATAGAGCTCGCTGTGCAACTCTTGTTGGTCTCACATCTTCGCTGAGCTTTAATTTGCTGAGAGAGGCACAATCAAGAACTTTTTCTGGTGTTTCTCCCTGATCCCTCCAGCTGACCTGTGCTGAGCCTGAGGCCTGGTGTCTCTGCTAGGTAGTGTCACCCTGCTGATTTGTGTTTGTTACTCTGACTCTACCAAACTAGGTTGCTGATGTATCTGTGAAGTGTTTGCAAGTGGATCGAGCTACTGAAGCTAACTTGTGAATTGAACTGTTAATGTCCAGACAGGAGTTGCTCCAAAGAACCTTTCTAAACAGGTCCACTTCCCCTGTATCCTTTCTTTTCCACTACCTCTGGTAGGTGGTAGGTTATAAGGGAGGGTAAACATTTAAGAATCATCATTAAAAACAGGCTATCTTAGTTAGGGTTTTATTGCTGTGAACAGACACCATGACTAATGCAAGTCTTATAAAAGACAACATTTAATTGAGGCTGGCTTACAGGTTCAGCGGTTCCTTCTACTATCATCAAGACAGGTCATGGCAGCGTCCAGGCAGGCATGGTGCAGGCAGAGCTAAGAGTTTTATATCTTCATCTTAAGGCTGCTAGCAGAATACTGTCTTCCAGGGAGCTAGGATGAGGGTCTTAAAAGCCCACACACAGAGTACCAAACCTACTCCAACAAAGCCATACCTACTCCAACAGGGCCACATCTTCTGATAGTGCCACTCCCTGGGCAGAGCATATACAAACCATCACATAGATGTTTTTTAAAAATTAATGTTAACATGGATCTTTTGTTCCTAAAGTGTCTTCTGATCCATTTTTGCTAAACAGACAAAACAATTGGTATTTAGAGTCTAGTAATTCAGAGACTGTGATATATATTTATCCTATGTTTTACATTTTCCTGGACAAAAACATTACATACAGAACTGTTAAGATTATCCCTTAGCTTTATAAGAGGTTAGTCATACATAGGAATTATTTATTTCTGCCTTCTCATTAATTTGCATGCATCAACTTATCACGGGGAAAAAAGTACTTAAGTAAAACTCAGAACATAGCTCTAAAACCCAGGAGATACTAAAATGCTTCAAAAACAAAACTTTTACAGTAAGTACTATAATGCTGTTTTTTAAAGGGTATTTTGTATACAGTTTCACACACCAAAAAAATGCTGTTATTTATATTCTTTAGCCCAGTTGAACTTTCATACTTAAATACATTATTGAGGTGTAATAATTTGTAAGATGATAATCTCTGGGAAGAAAAAATTCTCAAAAGAGCCTTTATATGATGACTCCTCAATGGATACCATCAAACTGAACCTGAAATTATACTAAAAACGGACATAGCTATATAACAAATTAGAAAAAGATCATATTGGTAACTCAAACAACAAAGTCCATGTAAGCTTTGTATTTTAAGAACTGCACAAACAAAGTCAGTCTGCTTAGCACTTCTAATTTTATCACTAAGAAAATTGTTGGAGAATACTTATAGTGAATAAAATATATCTAATGCTAAAATAAAGTTTCATAATATATACATATATAACTCGATTATTAAGAGTAATACCTTTTTACAAATTCCAGACTTTGTAGAATTACAAGATAGCATCAAAACTAACTAAATATAAATACAGCTTTCCCCTGACATATCTATCAGAAGATAAAAAGCTGCTTTGTCCTAAGTATCCACTTAGAGGCTGTTTGTTCAAATATTTTACTTTTCACTATCAAACACTGTGAGGGCCAAATTATCCTGCAGGAAGCCCAGTCAATGATGTTTCAAGTGCTTGAAGAACACATACGAAGACTGGTTAAGAAAGAAGAAAAAGATATTACTGACAATTATATGCTTGCTCATTGATACCTAGCCTCACAATCTGTAGAGTTGAAAAAAATTTGTAAATAAGCTTTGAAAGATAACTTTAAAATGTTTGAAAAGACAATTAATATACATTACAGGTCAAATGAAAATAATAAATGAAGAAATCACAGTTGTCCTAATAATATATAGGCATAGTATTAGATAACGTTTTCTTTCTCCCTAAGAGAGATTGAGCTAACATGCCTAATAAAAATTTCTACTACAGAGTAGATATTCAACAAGTAGGATATTATTTTGAAAATGAGTACTTGTGGCTTGAGATAAGATATATAATTAGAGTATTATGATATATTGACTCAAAATGTGCTAAATCTCAACCTACTATACAAGTAGGACTAGTAGTAACAGTAGTTACATACAGAAATGTATAAATGAGTAAAATTTTTTCATGAAATGTAACAGTGGAGCATCTGTAAGCTGACATTACATATTTCCATCATTTCTTCTATGGAGGACTTTTTATTTAACAATAAGTATACTCTGTCAACAAAATGTTTATGTATTTAAGTTGTTCCACATACCTCTTAAAGAGAAACAAAAAGACTATCTTACACTCTTCCTAGTCTATATGATCACAATTAAGCACAAAGGGCTGTATTAGGAAAGCTTACACCTGACTGTTCCAGTACACCAACAATGACTAAAACATAAGGATGGCAGCAGCATCTAAAGAGTTGAGACAAGAAAAGAAAATCACCAACTGAGTTTTCCCTATTTAGTAATTCAAGGAAAACATAAGGATTCAAACTTGGTTGATTCTCAAAAGAACAGAAGATGTCTAAGTACAGATTTTTTGTGTTTAACATCTATTAATTTGATATATAAAGTGGTGTGATAATTTTCACACAAATACATTGTAAACTGATCAAATCAGGAATAGATTTTTAAAGTCAGTATGTCTGAGTTCAAATTCATTTCTAGAGTTCACTACAGTTAATATTCTACCTCACAAATCCATGTTTTTATTTTCCTTCTGTAAAAACTGGCAGCACCTTGCCTGTAGGTATTTGGCTAGAAAAGCTTAAATGAAAAGACATTTGCAAATACTCCATCAGTGAGTAAACATTCCTAAAATCCATTTGAAGATTTCCTTTTCTCCTTACAGAAATGATTATTTGGAACATACTAACTACATCAGTCATTCTTAAAGTATGATCTACAGACACAAGGCTATTACAATCATTAAAGGAGGTTCATAGGATCAAAATTATGCCCTAGAGACATAGGTGCCATATGAACTCTGAACACATTTTACACTGATATGACAAGTACAGTCTGTGACCAGGTCTTATGGAGGTTTATAATATCAGCTGCTTGAGAGAATGAAGCAAGTTTACAGTCTGCCTGGGCTAGAGACTGAGTTCAACATTAGCCTGGGAACCATAGAACTCTATCTCAAAATAAAGAAGAAAAAAGAGGTTGGGAATATAGCTCATACAGAGGACTTGGCTAGCATGTGTGAGATGGTTCAATTGTCAGGACAAAAAAGGAAAAAATAGGGGATAATGCTACCTAAAGCTGCTAATACCGTAGCACAAATCCTGGTGGTGCCATGAAGCTGAGTGCCTGGTAGATCTTTTTCTTCCTTCAATTCTCCTCAATACCATCTTGTGACTTTTGAAACATTCTCTCACTGTCTTGTAGGTTAGGTTAGGACCAGAGAGACCTGAGATCCACTATCTATCTCTAACACTACTCAAAAATCCAATGGAAAGTCTCTTCTGGGACTAAAGATAAATGATTTCAGTTGTGAACTAATGTAAGTTCAAAACCAAGTTACATGGTTCTAATATACAATGTTATAAGTTATAATTCTCATTCCAGGAGAAAAAATGCAAATATAAAAATAAATGGTCAGACCAAAGCAACACTGAAACCTAGCAGGGGAAACACCAAATCCTACAGCTCCATGTCTAGTATCTGGTGCTGATGATGGAATCATCCACACTCCCACTCTGTGGCTACAGCTTCTCCTTAGAAGACAGCACCTAGTCCCGGCATTTCCCACATTCTGGGCTTCCCAATGTAATCTAGGTTTTACTATCACAGTTCACACAGTGGACTCATCCGGGGCCTCCTTGCAGGGACTCTGGTCTTGCCCCAAAATTATCTGGCCTCAACAGGATACATTCTGTTGTAAGCTTGCTAGGTCTGGGGACCCTAGGCAACAGTTCTATCAAACTCTGTGTGCAGACAACATGGGGAGACCAATCTCCTAGGCAGTTTTTGACATAGAGACTCCCTCTGAGTAGCATTCTAAGGTAAGGTTTTCTCCTTTCAAAAGAATTTATCATTTCCTACTATGAACTTGCCCTCATAGCATCCTTCCTAAGGTTCAAGGGAGGAACACACAGTTCCTCTTTTAATATGATAACCTCTTCAATAGTCACAGCTACTTACTCAGCACTTACTTAGCAACTTGAAACTCCCGTCTTCCCTTGCTAAGTGACAGTTTCTCTACCTTACTGCTCAACTTTTTGCTTTGTCTTATTATAGAGCTGGATAAGAACAATAAGCAGTAAGCAACCACAGCACAGACTAAATCCTACCATGTCTTGAAACTTCCTCTGCAAACAAGTTATTTGTCATCATCCTCATCATTGTAATTCTTTCAAACCATCCCTATTACTTTCCCGTCCTCCTTTTTTTTTTTAAAAAAAAAATTCAGTCTGATTCCAAGGTTGATTGGTTTCTGGCCTGGGACTAGTGGCTGAGGTGCATATTTTACATATCAAAACAGACCTGGCCTACAGGTTCTCCCAGCACCCCTCAGTCACTATAAGGGCATACCCTGGCAAGGGGCTGGGCTGCCCTTCCCACAGAAGCTCCTCCTTATATAATCCAGCCACTTTGGAGTCTGTCTCTGTCTCTCTGCACTCAAGCCCTTTCCTCTATTTTTCTTTCCCCTTTCTCCTGGTCTCAATCCTTGGGACTAGTGAATTTGCTTGCCTGAGAGCAGCTTCCCAATAAACCTGCCTTTAATACAATTTAATGTGGTTTTAAATGGCTCATTTCACCAGTGGAGAAATAACCTATCAATGGTAGTGTTCTTTCTAGTACCTGAATATTTCCTATCAGTATGTTTAAGAAGGAAACACAGTATATGCTTTTGTAATTATGTAAGAAAAATATCAAGAAGATTACAAAATTTGACCCCAAAAAGTGATTTTATGACTTTTCAATACTTTCAAATAACTGACTTTATTTTTAAAATGACATTTTTACATATTGCTTAGTTCAACAACTAACAATTTTTGTTCTCTTTTAAAGATAATGATTAAAGACTCTCAAGACCTTTGTCTCAAGTTGTATTGATGAGCATTTAGCATTAAGGTTAATTTTTGGAAGCTTACTACTTAATTAAGACAATAGAATTCAAATTTAATAAATAATAAATGTATTTTCAAGAATGTTTGATGATCAACGTGTACTGATTGTCAAGCTGACAGCACCTGGAATCATGGAAGAGACAAACTTTTAGGCAAAAATATGAAGCTGTTTCTAAATTGGTAGCTACAGTGGGAGAGGACCCCAGGTGAATGTGGGTGGTGCAACTCTGTAAGCTGGAGTTCCAGGCTAAATCAATAGAGTAAGCACTCAGATACCCAACATTTGTCTCTTACTTGAGTGTGCAGTCAGCATTCTATCTTTTGTTGTCCTAATGGAATCAGAATAAATCTTTCCTTAAGTTGCATTTATCAAGTATTTGATAACGGCAACAAGAAAAATCCATTCTAGTTATTGTTATTATAAACTTGACTACTTGGTTCTCAGCAAATATTTAGAACTTCAAGCTAGAAAAGTCCTAAAGTGCTGTACAGCAGACCTTAATATCTCATTTTGTTAGGGATTTAGAAGGCCAAAATGCAAAGAGAAATTCACAGTGGAGCTTCACTCCTAAGAACTAACAGAGGAACTGGAACTGGGCCAGAGGCCATTTGTCTTACATTTTGGCAAAGAATACGGCTAAGTGAATATTAAAGAATTAAAATAAGTCCTTTTTCTTTTATTAAAAAGAAAAGTTGTTTTTGTTTATTTGCTTATTTGTCTGTAAGACTGAACTTCTCTACGTGGTCCAGGCTGGCTCCAAAATTGAGTTTCTCCTAACTTAGCCTCTCAGTTGCTGGGATTACAGGTGGTATGTGTTACTATACCCATCTTAATCCTAATTCTAAAGATGTGACAACTAAGCCTTACATAGATGAAGAAACTGGCTCAGTACCAAACAGAAAACTGAATGAAGAGGATAAAATTAGTACTGGACACTTTTACCTCATCATCACTTAATAAGAATAAATTCACATAACTATAGTGCTTTACTATCGACTGTCTTGTGATCTAAGACAATAACAATTTTCTTTGACTTAATTAAAAGATCCACATCTAAACCTTCATATATCAGGGACTTTATAACAAGTGCTTTTTCATTTAACATACACAAATGTGCAAACTTAGGATTGTGGTTGCATAGATCACAAAGTTTCAAGAGGCAGAGCAATTTATTCAAGTGAAACTGGACTGACCTCTAAAGGCTATAAAACTTTCTCCTATATCCCAGCTCAAAACCAAGCCATTTAAATACAAGAAGCACTGAAGATGACTGCCTTATCACTGTTAACCGCTTCAGATGCATTGTTCAGCCAGACAAATTGTGAAGCAGTTAAAGGCAAACTTAGTCTTGAGGCTGAAATTTCATTTACTGCCAACCAGAGTGTAAATCAAAAAGCTTTTTTATTTTTATTCACAAACCAAGGCTTTTTTTTTTTTAAAGTCACTTACGTGCTAGAAAAATCACAGAGCTTTAATTTGCAGCAGGTTGAAGCAGTGTATTAAGAATGCTAGTTACCAAGCACACATCCACTTGTCTGGGCTAGCCCATAGCCACATTCTTGTAGCAGGGTTAAACAGCAGTTTAGTCACCTCATAAGAAAGCACACTGTTAAAAAGGAAATCACTAATAATATTCTGGAACCAGTGGAATATTAAAAGAGATGTGGATGTCAAGATCAATTATCTACAAAACCCCTGTGAACAGAGTTTTAAAAATTGTATTTGTCACCAGGCTTTGCTGTGTTATAGTTTTCAATTGATCCAGCAACTCGGTAAAGCTTAATGCAACAAACAGCAACTAGAACAGTAACAAGTCCTGAGACTTTTTCCTATGGACATAATCTCATATGCTGATACCAAGTGAGCAATCAGAATTGGAACAAAAATGTCTGCTAGAAGGCTTCACTTTGGATCCATAAGTAATTAGCATTGAGAAATCCTTAGAATTCATCATGTGTTGATCAGACACACTGAAACCTTAAGTAACTCAAGTGAAGCTGCCTTACTTTCCCCGCCCCATTACAATCCCCCAAATGGTACTTTACATAGACAAGCTATCAGTCACTGACTCCCAAACGTCTACTGGAGTTCTACAAGTCACAAAAGGTTCCAAAACGAGAGGACTCTCCTCCCAAGAAGGGCCAGTTAAGCCTCTCATTTACAAAATCAGCTACAGATGGTAAGGCTCTCTGCCTAACCCTTATCTTAGTATAAACATGCTATCTTGGAGCCTAACCTAGACTTTTCTACTAGTTAGTTAAAAATACAAATAGATATTTAAACTTTTTAAAAATGCCTTTATTTTTTTTTAATTGAGTCAACTGTCTTGGTGCTGCTTTTCTCCCAACTGCCCACTTTTAGAATTCTCTGTACTAGTCCAACATAATTTATAGGTTTTGATTATCAAGACGGATTGGCCAACACAAAAGAACTTTAAAATTTTGCCATTTAAAATCTGTTTGACTTCAGTTTCCAAAAAGATTATACCACATAGACATGAAGAATAGAATTAGTAACATTTCCAAAAAGATGCACTCTTATTAGTAAATACAACATCATAATATTTTTGGACTTTCGCTATCTACTGACTCAGTTGAGTGCCCACTTGCTCTACACAATAAAAACGCAGCCTTATTAGTAGATCAGTCTGACTCGCCCCAGGGGCAGTTTCTCCACATCTGCTTAGAGAGAACAGTCAGTTTTACCTGTAGAAAAGAACTAGCTTCAGGAAACACATAGTTGACTGATAAGGAAGTTGAAGTCACAGAAGCCACTTGAGCTAAAAGGAGGATTCTATTTTAACTCTATTCTTTTACAGAAAGGCCAATAATGTTGTTACAAATGAAAGTGTTTGTTTCTAAATATCTCTGCTGCTTTAGTCATTTCATTGCTTCTGAGCCCCCTCTGGTGGAGGGCATTAGAGAGAATTAACATAAATATATAATCTAAAGATCAGGAAGAAGAAAAAGAGATCTGGAATGTGTGCAGAGTTTTTCTCGCTTCATATAACATAATCATTTAGAACTAGCTGATGAACATGTATCAATCATATGGTTACTTACAGTCTATAATTTAGTTATTCAATCAACACTTATTACACATCAAGCACTTAACAGGATACAGACAGCCTGGCCTTGGAGATTGGCTTTGATATTTAATGCTATTTCTCAGGGAAAATGTTCCATCTCATGAGATCTCAGTTTGCTCATCTGAGAAATGAGAATAATCTCTGCTGACATCAATAAAAAGATAAGTGAAAAAGTGCCTAGTATAGTACAATTGATTTTGTAACACACACACACACACACACACACACACACACACACACACACACACACCACACATTTTGTCTTTGCATCTACTCCTTTAGACATAGCAGGGTTGACTTGAAACTTTTTATTTACAAGGTCCAACTGATTCTTTCTTTAAAAGTCTAACCCTAAGAGACAATATTAGTATCATTTATGTGTTTTACACAAGCTTATGTAACCACACTTAACCTAATTAGGATGTGTTTTGAAACATACATAAAGCACCCTATTACTATATTACTTAATTTTTTTCTAAATCCAAGATATTCAAACTATGTTAACCAATGTTTATTAGTTATTCCTAAATGAACAAAGTAACTTTAAATTATATAAGTTAATTTCTCTGATATAACACTACACCACAAGTGATACACAATGGAAAGTGTGTTTGTTTATATTTATATTGCAGTTCTGAATACTTCTAAGAGGCCACCTCTAATATCATTCATTACTTGCTTATTACCAACATTCTAAAAGGTTTATGTTACAAACCATTATCAGAAGTTGAGCCTAGCCGGGCAGTGGTGGCGCACGCCTTTAATCCCAGCACTTGGGAGGCAGAGGCAGGCGGATTTCTGAGTTTGAGGCCAGCCTGGTCTACAGAGTGAGTTCCAGGACAGCCAGGGCTACACAGAGAAACCCTGTCTCGAAAAACCAAAAAAAAAAAAAAAAAAAAAAGAAGAAGAAGTTGAGCCTGGAGCTGGCAAAATGGCTCTGCATGCAAAGGCACTTCAATATCTGAGAACTACTTGGTGAAAGGAGAGAGGAGGTGCTCATACAGTGGTTCTCTAGCATCCATGCATGTGGTGTGGTGAGAGAGGAGGGGGAGAGGGGAGGGGACATAGCCAAAGACAGACAGACAGACAGACAGACAGAGAGAGAGAGAGAGAGAGAGAGAGAGAGAGAGAGAGAGAGAGAGA
>JANHMN010000004.1:38041464-38060925 GCA_030674055.1 Rhabdomys pumilio
AGAGAGAGAGAGAGAGAGAGAGAGAGAGAGAGAGAGAGAGAGAGAGAGAGAGACAGAATGAGAATACGATTTTAAAGACAAAAGTAGAGCCTGCTTGGGTTGTAAATATAGCTTAGTGGTATAAGCTTAGAGAATCCTTCTCTAGCATATGTGAGGCCCCAGGTTCAATTCCAAGCACCACAAAGCAGAATCTGCTATAAGTATTTCTTTTAGTTATTACGAGATGAGCAGCAGGAACTTTATGAGGTCAGGTAAGTCTACTTAGAAATCCAACTAAAATACATTTAACCCACCTGTAAGGCACATATACACACCCACACACCTGCCCTGTTCCCACAATTAAAGCTGCCTGTAATAGGATTCTATGTTTAAAACACTGCTGGATTACTACACAGAAAGAATACTCTGTGGTAGATAATTTTACCTGAGTTACATCCCCAAATCTAGAAAAACTCTCTTCATGGGTTTTTCCTCCTTAAAAGGAAAGTGAATGGGGAGAAGAAGAAAGAAGGAAAAAACAAGGTGGAGAGGAGAAGGAGAAGGAGGAAGAGGAGGAGGAGGTAGGGGAAAAGAAAGAGGAGGAAGAAGAGGAGGAGGAAGAAGAGGAAGAAAAAGGAGAAATAGGAGTAGGAAGTAGAGGTAGAGGAGGAAGAGGAAGAGGAAGAGGAGGAAGAAGAGGAAAAGGAGGAGGAGGAGGAAGAGGTAGAGGTGAAGAAGATGACGACACGACTACTAAACTGCACCCCATCACTTGTTTGGTGTTCAAGATAATAACTTAGATCATCTTCAGTCATTACTACCTACTTATTTACACACTGGTCCAAAAGTGTGCCTTCCACATACTTATCTCTAGGCTTTACCCACTCTGTAATTCTTGCCTGAGTGCTCCTTACTGTTCTCATCTATTATCTAGTTTATTGAGATGTGAGGAGCATTTGAAACGATGGAAGTGAATGTACTTCAAAACTCACACTAATACTCTTTAAACAACAGCAACTTCTCCCCTGTCCAGTACATGGTATCATTTGGTAGTTGACCACAGCTTGTGGCATTTGGATAGGACACTCCTAAGTAAGCACTGTTTATTCAATTAGTTCCTAAGCAGAGGACTATAATCACAGATGGGAGCTGAGTCTATGGAGGCACAGGCAATGACAAAGGCAAAGATTTTATGTGGGTAGGCTAAGAAGCAGAACAGAGTAAGAAATCAAATCTCTAGATCTTCAAGGGAAACAGTCTTATATGACAAGTCTGTCACTAAAGAGGTAGCCTTAGGAGAGACAACAGCAGTGCTTTGGTGAATGCAATAGAGTTGCTGTCTGAGAAGGGAAGAGAGTGTAAAACCAAATAAGGAGGAATTAAACCATAACTTCTCTATGTCTTCCAAATCATGAGTAACTGTGACAAAGAGTCACAGAAAATATGTGTCAACATAAGATGATTCCTTTGGTACACAGATGTCATATCCTTCTTTGTATGGACATGGACTTCAAAGCCACTCTGCCAGAATCTTGTGTCTGCTAATAATTATGAGACAATTCTCCCAATTTAATCTGTAAGTCATAAAAAAGCTGCTCTTTAAACACGGTTCAACCAGTCTGTCAGCCAGCACACCTATGTGATGACCATCTACTAATCTACCTATAATAGATAGTAAGCTTGTTTTAAATAGATAAAAAATTATTATTTGTATGCTTAACTATGTTAAGTAAGTGACCACATTGTGCTAGGAACTCAGCTAAATGATGGGAAAATAGCCAAAGGTGAATAGTTTCTACTGAATAGTTTAATAGAGTAGGGATTTTAACAAAGTGCTGGCTCTTTTTTATTTTACTACACATTACCATTCCACAGACAAGAAAATAAAACTCATAGTCTCCTAAGATCTCAAAGCTGCTAAAAACAAGAGTAAATTCATAATATAAGTTGATTCCTAGCTTTTCCTAAATGATGTCATTTTCACATGCAATGTGAACTATCCTAGCTACATGTGGAACACTAAATTGTGAAGAAAAAAAGTTCAATCTAGAGACTTCACTTGATTACTGAAGTACAGAATTGTATTTTAAGGCATTAAAAAACATGAAAGAAATAAGGAACATTTCTCTAACTGAAAATCAAACTTGAATGTATGTTTCTGATTATACATTCGGATCTCCTCTCCCAGAGGAGTTTTCATACCATATGAATAACCAAATAAAGATATGGGGAAAAAAAGTTTTGTCACCAAAATTCATTGCAAATAATAAAAAATAAACCAGGTATTCAAGTTTAAAATGTATAAATCTCTAATAATTTATATCTTATAATATCAAATTCTTACTTGATAATGTTCTGTGGAAACATCTCTTGAAAGGTATTCACCCATTTATATTAAATGGGTGAAAAAGCTCTATCTGGGCGCAGTGGGTTCAGGTTATATAAAAGCAGCAGTGCTTATTTTATCTCCCCACAAAGTGTTGCTGAGATAATTACTGCTGACAGCTTTATTCAAGGTTCATTTCACTTTTTCTGCTATTTTTCTCTGGCTAGAAGTTCAACAGAACCCATGGGAAGCCACACCCCTCACACCTGTTAGGTTTCTTCATGTTACTGAGGGCCAGTATGGACATGTCACTTCAAATTAGCATTGTACCAGGGCGCTAACTGTGACAATTACTTATCACAGGTTTAATGTAAAAAAAAAAAAAAAGTTTCTAATTCACCACAAAAACAGTGTCACAAAATGTAATTTAAACCTACAAAAGCAGGTTGCATAAAAGCATCCAGAAGAGTCACAGCATAGGTTCCCAGGGTTAGCTTTATGTAGCATTTGAATTATGCAAGCATGCTATAAAACTGAAAACATTTCCTTTTAAAGAAAAACCAAAGCAAAAAGGTAAACAAAAGGAGCTGGCTTGCTGGGTAAAAATGCCTGCTGTGTAATCATGAAAAGCTCAGATCCCATGCACCCACATAAACTATAGCCTCCTTGGCCTGCACATATGAGTCAAGTGCTGGGCGAGAAGACAAGCAACCCAGGGGTCCACTGGCCAGGATAGCTGAAATAGAAACCTGGTCTCAAAAGAAACTGAGAAAGAATTGAGGACAACATTCAGATGTTAACCTCTGGCTTCTACATGCACATGGTGGGCACATGTGTGCATATACTCAAAGCAGAGTTGGCAATTACATTTTACTATCCAGCAATGGAAATAAACAGTTAACTTTTTATCATCTCCACTTGAATATGTGATTAATTTTTGTTAATTTTTTTGTAGCAAATGGCTTAAATTCAATAGTGAAACTTTCAGCTAAAGCAAAGTAGCTACATCTAAGCTTTTCAAAAGAAAGGCAGAGTTTTATACCACTAAAGAGGAAACAAACATTGTTCTGGCTTGAAACCACTTGCAAAATAGAAAATTATTCCAGAGTAGACATTAACGTAAAACAAAAACTCACATTCTTAAATATATTTCAGGCTAGTTATTATAAGCCTCTCTGTTTCAAACGCAAAATAATCTCAGAATTATCCAACGTCTAAGAAGACCTGGGATGTTGGAGGTGGTTAATATGGACTGCTGTGAGGCTAATTGTGGATCTTCAGTTAATTACTTTCTGCTGATGGGGGATTTAAAAAATAAATAAAATAGTCTTTTATTCCATTTTTTCTTCAATTTGAACTCAAGAAAACACAGAACAATAAAGGCTATCTAAAGTTCATTATTTGCTGCTATTTAAATGATAAACCAAAATCTGGGACATTTGTCTAACTCATAACCAATGCTAACATCAACTAGCAAAATAAGTGCAAACAGATTTGCATTTGCCACTATGTGTACAATTTTATTAACAAATGCCCAAGGTCCATTGTCTATTACATGCTCAAAGGTAAAAGAAATTCAGTATTTATTACTCACCTCCCCACCCCACACAGAGGCTGGAGGGTGCCAGCCAGAGTTAATGGAGTTTGGCATTGCAACAGACTCCAAAAGCACCAAATATGCATCAAAAGCCAAAGAGAAAATAACACTGAGCTGGAAATTCCATAAAGGAAATTGTTTGCAGAAAATCATTTCTACTGCAATGAATTAGTTTATGGTAATCTTGATATGGCAAAAAAATTAGCATACTAACAGTTTGACAAATTTTTAATACCATTATACATAAGAAAGGTATGCCAGAAGTGTAGGATATTTTAAAAGAAAAATTTTATTTTCTAGTAGTAAGTCATTTATTAACAAAAGCTTATAAAATCAACATAGAAAATCAGAAAATGAATCCAGGATCTAAGGAAAAATGAGCTCTTTATCTTATTCTGCAATCACACGATCTTCACAGGGAATTGTGCCAAATCAACTAGAGAGTTGCTTTTACTTCAAGTTGATTCTTCAATTTTTTTTTTTTTGACAAAAGGTTTGTATTAATGCAAGAGCCTCATTATGTTAGAGGGCTACTGTATTAATTTGTGGTCACTTCAGCTCATCGTAAGAAAAGAACCTTTCAAATATGCAAAGATACAACTTAAGTCTGCTTTATATGCATGAAGAGTACCAGCCAGCTATCTGGCACATGTCTAGTCAATAGTAGATGCCATTTACCCCTCAAACACTGTGAAAGTCTTTGGATAGCAAATATAGGAGCTCTCGATATTTTTTCAGCAGTATCTAATTCCTTGGCAAAACCCAGGCAGTTATGCTAATAACTTTGGTCTCCACACATGAACACAGTTCTGCTAGGTCTTTACTCCTGGCTTTTTCTCTTAAGAAGAACAGAATTTAAATTAACTACATCAAATTAGAAACATCAACTAAAGAGAAATGAGAAAACCTAATTTCACCTGGCTAATTAATCCCTCCTAGCCCATTGCAGTCAAGTAAAAATTTTCCCCTTCTGCTTATCCCCAACCCTTATTTGTGAATCTCTAAAATTTCTGTTATCCAAGACATGGAAGCTAGAATATACCTTTTTAGTAAGAGGGCTTGCCTAGCATGTACAATGTTCCTGGTATTGTTGTTTAACTAATATAAAGATTCCTAGGTTTAAGTCATGGTGTGCGTGTGTACGTAAGTGCGCGTGCACATTGTACTTTAAAAGAGCCACAAAGTTGGTTGTATCTATACTCAGATACCAGATTCCAAGGTCCTTAAAAACACAGTACTTAGTTAGATACCACAGGTTTAACAGGTTGCTTTGGACAGCCTAATTAATATAGTGTTTAATTTCCTTGCCAAGGCAAAACAGAAAAGACTTCTAAAAAGAAATACGTGGCTTAAGTAGTTATATAAAGCCTAGAAAGTGGGGCTGAAGAGATGGCTCAGCGGTTAAGATCACTGACTGCTTTTCAAGAAGTCCTGAGTTCCAAATTCCCAGCAACCACAAAGTGGCTCACCGTCATTTATAATGGGATCTGATGCCCTCTTCTGATGTGTCTGAAGAGAGCAATACAGTGAACTCACACGTAAAATAAATAAATACATCTTTAAAAAAAAAATAAAGCCTAGAAAGCATTCTAAGTAAGATAAATACTAAAAACTATTATCCAAGTTCCAAGTTCAAATAACCAACTAGTCTAAGTGAAAAGTGTTCCAACAAAACTAAAGAAAATGGCATGTCAAGTTTAATTCACTAGTCATTTATAACTTGAAATAACCAATCAAAGTAAATCAGTATAAGCTACTCAAATCTAATATTAATGTAATTTAAACATTTTTTCCACTGATGATAATGGTATACTAGTAGTTCTATATTTAATGTTACTACCTATTATCTTTATATTCTAAAATAGTTTATCTTTGTAGACTTCATGGAAATTAGTATAATTCGAAAGTTATATCATATTGATTTTGTTGGGGATGACTCCAAGTTTCTAAGGGTGAATAATACAGCTAATAAAAATAAATACAGTTTAAATGAAGTAATAATGCTTTCACCAAGAGTCAGAGACTATCTACTGAAAACACAGTTGTTAAACCTCCCTTTGAGTCATTGGTTAGGGGAGTCCAAGAGACTCCTCAAATCATACAGCCACTGTCATTGCCTTTGTTACCTAGTAGAACTTGAAGGTAAAACCCTTTGCTGAAAAAAAACAAATACTTCCGACTATGGACTTGGAGGACTCAAACCACAACTGACCAGGAAGCCTCTTTCTCTAAGGTTTAGCTCTCAGTGTTCAAAGGTCCTATGTAAGCTCAAAGAAAGTTAAAAAAAATCAATAGTCCCACCCAGTTATAAAGCCTATGAACAACACCATGTCCAGAATATCAAGATGGCCACGAGAGTGCAATAGTGGTACTTCTATCTCGAAGGTAACCAACAGTTATCTACTTGGACTTAAGGCCCACCATGAAGGAAGAGGCAATTTATTCTACATTTAGTCAGTATCCATGAATGGTAAGGTCACAAACCCTAAAATAAAACATATTACTGACATTTTCTTAAACCAGTATAATTTCTAAATAAATTCTACATACTTATTCTTATATTCACAGAGAAGTCTAACTCTTAGCCCTCAACAAGGAAGCTTCTTTTTGCAGCATACAAAGACTATTACATAAATCCAGAACTAGTCAAACATCAGCAACAATAGACTGTAGGGTGTGCAATACCAACTAATACATCTACACCACAACCCTTACACTTAAGGCTCAGAAACATGGGAGAAGAAATTATAAGAGTCAAAGAATTAATACCTTCTATATATGACAGGAAAGCTGTACTCATGAAATCTCAAAAATATGATCATCTACACGATACCTGTACAATGATATGCCAACAGGCCTTACCCCTAGATGAGGAGCTACAAGCAATAAATGGAGTTTGAGAGAGGGAAAAAAAAAAAAAAAGTCACGGGGCAGCAGTGGCGCACGCCTTTAATCCCAGCACTTGGGAGGCAGAGGCAGATGGATTTCTAATTTTGAGGCCAGCCTGGTCTACAGAATGAGTTCTAGGATAGCCAGAACTATACAGAGAAATCCTGTCTCGAAAAGCCAAATAAATAAATAAATAATCAGTCTTCCCCCAGGATGAGTTACCTGATAGGTGATCCAATTTCCATTAATCAGCTCTAAATCCATAAACATACGAGCAACATTGAATGGACTCAGCATGATACACACACACACACACACACACACACACACACACAAGCGCGCGCACGCACGCACGCACGCGCGCGTGTGTGTGTGTGTATGTGTGTTTGTGTGCATGCATGTGTTTGTAAGACAATTTTTTAAGAAGTCACAATTGAGAGGGAATAGGAGGGACACAGGGGTAACTGGAGTTGGAGAAGGGTAAAAATTATATAAACCTATTCATGTAAGAAATATTCAAAATTTTTTGAATAAAAAAATTGAATTAGTATAGAAATTGTATAACCATGTATGTATTAGGGATAAACATCTATCATACTTAAAACATTTCACACAATCAGAAAATGCTATCAGAAAGTGCTATAGTCTTATCAAAGTACTCACTAAAGATGTAAAGACTGAGCAGCATAGGCTTTAGCTTGTACATGAGAAAAATAGTATGCACCATGTTAATTTTTCCTTCTTTTATTCCTGATAGTTCTGCAAACTTCCTTATATTTTGAACCCATTAAAATTTTACAAGAATTTGCTTCTTTTCATTAATACTTCTTAGTGAAGTCAACCTTTTACTATTGTGTACTATCTATATTTTCAGGTTAGGGCACTGAATACTATGTTGCCTGCTATTAATATAACTATACCCTCTTTTGACTTCCAAACTTCTATTCTCATTATTTATATGTCTCAAACAAACATCCCAGGAATAGTACTTTATTTCATAATTAATTTTAATTTTAGAACCCATCACCAAATTAAACACAAGAACCAGAGGGCCATTTCTCTGCCTATCTATGTGTATTTGCTTATGTATTGCTTCTCTGTTTAACTGTTACATACACATACATACAATAGGCTTTTATAGTAAACAAGCAAAAAGCAAAATCCTTAGAGACAATCGTGTTTTTTAAAAGTATTTTGATATTAGGAATAAACAGAATTTTATTCCTAAGTCAGATATTTTTTTGTTTAAGCACCCAATCCTGCCTTATTTTTATTTATTTATTTATTTATTTATTTATTTATTTATTTATTTATTTGCGTTAATTTGACAGATCTCACTATATAGTTCTGGCAGGCCAGGAATTCATTATGTGGACCAGGGTAGCCTTGAACTTGTGATAATCCTCTTGCCTCTGTCTCCCTGGTACTAAGATTACCATGTCTGCTTCTGATGTATTAATTTAAGTTAATGTTACAAATTTCATAAAAAAAGAAAGGTGTTTGCAGAATTAATTCTTAATATAGAGAGATCACTTATGTGCACAAATTATAAGTTCCATTTTCTTAGTATTCATGTATGTTTTCTCAAAAGAAAATTTAAATTAAAAAAAGGAAAAAAGCGAGGCAGTGGTGGCAGATGCCTTTAATCCCAGCACTTGGGGGCAGAGGCCAGCGAATTTCTGAGTTTGAGGTCAGCCTGGTTTACAGAGTGAGTCCCAGGACAGCCAGGGCTACACAGAGAAACCCTGTCTCAAAAAACCAAAATAAGGAAAAAGAAAAATTAGCTACTAAGGAAGGATTCACTTCTATTCCTTTTCAATATTTATTTGTAAAACTGTATAATACTATTTTGTAAATCTTCACTTGGCCTTTGACCAAGAACAAAAAAGTCCTACCTGAATAAATTAAAATCAAACTACCCAAAACAAACCAAAGACCAACCAACCAACAACAACAAAGCCTCCAAACCAAACGAACCCATTACTAAAAATATAACAATTAAGAAAAATAGAAAACATGAATCTGACTAAACAGTTAACCCTTTCAGGGTTGGGATGAATAATTTTGTAACATGTAATAACAATGTAGTAACATGTCTTCTTTCAAAAAATGAAGTGAAATTTATAAGAAAATAAAGATGATGAGCATAAATATAAGGTTTATTTTTAAAGGTAATATTGCAGTTGACATTTTGAAATGTTTTATTAACTGAAATCTGTTTTAATTTTAACTATTCTACTTCACTTGCTAAAAATTTACATATTAATATTGTAGTGAATCAGATAATTTTAGAGTTAGGAGAAATCTTGAACTTGGAAAAGGGAGATGGTTAGGAATATGTAAGACCCCAACATCTGATACTCTTTGCTATACATTTAAAATTCATTGTCTTCCAAGGGCTAACATTAAAGGTGTGCACCAACATGCCTAGCATAAGCATATTCTATAGTACAATTCATTTCTTTACTAAGGAAACCAGTGTATTAGACTTAGTCATGAATTATAGAGAGAATATAGAATTATGAGTCTGCATGGTTCAATGAAACACACCTCTTTTCTACAGTCATCATTCGAGACATTCAAACACAAAGATTACCATCATATAATACAAAAATCTCCTAAGTAGTGTCATTTGAACTCTTCCTTAGCTAAAGTGACATTATCCAAATTGGACTTTTTCTAATTTCCTAGCATTAAGTCGTTAATTTGTCTAGGGGGCACTTAACATACATTGCTGTGAACAACACACAGCAATAACCAAATGATCAAGTTGGATAAACCATCTTTTAGCTTTATGAACTTAAGAAACATTCATCAAAGTTAGCTCTTTGAGGCTTAAGAAAGACTACAAGGCATAGGAAACTGAGAGGTAAAATGGCAATGAGCTACTCTATTCAAATAGGAAGCCTTCAGGGGATTCTGTTTGATTTCCTGGGGAAAACCCTGATTGTATTAACTGTGCTAACGGGGAATGGTGGTAGGTGCAACAGTGCACAAGGGACAAACATAAAGTTTCTTCTTCAGTCTACTCTCACCTTACATTTTTTCATTATTTATTCATTTTACATTCCAATTTCTGGTTCTGCTCCTATCAGTCTCTCCCTACAACAGCGCCTCCCCTCATTGTACCAACCTCCTCTTCTGCAAGAAGGGGGAGGCTCTCCCTGTAACCCTGCAAATCTTGCTTGAAAGTCTAGTTGTCTCCATTATCACATACTGCCTCTGTACAATAAGGCTCCTTAATATCTTCTTTTATATTACGTCCATATCATGTTATTTTAATACCTGATACTATCTTTAACAGTTACCAATTTTACTCAGTGTTACTTTTACTGATTTCATCCCTGCAGAACCTCAAGTACCCAATAACGCAATATTAAGCTTCAAGCAACAATGTCAAGAAGACAGGATGATAGGACTCTGCTGGATTATATTCATTCAATGCAACTGTGGCATTTGAAGACTAACATTGCATTCTGTAGTTTGAGGTTTGATTAGATGTAAAAGTTCCTCACTGATAAAAGGACATACAGCACCAGGCTGGTGTACCTGAACCAAGGGCTATGAAGTTCTTCTCCAAGAGGTTTGTTTTTCTGGTAGACAAGTTGAAAATAGATTTCTAACAGAGCTACAACTTCATAACATTCTGGTTACAAACCTCTGCACTTCAGAGCTCCATGAGGAGTTTAGGTACTTATACACTAGGCAGTAGAGAAATACTACTTAGAAGTAGTATTCCTAGGTTTAAAGCAGGTGACTAATATGGTATTCGTGTATTAAGCAAAAACATTTTATAACCCACAACAACTGGTAAGCAGAGTGAGTGAAGCAAGAAAGGGAGACATGAATCAGGAGAAAGTGATGAACACTGGAAATACGGAAGAAAGAAAACTACAAGGGAGGCAGATCAAGAGAAGGGAAGCGCCAGAACTGAAGTCAAAATACTTCCAGAATTTGTTTGCATTATTCTTAGATCAGAGTAAAATTTAGACAGGTAGACTCTTCACTAGCAGGAGCCTGTTGGGAATAATGATGAAAATTTTCTCCATTTTACATTATGAAGCATGTTTCCATCATGCTAACTTATTTGAAATGTACATTAGCTAGTTTTAAAAATGAGAAATTGGTGTTTGTAGAGATTTATTTATTAAGTTCCTACTATCTAACAGACAGTATGAGTACCATAGAGATAGCATAGTGATGATTTAAAAAAAAAAAAAAATCCTTTTAAAGGCTGGAGCTATATAGTCCAGCACTTGTTTAACACACACAAAACTCCTGGTTTAAATTACAGCACACGTGAGAGATGCATTCTAACAGAGGATAAAAATAGGTGACAGATTATTTCAAAACAGGAAATAATCGTATATTAAATATAAAATCATCGCTGATTTAAAAAACAATGAATTAGTAATTTTAATGAAAAAGTAGCTGAGTTAACAAGTTACAAAATGTAAATTATACAGGAGATATGGAAAAGAATAGGCTCATGGATGATGGGACATTTAAAGAAATAGCCAAAGACTGGAAATGATAGAGAATAGGGATGGGAGGCAACAGTACAATGAACTGAAATAAGAGTCAGAATATTCAATAAGCCATAGTCAATAAGGTTAAGGAGTTTGCCCATTGCTTGAGATGGTTTAAGCAGGTAGATATATTGGGTAGAGTTTTATAATTTTTAAAAAATATTATTCTGATGTTGTATGAAGAATTACCTAAAAGGAAGAAAGAATGACACAAGAGCTTACTTTGAAGACTTCCTCCAAAATAAAAGTTTCCAGGTTCAATAAATTGGTAGTGTGCATTAGAAAAAAAGCAGTAGAAGCAGACAAACCTGGAAGAATATGTAGAATTCAGACATCCTAGGAATTGAGATATGTACCAAGGATAAACTTCTAATTTACAAATGGAATCAGGACAGATGGTGGTATGAAAGTAGAAAACTTCAGAAGAGGATTGGGATTGGCTATGGCCAAGTAGTATATGAATTCCATTTTTATTATGTTGAATTAAATTCTATTATGCTTAACTTAACATCTTTTAGGATATATATAGGGAGATGTTAAGAAGGTTATTGTGGAGTTAAAACGGGAAGATTGAGCCAGAAATGTAAATTTTTAATCATCACATGGATGACAAACTTACAGGCATGATAAGAATATCAAGGGACAGCATGCTGAGTTGAATGAGCAGATGGACATGAGTTCTAAAAGTACTCCAGTGTTTAGGGGTAAACAACAAGGACTTGCAAATGAAAGGAAAAATAGGAGGAAAGAACCAAACATGTGGGGAACTTGTAAGGGGCTTGGGCAGGAAGGTAGTACCCTCTGCATGGAAGGAAGAGTAATTCAAGAAGGAGCTTTCAAAACAGTCAAAAGTTGCTAGAAATATGCCAAATATCACAGAACGGAAACTATCAGAATGGCCGGCCCCTTCCCCACCAAGAGAATAAACAGTATAGAGTATGACAACAAATGACATATATTAAAATACATATGTACTTCACAACTGTAAAGTTAAACAAAAAGGAACGAATTGAGAGAGTTATGGATAAGACAAATACTAAATACTATGAGATTCCACTGACTAATGTCTGAAACCAGGCATGAGAGTCTGTACATCTATCCTTTGGACAGAGCAGACATGAGTGGTGCTTTTGGGATGTACGGCATGTTTTCTTCCTTAACCAGAATGTTGGTTATATGGGAATACTCCTGAAAGTTCATCAACTTAAACATTCATGATTTTCATTGTATTTTTTCTGAAAGTATAATTTAATAAAAAGTTCTGCGGGCACTTTATCTTGCTTTGTTTTGTCAATACTGGCCAAATAAACACATGGTTTCATGCATGTTAGGCAAATGATACGACCAAATTATATCCCTGGCTACCAACTCCCTGAATATACATACAGTAACTATTTTGTTTTTAATGTAGAGTCTCAAAAAAATTTTTTTTGAGAGAAGATATGTATTTTGTTTGGCCATGTGGAGGACAGAAGAGAATGTCGAGTGTCTTACTCTATCTCCCTCTTACTCGTTCCTTAAAGACAGGATCCTTCAATAAATCTGAAGTTTAGCAATTCAGCTAAAATAGCTGGCCAGTGTGCTCCTAGAATTCCCCTTTCTCTGCTTTAAATGCTAAAGTTAAAGGCACAAATATCCATTCCTCTTTTTTTTTTTTTTTTTTTTTTTTAAACCTGGGTGCAGGGCTTCAAGAGCAGCAGGTTTTCCTGTTTGCACAGTCAGCACGCTAACACACTGAGCCACCATCTCCCCTGGCTGCATTTTGTTTGCTCTCTTTTGTTTTAGTAGCAATAAAAAAATTTAATCTGATATCTATTAATTCTAAAATCCTGGGAATGAGATGTTCTTAAAGACATGGTAATGGATAACAAGATTTTCAGAGATAATTAAATGGATAATCACAGCCTGAAAAATACATCACTTAATACAATAATATAATTTACTCTCTTTTTACTTAAAATAGCAAAGTCAATAAGATAAACACTGAACACTACAAGGTAACACAGTGTTAATAAAAGTCAGCTATGTAATGTTGAAAAACATAACAAAACAGATCGCTAGCTTTCAACGGTACACCACACGAAACTGACTACTTTTTGTTAGGTCAAATTGCTCTTCGGAGTCGTCAATTTTGTCTTATCCATAAGTTCATTTAACTGCCATGGTTCATCAGCAATTAAGAATTTAAGAACATTATCTTCAAGTGTTTTTCGTCTCAGATCTACAGAGTCTCTATTTAGTCCATTCTACTTGCTTCCTGTTTAAGTATGAATTAAATTTAAATTTAGAAATGACATTTAAGACTTTTGTATTTCTGATTAGATTTGCACATTGAATTTGGAGTTAGGAATCCTCTTTTTCTTGCAGGAATGGGATAACTTTTCATTGTCATCAACTACACAATATGATTTCTAGCACTCAGATTTCTCCCGTTTATTCACTGTGACTGGGATCCTTGCATAAGACAATTAGTTTGCCAGGTTCAAATGTATAGAGGGAAAATACTGGCTTCACATGACCTCAATGAGCTTTGCAGGTAGAACTCTATTTTCTTCCATTATTTCTTAACTTACTCTCCTTCCTACTGCTTTGCATCACCACAGCTATTCTGAATTTGAAGCAAATCATACAAATTACTGATTTTAAAAGTATTCATTTTGGTTATTTTACTATTGAAAATAGTAAGATTACATTTCTAAGAAAGTATACAAATTAAGCTATCTGCCTCTAAATCAAAGCAACAGTTTTCAAATGATAATAGTATGCAAAAATGATACATAACACTTACTGAGACAAAACAACTAGTGTGATTAGCCTGCATCTCAGCAGCTTATCTGTTATTCAGGTGGCTAAATCTATCAATACTAATATCTAAATCAACTTGTTACGTATGGTTGAAGAACATGTAATGGTTCTTCAAAGTTTATTTGTAATATAAGTCCTGTATTTCTAACCTGTCATAATTAATTCAGTCCTCTTGCACTTTGAAATCTCCACAATAATAAGAACTTTATCAGGCTGGTGTTGGTATGAAGTGCCACAGCAAACTGAAATCCCACTGGGAGCAGTGCACAGACTTCTCCTCTAAGCAGCAAAAAGCTGTTATCATTTTCTGAATTACAGGAACTATAAAAGGACACTCTACTCAAGCTGCCGCTGAATGTCACCTGAAAAGCAATCACAAAAGGGCTCTGTCTTGGCTTATCTCTGAGCTCTGTCACTACGGCAACCAGCAGGGAATAAGTATCTGTGGGTCTATGAATTTCAGAATCCCATAAAAGCCAGGGCTAAAAAGGCATGTGCAGCCTCTCAGAGATTGACTGCATTAATACATTAGCAAATACTGTGAAACACTGGATAAATGTCAGCAATTATGGAAAAAGCGTCTAATAACGATATTCGTTGCCTGTCAAAACCCCATGAGGTTTGATATGTAACTGCCACTCAAAGCTGTCTGTAATTTTATCTCTTTTATACATCTGAATCCACATCATTCAAATTTGTACTTTTGAAAGTAATAAACTGCAAAAGCAGTTCATTCCATGTTGATCATAACTGTCAACAAACATACAATAGAAGAACAAAAAGACTTCCATTGGCTCTGGGAAGAATCTGTACCAATAATTGCTGCTGGATATTTATTTTTTAAAAACTATTTTCTACATGTAAAATATTAAACAATGTCATGACATAGAATAGCAATTGATTTGACTACTGATAAACTCAGTCTGGGCTCAAAGGGCTCCTTGCATGCACAGGTGTTGCTTTTACGATTAGATAGAACATTTCTAAGAATCTATAGCTAATTAAACAAACTATACACACCATCTTTTCATCATATCATAAAATCCTATAGAATTTTTTTTTATCCCAAACTGTTTATGATTCTGTTTTTCACTATCTTTCTTCAACACAGAAGTCCAGGCGATGGATAATATCTAAAGCCCTAGGTCTAAGAGTGTCACGTAATAACCCTGGGACTACCATTCTTCACATTCATATTTTCAGTGCTCAAGGAAAATACTTGTTAAGAAATCTTATCACATGTGTTACACCTGCTCAAATGCACTAGACAGCGTGTTAACTTGCAAACACAAATGCCAGAGATTAAGTGCCACACATATGTACTGGAAACAACCTTCTAGAACAAGGTCAAGAACAGCTTCCAGAAAGCATTTTCTCAGTTAATAGATAAGAAATGCCTAGTTTCTAAACAGAAAGGGGGGCATCTCTAAAACAAGAAATTTTATATACAGAAACAGTTACCCAGCAGTTTTCTCCACTAGACATCCCATATCTCTGACATTTATAAATATCTACCTTTACTGAAGTGTGCTGGCTAGTTTTACATCAACCAAATATAAACTAGAGTCATTAGGGGAATCTCAATTGAGAAAATGACCCCACCAGACTGGCCTATAGGCAAGCTTTTGGGGCACTGTCTTATTGATGGGTGTGCCCACTGTTGGTGGTGCCAGTCCTGGGCTGGTGGTTCTGCATGCTGTAAGAAATAAGCAAATCATGAAGATCAAGACAGTAAGCAGAGTTCCTCCATGGCCTCAGCTTCAGTTCCTGCCTTAATTTCTGGCTAACTTTTCTCAGTGACAGTCTGTGACCTGAGAATTATAAGCTGAAATAAAGCCTTTCTTTCTCATGTTACTTTTGGTCATGATATTTTATCACAGGAAGATATGTGATCTAGGCTTAGCCTTCATAGCTTCATGCAGTGCCCACTCAGGAAAAAAGGATCCAGCTACCTGGCCCTGGTGACTTTCTAGAACCTTAGAGCAAGCCTTCATAACCTGTAAAATTTGTTGTTGTTGTTTTTAGTTAGAGTCCTACTATGTAGCTCTGGCTGTCCTGGAACTCACTGTGTAGACCAGCCTGCCCCGAATTCACAGAGATCTGCCTGCCTCTGTCTGCTAAATGCTGGCATTAAAGAGGGCAGCAATGTATCCAGCTGTCCATTTGCATTTTTAAGGCTTGTAAAAATCAGCAGGATATGGAGTATGACCAACTTTTGCTAGCTTTGAACTATAATTTGGCTCTCATCCATAGCCTCACTATCCTCTACCTGCCTAGACCACTAAACTTAGGAAAAGATTTCATTAGACAGCCTCGTTGGAGAAGGGGGGCATGGCTGTGACGACCTGTCCAAAGACTCTTTCACAAGCACCTACCTGTCTTTTAATTAAAAATTGTTGCATTGAGTTTGAACTTTTACATCCTAGACATGTTCTTGCCCCCAAATACCTTTTCTATTATTCTAGAATAAAGTGTTCTTTAATTGCACCAATCTCTTTAACAATCATATAAATGCAAGTCTTTGTCAACTTGATACATTTCCATTCTCTTTGGGTAAATATGTGTAGTTGGTACTGTTTTTTTAATTTTCTAAGAATCTGCCACTGTTTCTCACAGTGGTTACTACAGTACATTCCTATATGACTATTCATCCTCTGTGATGGCAATGCTCATTTCCAATATTATACTATTTCTCTCTAGAAGAGGTATGTGTGTATGTGTGTGTTTTCTCCTCATTAATTTTGTCTTTTCATTTAAATAGTTGGGAAAACTCATAGTATGTATAATATCTATTTAAAGCTGATTTCATATGTCCTCTGATTGATATCTTTCCTTTTTGTGGTTCAGACTGCTTTCCTTTACAATATGCCCAGTAACTTTTCATTGGATATTAGACTATGTTTTGCCATTGACCTGTCTATCAACTTGCCTCTTTTGAGCTTTATTTTGAGCTTCAACAAATGAAATTCTCAAGCAGTCTTGAGTTTAGAGCTAGTTTCCTCCCTCTACTAAGGTGTAAGTCTTTGATGATATCTGTTGAATGCCAGGTGTATGCAGGGAGGCATCTGGCTACACTAGGTAAGCACTCAAAACCCTTTCCAGATCTTTATCTGGCAGCCAGTTTTTGCTTAGCCTTCTGAACATCACTCAATAAATACAAATGGGTATTTGGGAAACCACACAAACCTTCTTGGCTAGTATTCTTACAAAATTTAGCTGTGGTGCTCACAAGTTTCCTCCACACATAATGCAGACTATCACAGAACTAATCTATTCCTTCTTCAAAGTTGTCATTTCTCTGTGGAGAAATATCTAAAATCTGGAGATGGGTGTGGTAGCAAATGCCTGTCCTCTCAGTACTTGGGAAGCTGTGATTCAAGGACAGAAAAGTTTGAAACCAACAAGAGCTACATAATACAAACAAAACACCTGAAAAATAGTTGTTTCCTATCATTCTCCTACTTGTTTATACAAAGAAGAAAATTCTCAGAGCAGTTACAACTTCATAGAAAGAAGCAATACGAGCAGGCCCGAGATTTTAATAAAATGAAATGAAGACTAGTAGAATTTTATCTAAGTGCCTACTTATTATGTTCCTTTTGGGAGCTGCTTCTAAGTGCCATGCTTACATTTAGTGCGTAACTGCTTCCCTCGAGTATGTTCATCATGCTCTAACTTCTTACTCTACTCTATACAGGATAAAGGCCATTTCACAACCTTTCCTGCTTTTTAAAGTCAAACTTTTTTTTTTACTGCTTTCAAATTTTTTCTTTCTTCTGTCTAGCTTTTCTCTGTGTTATTTGGAAAGACTCTGCATGTTGACAAGGGCAATGAACTCCTGAAGCTACTGAGTCTCACTACAATTCAGAAGCAACATTATCCATGACCTTGCCAAATAAAGAAAAGGCCAGTGAAAATATCCAAAGATTGCCTGAATTCAGCTGCCCTAAGACAGGTTAACAAAGTAATTTAAATAGCATAAGATGACCCTGAAGCTACTCAAGGAATGCTTCTGAATCTAAGTCTGTATGTGATATAAAGAAGATGTTTACTCAAGAGAAAAGGAGTTAATGTTTGTTGAATGCCTGCTAAATGCCAAATATTGCACCAGGGGTTGAAAACAGTAAAGGGTCTAAGGGTAGATATTTCAGGTTCTGTGGGCCTGAAAGTTTTTGTGGCAACTATGGTCAGTACAATAGAATGGGAAAGTAATTATATACAATGTATAAAAAATGGCATGGGTGTCTCCTACTAGAACATTAGTGATAAGGACAGACAGATGGTGAGTACGATTTGGGCTGACAATCCTCACTGCTGGTCTCTACATTGTATAACGCATGTCCTTTACATTAGAAAAATGCATGTAACTAATCTGTCCTATAAAAATGACAGCATTGTGTTGGGCGTGGTGGAACACACACACCCATTTCAAGTAGTGAAGACTAAAGCAGGATGGTCACAAAGTCAAAGCAAGACTGGGCTGTGGAAGATGCCTTTTAAAAAACAAAACAAGCAAAAATGGCACCTTCACATTACGTGACCTAATGTGCTAAACCACTGAATTTTCACAGTAGACTTTCTGTGAATATTGCCTTCATTTTGTAGATGACGAGTTACCTTGTGAAAGTTATCCAAATAACAGCAATGTTGAAATTCAATGAACTAATACTGGTTTGCTCACTTGTGCTCTGACTCATTAACTTATATCCCCGCTTCCCCTTCTCTCTCACACCAGTGTCTTGGTCTACACGAAAAAACAAACCTGGATGGAAAGTTTTCAGAACAAAGATGGAAGATTCTGAATGTCAGAATAAAAATCTGACATAAAAAAGAAGAAATTGGATTGCTGTTGAAGTTGATAAGGTAAGCTGAAAGTCAGACTATGATACATTTTAGAAATACTAGCTTTACAGAAATGGATTACAACAAACTGCACGGAAGCTTATAGATCTACTCAATTGATAATGTCAATGTGGTTAAGTATTTGGTAGCTATGGGAGTCTGCATTAGAACAGCAGCTTCTGTAAGGTAAGGGCACCCAGCCAGAAAAAAAAATAGCTTTAACTTGACACCTGTTTACTACAAGGCATTACGAAGAAATCACAGAATAAGATGGTCCCCACCAAAAGCTCAAAACAGGCACTCCCCCTTTCACCGGCTTTTTAAAAAATGATTAAAAAGGTGTTCAAGGAGTGTGTGTGTATATGTGTGCACACATATGTCTCTCTGTCTCTCTCTATCTCTATCTCTTTCTCTCTCTCTCTCTCTCTCTCTCTCTCTCTCTCTCTCTGTGTGTGTGTGTGTGTGTGTGTGTGTGTGTGTGTGTGTGTGTGTGT